>JBBJLR010000034.1:1225028-1241301 GCA_037577145.1 Brachypetersius gabonensis
TTTTTGCATACACCTATGTCATTTCCCATCTAAATATGACTTGCTGGTTGAATAAAATCAACTTTAAGTGAAAATTTTCCTGGGGTACGAATAATTTTGAGGCTCATTGTATATATGTATGTATGTGTGTGTGTATATAAGAAAGCAATTGGAGCATTTTAGACAAACCCCATCCCCTTGGATAATGGATTTTTCATAAAAAGTTGATCCATTTGTGGATATATTATTGATAAACTTGCAAACAAAATGGCTTTGAAAATCAATGTGGCTTTCAGCTATCAGCAAAGATGAAAATTGCCAAGACGGTGGAAATCCATTGAAGCATTTTAGGGGTTTCTGTGGTGTTTATGAGTAAATGTAAATTAAATAATGAAACTTTTAAGTCTGCTCAGAACCTGATCAAATTCCAAAAGCACATTTTCCCCTGCACTGCATTTTTATGACATTGGCATACTTAACCATCTTTTATAGGGTCTTTCAAGAGGAGGAAAAGGAAGTCCATCATAGTGACGGCAATGCTGTTCATCGTGTCTATACTTATCCTGGTCTTTGGGTTGGCTGCTACCACAAGAACACAGAACATCACTGTTGGTGGTTATTATCCTGGAGTTATTGTAAGTAATAGCACATTTCTGTCATATGACTGGCAAACCTTCTGTGTGTTCCGGAGACATTGTTTTCTTGGCTTTCCATCTTGTAGGACTAAATAATTTACTGAGAAAGGATGTGAATGCATGTTGGTAACTTCAGACTAAAACTTCAGACATATGTTTAATCTGGGACTGTCTTCTCTCTGTTAAGAGATTAACTAAAATGTTGATAACCATAGTCTTGTTATTGTAGTGAAAATTCTGTAGAAAATTCAAAATATGACAGTATTTAACATGGGAAATTCCAAATAAAAGGCTTTTCTGAGTAGCATCAGTATTTAAAGGACACTGACCAACTGTTTTGTTACAAAGAGAGCATAATTATAACCTAACATATATTGTGATAGTATTCAGAAAGTATTATGTAATTTTAGCATGTCAGTTACCTCTGTTTCTACATACTTGCATACTGATCAATGCTTAAGAACATTAAAATGGATATGGCCCAAAAAATATACAGCTGACTGTATGCTACAATTGAATGGATGCTGAGAAATTTGAATGAATGGGATTTTCTCCCGCAGAGTCATGTGAAACTGACACGTCTCTCTATTAATTGATTCCGCCAGTAACTGTATTTATCCTGTATTATTTACAGCTTGGTTTCGGCTCGTTTCTCGGAATCATTGGAGCCCATTTGATAGAGAATAAGAGGCAGATGGTAAGCGGTTTTACATTACTCCTCTTCTTCATATTAGTTTTTGTTTTTTTGCATCATGCAAATCATTTTTAGACTATGACTATGCATTGCTCTTCGGTGGAGAAATAGGCTCACTGGCACAAACTTTTATTTCTGGTAAGGAAGAACATGTTTTTACTTATTTCAGTATAACGGAGGAACAGGCTCAGAGTTCAATCGGAATATCAGAATTTGTTCCAGGGACTCTGGTGATGCACCCAGAAATAGCTCAGTGTAAGAGGAGCAGGATGGATGGCGAGGCAAGAATGCAGGGAAGCCATCGCACAGCAGTGGGAATTGAGGTGTAACTCTTCAAATAAGGAATTACTTTTAAATAAGTGGCCATATCATAGAGATTAGGAACACAAGTGTTGAGTGGACGTTGTGTACTATAATTGTATTTGTATCAAGATCCTAGATAAACTTGATTTGCAAGAGAGGTGAAAGTGATAACTGGTATGAGATTTATAATTCTGAAGAATGTAAGCCCTCAAAAGTTTCATCATGATGTTTTGCAGTGCTTTTAGAAGGACTGTTTACACTGTTATTTTGGCACTGTTAGACTCCATGATGCTCCCTGTCACAGAATGTGGTATGTCATCGAAATGTGTTCAGATGCTTCCCTCCAGGGGGTTGCGTGGACTGCAGACAGAATAAGGTTATGTGAAACCGAATCCTTGGTCTCCGAGTCAGAAGAAGGAGAGCTGCACTCATTCAGGGGGGGACCTGGCACAGTGCCAGCTAGGGGGCACCAAAGAAGTGAAATAGTGAAATGCACAAAACCCATGTGAGATTCTGTTACCCAAGGCTATGTCTGTTCAAAGAGAATGACTTGAATATGACTCTTGAAACATTTGCTGCGTCACCTTTTCAGAAAAGGTCAGATATATGATTTGTGAATGAAATGCATAATGCATGATTGCATTTATGGCTGCATGCTGAATCATACGAAAAGCAGACAAGTGTGTCCCCCACCAAGTGTCCTCCACTTTTGTTTTTGTTGCAGCTGGTGGCCTCCATTGTCTTCATCAGCTTCGGTGTGGTGGCTGCGTTCTGTTGCGCCATTGTGGATGGCGTTTTTGCTGCGAGGCACATTGTAAGTTCATCTGTTACAAGTATCATAAAATACATCTCAGAGCTACGCATTGTCTTTTATCATTCTATCATGTACCTGTTTTTGGGTGTATTCTGATGTCACAGGATCTCAGACCTCTCTATGCTGGTCGATGTGAGTACTACTCCAGTAGATCGTCCTTCGACCTAGATGTGAGTTTATGCTGCGGCCTCAAAGGATCCTCGCCAGTTCATTTTTAACTTGAGTTTACCTAAATTGCTTTTAGAATAGGGTGACGCAACTGATGTGTGTCTGTTCTTTTTAGGTCCAGTGTCAGACTGCCCATACATCCTGTAAGCTGCATGTGAAGAGTAAAACCTGCTACTGCTGTGATCTTTATAACTGTGGCAAGTACGTCTGCGAAAGCACCCCTCTGAGGATTTCCTCCTTTTTATCAGGCAGACCTCAGGCCAGACTCTGCTATTTGTTTTTATCTTGGTTATGGTTTCTATTTGCTTTGTCTGAGCGTGCCTTTTTCCCCCTCAAGCTCTGTTGGAAAGAACGCTTGTGTTTACTTATGTTTCAGAGAACATCCTCTTTTGGGACTTCAGAATAAAGATGTTTTGAAAAAATTTAGGAAATCGACCATGATTTGGAAGTAGGTCTTTCCATTTTTAGCCCCTCGGCAGCATTGACAACCCATGATTTGTTGTGGTTGAAGTACTCGGTGTGGCTGTGTACAGTTTACTCCATTGGGAAACATGCGGTACTTCTGGAATGAGTGGAGGCTTATTTTGTTTTCTGCATGTCCTGGCACTTCTTCCTGAAGTGAGAACCAGGCCTCATTCCTGGACACCACAAGCAAAATATCTCATAGGATTACAGTCTGTAACTCCATTCATTTGTGGTCTAAAACATGATAGAATCTTAAATACACCAGGTTAAATTAAGGAGTTGGGTGTATTATTCATGTCATGCTCTTCTTAAGAGTGATGTGCACTGGCAGTCTTTTTGTTTGTTTTTTAGTTTTGCATGAAAATGTTGTGAAGGTATTTCTTTTGTAACTCTGTGTCTTGCTAGCATAGTCTCATTTCAAGACATTTTGCTACAATAAACTTCTCTGCACTCTGAAACAGTCGTGTTGAGCTCAGAGGAGGCTACCATGAATATACAGAAGTGAGGAGTTGCCAGGATGTTGTACATCTCTACCACCTTCTGTGGTCAGCCACCATCCTCAACATTATTGCCCTCTTTCTGGGCATCATCACAGCTGCAGTACTTGGAGGATTTAAGGACATGGTATGACTACAATATTTGGCTGTTTTATATAGTGATGTTTTATGTGTATGTGTTTTGTTGTTCTTGTGTGTAATACAGAGTAAAATAAAAACCAACTGTGCTTTTCTTCATATCTGTGTTTTTGAAGATGCCAACAGCAGCCCCTGATATTTGTGAGCCACAAACTTTGGCCATTCCTGGACCATCTGAAACTCTTGCACCAACCACATCCAACTCTTTCTACAACACTGCCCCCTGCCTGCCGCCTTATACTGCCTACGACCTACAGGTAGGCTGGATAGACTCGGGCGACCCTAGTAAAGATTAAGCAGTTACAGAATATGAATAAACGTATTCATCAGCAACACTTGCTCCTTAGCCTGGGGACATCCCTGGCACATGCATCAGATGTACATCAGATCTTGAAGCCCTTCATAAGCTGGAGATAAGCTGAGGCAGAGTGTATTTGAAAATGTGCAGCGGGTCCTCAGGAGCATTATTAGATTGCTCTGTATCTGTTGGATATTATAGAATTGTGTTCTCTGACAGTGGATTTCAATTCTGGTCGTAGAGATCCTCTGCCCTAACACATCTGTTCCAGTTCAAAAGCTTGACATTGCACCAATAAGCCTGGTCAGTTGTGTTGGGGGAGGGAATGGTTTGCAGGGCAGTGGATCCCTAGGACTGGATCTGAGTCATTGTTCTTTTTTATATCATCAATAAAGCCAAGATGCAAGTGCATGACTAATTGTTGTCTTTGCAGGGCTCCATGTTCCCCGACTCTTCTGGTCTATCTGATGACTCCCAGTCTGGAGCCAGTCACATGTGGCCAAGTATGATCCCCCCCCGCTACTCCCCACCTTATTATCCACCTGATGACAAACCACCACCATACAGCCCTTAAGGGACCAGACAGAGAATCATGGGAACACTTACCATACTGCCAAGGGTTCAAAGGAAAGTGGGCACATGTGGACAGTGAAACACTTTGAATTGTAGTTGTAGTGCTGCTGTGGAGGATCACTGTGCAGACATTCTCGCTACAATGTGGTGTCTGCTGAATGGACGGAGACTACAGCTGTGGCGTGCAGCTAGAGGAATTCATCCTTGCAGAGCCGCGAGACATGCAGTTATCCAGTATTACTTAAATAGGTGGCCTCTCTTCCCCTTGCTACAATAAACATCAACTGTTCACAGTTATGCCTTAAATTATCCATCTGCATCCAAACATAAATCTCTGCATTCCTGTTATGGATATCTTCTGCATAGAGCATCTCTGTGGGCTTCCCTCTTGGACAGTGACTCACTTGATAATGTGAAAGCTTTCAAAGTGGCACAGCACTGTTTTTGCCTTGTACTTGGCAGAAGAAGAATGGGAAGAAATCTTGTTTGTCTTTTTGATTTGCACATTATAATCCCTCATTATAACCAACAGCATCAAGCTAGAACAATTACTTCTATTTGGTTTGGGCAGCTAAAAACATGTGCAAAGCCCACATTAGGCTACTTCCACTTGTAATATATGGTAGGGGTATTTTGTTCACTTGCCAAATGCAAAGAGTGTGAACTGTGCTCATCATGTATTTAAAAAAACAAAATCATGTGATGTAAATATTGTATTCCTGAGTAGTGAAAATGCTAAGTCGAATGATCATGTTTAGAAGGGGTTGTACATCTGCCTTTTTTCCAGGTTTGGAAAGATGACATCACTCATAGACAGGTGATGGCAAGTGAAGGTCTTTCAGAACACTCAATATAAAAATGAGCCACAGCTTTTAAGAGTGGTCATTAGACCCAACTCATGATTTTTTTTTTTTATATAAGCCTCTAAACAATAATTGCAGAACTGTAATATATACAAAAAAATTCTGTCCGTCGTTACACATAAACTGTGTGACCAAGTCTTACACATTGCAGCTATAGCAATACTGCCTTCTCTTAATTTACATTTACACAAGTCTTAAGACTACTTTGCGTTCACTGTGATTAGTGATGAGTCTCTAGATTGTATTTAAAGTGCTTTATTTAAAGCAATACAAGCATCTGTAAGTGTGAGAGCAGAACGAGCAAGGGTTACAAATAGATGTCGGTTCAAAATATACTTTGTGTGTAAAAATGCTTTATTACCTGTGTTTTGCACTACGTAGCCAGATTAGATGGTTGATTAGATGGTCGATTAAAACAGCCAACAAAGGGGCCTCCACCTCATGTACATTCTGCAGTCACACTTGTCTTATTAGACTTACTTTACTCAGAGCCATACTGTGAATACTACAGAGTTCAATGCAAGCACTGCAATTGAAAATGGACACTGGATCGACAAAACTAAACCATTCACATGATCAACTACAAGCTGTGGGAAGAAGTAGGTACTCGATTTTATTTCACTTTGTACAGCACTAAGACCTAATAAATATGGTTCCAAACAAAAGAGAAACTGTTATATGAAGGTCTTTAGTAGTACAAAATATGTTCATGATTAACAAATGTTAGAGCACTCACTTTCTGACAGGCAATACTAAGTCACATCCTACAGTCCAAAACAGTTAACCTACTGACAATACTACAATGGAATACACATTTGTAAAAAAGGAAAAATGTACAAAACACATGTAAATGAAAACCAGAGATCCTTTACATTACTCTTACAACACACTTGGCTTGGACATTTTACTGTTCAGTAGAGGCAGGCCATTTGGCTTTGAAAATTCATACTTACTCTTTTGGTGGCACTGACCGAAAGCTTACGGCCAGCATATAAATAAAATTGTACAATTTTAAACTTACTAAATCAAGGACATTAACAGACGTTTACTGATTTATTCCCTCCTTCACACAGGAAAAACAAATCTGCCTCTTCACACTTAAAACACCCCCATCCCATGATGTAAACTAACCTCTAATCTGCAAGAAGAAAAAAACATCTAGTTAAATAACACAATATCTGGGAAATAAAGTCGAGATTTCTTCCTTGCAAACCAAGGGAATCATACTTAAGCTAAGCTTCTTGAGGATGGCTTAAGGTTCGGCATCACAGTGTACGGTAGGTCTTTTGTAGCCAATATCATGTAATGTTACCTGAAACACCATCTAGCATTTTCATCCCCTGATGTACTGTATGCTCATTCAGCATGTAAATAAATGGTAAGCATTTACCTTCATCCATGTTTGTTGTGTCAATTATGTAACAAGTCTTTCTTCTATAACCATACTTGCGTCCCATTAGCCTCCTCATAATGAAATCATTCGATCTACACATTTACAAGACCTAACAAATACAGGGAGCATGTCAACTGACAAAACAGTTTCAAACAGTTTATGCATAAAAGGAAACTGGTAGTACTGTATCTAACTACAGTGTGGTTCAAACCAAACGAGTGGAAGCCTGTATTCATTTTGACCCTACTCGTCCATTTATTCTAGGCAATTCGACATCTCTATCCAAAAGCCATCATAAAAAGTACAATATGCAATGATTTCCCACAAGTCAGTTTAAATGACCTATTACTGACAAGATTTACATCATTTGTACTAAAACGTTCACTGCTAATGAAACAACGTTATGGAGCTCACAAACTGCCATATGCCCTTCCATTTTGCCACTTTGCAAGAGTCTGTAATTGCTAATGTTAGTTCATTCATTTGGGTTAATGTTTCATTGTTTTAAAGAAAGTAAGAAGTAAGATTATAGAAGAGCCATTTGCTTTGAGTAAGAGCTACCAAGCATTATTCACTGTGGAACAATTCAAAAGAATACGTGATTCCACCGTTTCCCTCCCCATCCCCATAAAAGAGCACCTTGAAACTTCATACTTTTCTCTCTGCTCGGGCCTCCCTTAATGAACTTCTCAGCTTTTTCAGGCAACTGAATTCAAGATTGAAATTCAAAGAGACCCTGAACATAAAAAGGCACCAAACTCAGCACTGTGGACATCTACTCAGTATGTCTCTGGTATGACAAATTCAAACTCTGTTGAGTTTTCAACATTCATTTGGTTTAAAGGTCGGGGCGGCGCTATTGGACGAGCTGGAGGGTTTGGATGTCCATCCGGCTCAACAAAGATGTCTTCCCAATTCAACCTTTTGCTTTCACCGCCAGGGACTGTCTGGTTTGTAAAGTGTGATTTGCCAGGGTTAATGTGCTGGACAATTCCATCCTCACTGATGACCGGAATACTCCCCGTTTCCTCAGAGACAAAAGAGTAAGGTTTGAACTGTAGAGTTTTGCAAGGAAGGAGACGGTACAGGTTGTTGTCCGTATCATCCTTTTCCTTCCTGCCCGAAGGGTCTTGATTGTGAGCTTGTTTGCAGTGAGATGACAACAGCTGGTAGTTCAGGAACATTTCATTACACAGCAAGCATTGATACCTTCTTTCTCCTGTGTGCGTAATCTCATGTTTGGTTCTATATTCTGCCAGGGCAAAAACCTTGCTGCAGTAACGACACGGGTACTTTCTCTCCCAGGAATGCGTGTTAAAATGACGCCGGAGACTCGTCAGGCACACATAGGGCCGCTTGCACACAATACACACATAAAAAGTTTTGCCGTCCATTATTAGCTCGTAGTGATCCTCCTGTTCCACTTTAGCTTTCTTTTTGCCTCGAAATGTTGTACTGCTGGAGACGCTGCTTGCACCTTGTACAGGTGTTTGAGATTTTCTTCCAGGGCCTGCTCGAGCGTCTCCTTCACCCGTGTCGTCTTTCACAGGGACAATATCATATGTGTTCTCCCCTATATTGGCGTAAACCTTACAACCAGGTGAAAGTGAATCGATTTCCGAGGCCTTGTCTAATGTTATTGTCTTTTTTGCAGACACTTTTGGAGAAACTTCCACTCCAGGTCCATTATTAGTGCTAAGCGACGGCCTTACATCTGACAATTTGATTTTACCTGGGTGGTCGGGGGAAAGCTCCAGCAATACCTTCTTCTTCTGGACTCCGAGCACTTCATTGACTTCCAGAGGAAGAGAGGAATTATGGGACTCAGAGGTGAAACTGTTCATTCGTGCTGGGGTTGAAGGTGCACTGTGCATGGAGGGCATTGCCGGAGAGGCAGGAATGCTTCTGCTAAGGTCAGGAGACATCATGGGGCTTGCATGAACCATTGTGTCTTGCTGAGGCTGAGGGCTATCCTGAGGTCTTGCTTCTGGAACACCTTCGGGAGGACGCCTGCATTTCTCAGCTTGGTCTGTGTTCACTTCTTCCTCATGTGCAACTTTTTGTTTTTTGGCCTCTGGTCCTTCTTCAGCATTTGCATCTGCACCATGAGTGGGCAACATCTTCTGAGCTTTTGGAGCTTCAATGTGCGAGACAAAAAGAACATCATCGTCTGATTCATCCCTATCAGCAGTGCTGCCAGTCAGTTTAAATTCCTCAGCAGACAGCGAGAAAGATTCAGTGATGATGGGCATGTTCTCTGTTCCAGACTCATTTTTCTCAGCTGCACTAACACTGTTCTCGCCTTCTTTTGACAGGCCAGGTAAACCCCTGACTTGTGAAAGTGGTGCTGCGAGGTTGGCAATAAACTTGACACCTAAGATCTGACCAGCGTTGATGAGATCTTCAAGTCTGTCCGATCTAATTCTGTAGAGTTTTGCGGTGTATATGTAATTCAAAATTACTTCAAATATATCTGCCTTGATAAAATTTAGCTCAATTACTTGTCCCGCAACAGAAAAAAGGTGGCGCAGGTAAGTGCTGGATGCTGATAACATTGTCTTGTGTGCCTTGAACTTGCGGTCCTGAACAATGATGGTCACATCACAGAATAATCCGTTGTTACGCTGTTCACTGATGGACTCCAGCAACGTCAGGGGATACTGGGTGTCAGTTGCAGATATCAGCTTTAATTTCGACATCCCTGTGAAGAGGTGCAAAGGAGCTTTGATGAATACAGAATACTTTTCAGCAATTCTCAAAAAGTATTCATTACAGACGATCACTCATGCTGACAACCTATGTATCACACAAGTCTAACATAACTTGTTCAACTGACAATAGCATGTGCATGATAGCAGTATTTCATGTGATATTTCACACAAAAAATAAAATAAATTTGGCTGATATGTCTCTATCGGCTGACTCGGTACAATTAAATGAACCATCACTGAGAGCCGGGTATTGGAGTGAGACGCACTGCCTGTGTACTGCAAACAAGTGATGCGCCTTGCAGTCTATGCATCCTAACATGCTTTCTATCACTAATAGTTCTGCAAACAGAAACATGGGGTTAACGCTAGCTTGTAGGTTTAAGTAGCCATTAAGGAATATGAAAGCTTGGTTTGATGACCTAAATACTGATAAACGCGCTTACACGTTTAGCTGGCTAACGAGCCAGCAAGCTAATCTGCAGAGAAAGCAACAAAAGCGTGTGAAAATAATGTTAATCGCTGATTTACAAACCTCGTCTAGACTTATTGGGAATCAAGAAATTGCCAGATTGATAAACTGTTTTGTTGTAAGTATGTTAACTCCGTGTGTGGTCCACGAAAGCCTGAAGTCGGGGGAAAGAGTGAAAACAAAAACAAATGGCTGGCTAGCTCGCTAATAAGAGACCACCGGATCCTTCCTGCTTTGGCGGCAGTTTGAGGCCTAGCCCGGGAGAGCGGGCTGGGTGAACTCGGCTCTCCCGAGCTGCATGCTCCAGCGCGATCACACTACTGAGATCTGAACACGCTTCTGATCAGACCACACCTAGAGCATGATACCATACCTGCAGTGCGAGGTTTTTGTGTCCAGCCCTCTGTTGTCGAGAAAAAAGTAGGTGGATGTGTCCCGGTAGACAACAAAAACTGTCTTGTGTGTAAGAGCAAGGCTGCGACTTACCGTCTAACCAACAGGAGTCGCAAATCAGCCTCCCGCCCGTGAGGAATAATAAAGGAGATCTCGAATAATAATTACAAATATTATATACCAACATATGACCTTTTGGACCACACTATTCTTCCTTTTCTATTCCAGCATGACTGTGCCCCAGTGCACAAAGACATGGTTGGATACTTTGGTGCGGAAGATCTGGCGTATATATATATATAATAGACAAAATTAATGAATAAAATCTAAACAATTGTATATATATATTCATTCATTTTGTGGAGCATTTATGGAGCAGACACTGATGTTGAAAGAAAAGGCCTGGCTCGCAGTGTCCGTTCCAGTTCTCCCAAAGGTGTTGAGCGAGTCAAGTTGTTTCACAGGCATGCTGGAATAGAAAAGGGTCTAAACTGTGGCCACAAAGTTGAAAGAATGGCGTTGTCCAAAATGTATTGGTATGCTGGTATGCTGAAGATAGCCCTCTGGCACCCCAACCTCTGAAAAAAACGACTGTGTCCCAATAGTTTTGTCCATATAGTATATGTCATGCAGTTTAGTTTTGAGTCCAAGACGTTTATGCAAAAAAAAAAACCCTGCGCGGCTGCTTTTCTGAACTCTCCGGTGCTGTAGGGGGCGATACTGCACAATGCGCTATTAGGTGACTGAACAACACTAGGCCTTAATGCGCCATAAACAGACGCCTTGCCACTCTACGCTGTTTACATTTATTCAGACAGTTTAACTAAACGGATCAGACAGCTTTCTTTAGTGTTGAAGCAGAGTCTGTTATTTAAGTCAGAGGCCCGCGGAACGCGTTTTTTGTTCGGGTTCGTTCAGTTTGGGGCTACAGTTCATGGCCTGCAAAGTATCTTGTGTCCCAAACTAATGTAAACGCGTAGTACTTTTTTCAGCTAACTTCGTTAGCTTACGGACCAAAACAAGCTTTAAACGTGAGGAAAGATGCCGGAGCTGGAAGCCCGAGGCTCTGAGGTGTCCAGCCCCAGAAGACGGCGGCGCAGCGGCTCCAGCAGTCCCTCAAGTGGGGCGAGTCCAGCGGCCAAGAGCTCCAGGCACGACGGCCCAGAAGATCGGGCGGGGAGGTGGACAAACGGAAAAGATAGGAGTAGAAACCGCTTTAGAACCGCGAGCTCCCGCAGCAGGTCCAGGTCGAGAGAACGGGACAAGTCCTGGGACAGGGGACACTGGGGGTCCAGGTCGGACTACTATGATAAGAGGGACGATGCTCAACGACAACGACAAGAAGCCTTCATTGCCAGGTAGCGTAATGGTCAGACGTCCCAATACTTTTGTCCATTTAGCGTATATACAACCAGGGACAACGACGTTCCCAAACGGACATTTCTGTATACTTTATTAATCAACATTTTGTCAAGTCCTGAGAATAGAAAGGATCTGTGCGTACATTTACCTAGACTATCTTACATATTCTGAATTCAGGCCAGCGATGGCAAAAAAATGCCCCTTAAAAATGACTGTTTCCAGCCTCAGAAATATTGTAACGTGACCTTTCCTGAATTTACCTTATTTTACTCAGACGGTTGCAAGAGCGGGAGAGGATTGGTGAACTGGGATGTCCTGAGGTGTGGGGCTATTCACCAAGAGTCAGAGAACCCGAGTAAGTCCAGTTTGGAGCATCTTAAATTCTGCATCTTATCTGTAACAGTAGAGTATATGCTAATGTTGCCACTTTTGGTGGTTGTTTCTGCTGTCAGCTCAGATGAACACACTCCAGTTGAAGAGGATGTGAAGAACAGCAGCTCTGACTCAAGTGCAGAAGGTGTGGCAGTTTACCACTACTGTAATTTAAAGGAATACTTCAGTGGGCTTGCAACAACACGAGCATAAAAGCGGTTTGGTGGCACCATGTTATTGTAAATTATGAATAAGGACTTTCATGTATTCAAAAATCAAATATTTTTCAGTTAGCTTGTGTGTGTGTGTGTGTGTGTGTATAATAATGACACAGCAATCACACTAACTGCTATATTCAAACAAGCAGAGAGCAGTAAAATGGTCTCAGGTGAAACAGTAGCACCAATTCTGTTCAGCTAATATACCCGTGCTCTGGCTAGCATCACATAGAACGATGTTGGAGGTGGTCCAAAAATGGAAACTAAACTTAAAAATGCTTTTGTGACATGCTTTTGTGACGACTGTTTTTAAAACTAACACATTTACATATATCTTCTGCTTTATCCAACTGTTTATCTCCACCTATTCATGCTCTATGGAGTGTTTCAATCGTGTTCTGTGTATTAAATACCAAACTGTTTGCACAAACAACTTGTTTAATTCTAAGGGAAAAACAGTAAACAATCGCCCTGATTAGCTAATTGCAACACACCGCAAAAGCTGTATTGCAAACATCAATAAAAAAGATGATCTACTGTGATATATTCATTGTAACTGCTATTGGCACAGTTTACTCAGTTAAGGATTTTATTTTCTTATAAACAGAGGAAAGGAAGAAGAAGAAGAAAAAGAAGAAGTCAAAGAAAAAGAAAGCCCGGAAGCACTCAGAAGAAAGCGAGTCAGAAAGTGACTCGGAGGGTTGGTCTTTTAAATCTGTTTTTTTTTTTTTTTTTTTTTTTTAATCAAAATTGGTATCTTGCTCACCACATAGTTCACAATATGGAGTTGGAACATGCATGATAGCTTTTACACTTTTTTAAATGTTAAAAACAACATTCTACAGAGGCTGAGCTGTTCTTACGATGATTGGTGGATGTGGTCCACAGTATCCACAAATAATATCCACAAATTTACTTGACCGTTGATATTTTTCCCCACCAGTGTACAGTGATGTAATGAAAAACTGATTTCAGAAACAAGAATTTTCTTTTAAATCAATATTCTATAATGTGAGTAGAGACTTGGACTATCAAGGTAAAAATGTTTATTTGGATTGTATGTTGACTTTAAAATATATTTCTTATGCAGAAGAGGTGAAGAAGAAGAAAAAGAAGAAGAAAAGTAAAAAGTAAAAGTTCATTTTCTCCCCATTTGCACCATTTCTAATTGATTGTCTAAGTTGAGCCTAAGTCACTCTGTCTGTTTGAAATATTCATAGGAAGAAATCAAAGAAGAAAAAGGCTAAGAAGAGTCGCAAAGAGTCCAGCAGTTCCAGCAGTGATCAGTCTGCAGATGAAGAAGATGATATGAATGAAGAGCTTTGGGTGGAGAAAACTGCGCTAGATGAACATATTGTGGGACCTGAAGCTCCATTAACTCATCTTTCACAGGACGACAGACCATTAGAGTGGGTATCTTTATCAACCATGAATTCTTCCCAGAATTTGTGCAATACATTGAAAGTGAACATCGCTGCTTATTAACGTTTCACGTTCAAAAACTATAATTAACCCCCCTGGCGCCTCCTCTTTTCTTCTGTAGTTTTGGTCACGCTCTGCTACCTGGTGAAGGTGCAGCCATGGCGGAGTATGTTAAAGCTGGGAAGCGTATTCCACGAAGAGGTGAAATTGGTCTGACCAGTGAAGAGATTGCAGACTTTGAGAAGTCTGGCTATGTCATGAGTGGAAGCAGGTATGTAGCTTTTTCTTTAATGTGCAAAATCACATGCAGTTTTATGTAATGAACCTTTTTATATGTACTGACCCTTCTTTGCGTTATTCAGACATCGGCGTATGGAGGCTGTGCGTTTGAGAAAGGAAAACCAGATTTACAGTGCAGATGAGAAGAGGGCCCTAGCATCCTTTAACCAGGAGGAAAGAAGGAAGAGGGAGAGTAAAATCCTTTCCAGCTTCAGGGAAATGGTATACAGGAAGACTAAAGGCAAAGAAGAGAAGTAGACTTACATTGTCAGCTTTCTCCTCTTTTATGTATTATAATATAGTGGAAATAGTATTGGGTTTGAATGATTTTATGTTTGTTTGTTTTTTTCATTTTTGCTAATTGTTGCAGTACAGACTATAGTGAGGTATTGATAAACAGATCAAACTCTTTGTGTATGTTTATTCTTCTCTCAAATAAAGAGTGAGTTCATCCTAAAGATTATCTGCTGGATTCACATCTTTTGAAAGCTCGCTAGGTCAGCATCTAAAAACAACTGTTGTCTGTAAAAACATCAATTGTACTAATAAATCACTGCAAGCTGGAAAAACCTGCCTCGTTTATACTGTCGGGCCATATACTTTAGAGGAACATTTATTTTCTCTTTGTACTTGCATATGTGTCTATATGTATGTTACACATTACAGTGGATTTAAAATAGTCATATTCAAGATGATAGCAACTGTTTAGAAAAAGAAAAACACTAAGATTGCCTTTTCTATTGCCCACTAAGCCAATTGACTTTCAACCGTAATCAACTGCAGTCGTCTTGATTAGTTCAGTATAAAACGGCCATTCCTGGAGCTTTCCATGTCTTGGACAGGTACAAGTCAAAAGAGTACAAAAAAAATTCAAAGGCTTAATCGTCCCTAAGAGCACAGTAAGGTCTGTTAAGTGGAAAGTGTTTGGTACCACTTGAACCCGTGAACTGAGGATCAGGCTGTCCCTCCAAATTGGATGAATGTGCAGAAGGTTCGCCTTCCATCACGACAGTGACACTGCAACGCTGTCCGAACAGTGGCTGAAGGAGATAAAGGTGAACGTTTTCGGACAGACTAGTCCGAGCCCAAATTCAGTCCATCAGTGGTCACCATTCAGTTTGAGCTTGAACAAGTCTGGAAAGAAGAGTGGGTCAATATTACCTAGTCTAGATGTGCAAAGTTGGCAGAGAAATACCCCAGAAGATTCAAGGTAGTAATGAAAGAAAAAGGTGTTTACACAAATTACTGACCCCTGGGGGTTTCTTTATCCAAGTGATTGTTTTTTGCTTTTTTATTTACATAGTATTTATTTTTTTTATCATCTTCGTCTTGAATGTAATAAGTTGCACTGAGTAAGCTGGGAAAACATTTGTGTGTCTGCTAGTTAGCAGAAACAGAGGTTGTCAAAAGAATTATGCTACATGATATAACTCAAAATATACCTGTTTTAAGTCTTTGCATTAAAATTTTAAATATATGCCTTGGTCAAAAGAGATTTCTGAGGACCTTAAAAAAGGTTGTTGATGTTCATCAGTCGGGAGGTGACTACAAAACACTGAGAAGTCTGAACTTCAATAAAGGTCCATTGTTCTTCAAAACCACTCCGAAAGCAAGCTATAATATTGGGGAAGATCACAAAGAACATCTTAGGATCTGAAAGCCTGTTCTGTGCTGTCTGTCACTGCACTCCAAGAACAAGAACAGTTTGTATGGAATGATAGCAGCAAGAACAACACTGTTGCCAAGACCACCTGGATGAGACAGGAGTCTACTGGTAATGTTATGCATCTAGGGGCTGTTTTATTGCCATGTCAGCCTATGTTCATTGGGTCTGGATGTTATTAACGAACTCTACAGGAGAATATCAAGGCATATGTCCATAAACTAAAGCTTCACAGAAGGTAGGTCTTGCCAATAACCTTTAACACACCAGTTATACTTCCAAAGATGTAGCAAAATATTTACCCAAAAATAGAAAGTAAGGCGTCACATTTTTCAATCCATAACTGAACAAAAGCGTGTACCATTTTAGGTTCGATTTAGAATAATTGAATAATCTGTATGTTATTATTAGTGTATATAAAGGATTTACAGGTGCTGGTCATAAAATTAGAATATCATGACAAAGTTGATTTATTTCAGTAATTCCCTTCAAAAGGTGAAACTTGTATATTAGATTCATTCATTACACACAGACTGATGTATTTCAAATGTTTATTTCTTTTAA
>JBBJLR010000034.1:1241501-1257538 GCA_037577145.1 Brachypetersius gabonensis
TTCCCCATGATTGTGTAGCCTACAGAACTAGACTGAGAGACCATTTAAAGGCTTTTGCAGGTGTTTTGAGTTAATTAACTGATTAGAGTCTGGCACCAGGTGTCTTCAATATTGAACCCTTTCACAATATTCTAATTTTCCAAGATACTGAATTTGGGACTTTCATTATTTGTCAGTTATAATCATCAAAATGAAAAGAAATGAACATTTGAAATACATCATTTTAAAGGGGCATTCTATTCTTATATTAGGTACATATTAAGAGTGCTGTTTGTTTTAACTACACGACTTCCAAAAATAGTCTACTCCAAATTAATAGCCACAACAGCAGCAGATTTGAATACTTATTCAACTTACACTTCTATAGTTGTCTGTAAATGCTTAGGTGTTAATTTTTTTTTTACTGTGACATATTTCTGAATGGAATGCTGCGTTAGGGGAGCCTCTGTCTGAAAGTTTAATTTGACTAAATTAATCTTAGTTTTCCCAACCTGCCAGTGCACAGGAATTTATTAAGAGTAATTAAAACTTACTCAGTTGGAGATCACAGTAAAGAAGAGCTCTCAACGATGAGAGAAAATGACCAGAGAAATAAATTGCCTAATTAAAAATACATACTAAAGATCATACAATAATCTAAATATTAATAAAGGTAAACTGTACTCCGGCATGGGCTCTATAGCATCTAAACTGGTCACAGCCTCACCTGCGTTTGCTTTGTCATGGTCGTTAGTTTCAGTTCAACATTCATTGTCACCTGTGTTTAGTTTTCCTTAAGATTCCTGTTTCAATTCATCTGTCGTTGGTTGGTTTGTTCATGTTTCTTATCTTGTTTCTGTAGATTAAATTAGTTACGCCTCTCACCTGTTTCCTATCTTTTGTCTTCCTTCTTAATAGCCAGTCTACGCGATCTTTGTCCTGTCAGTCATTCTAACCTGTGCTTGTTTTCCCAGTGTCCAGACTGACCAAGCCAGACTTGCTTTCCATTTCTTTTCCTTCATGAGGCATCCAGATCTGCCTTTGAGGATTCAGTTTCAGCTTGCGACGATAATCTCTCGCCTACCCTGGTTTGGTGAGTTCCCTCATGAAGGACTGACCTTGTTTGTGATTTGGTTTGTGTGAGAGCTTCACTATTCTGTTTGATTAAGAGCCTGTGCTTGAGTTTGTGAGTGGGCTTTTGTTCTGTATTTTGTTTTTTGGATTTTTTTTAAATTTTTTTTTTTGTAAGAATGAATCTTTAGGATTAAACATCATTCGTCTGTTCATTGATTTTCAGGAATTGCGTCTCCGTATTTCCGCATCACACACACGTCAAATGCTAATCCTAACTTTCTCCAATCCACAACCTAAATCCAACCCTCACACTATTGATGAACATATGCTATGGCATAGCTTGTTAATAATCAACAAACCAAAAAAATAAAGTATATATTATTTTATTAGACAGCTGGACAAAATACACATTTCAATTGTTGATGGAGCAGGGCTCTTAGATGATCTTCAATTGATGTTCTCAAGCCCCTGTAAAATAGACAATTTCAGAAGACTTACTACCAAACGTGCTCATATACAGAACATATATACTCAAGTTCTAATTAAACATAATGCATATCATACAATAAAACTGATTACCTTTGACTGGTGATGTACTCCACTTCCCGACAGTCTCTTGTCTCTCTGCATCAGGTACCATTGATATGGAACTCTCACAATTCTCTTCTCCTAAACCACATAAGAAGGTAATGTTAGGTAGCCACAACAGCTTTGGACTATTTTCTTATCAATCAAGAGGTTGCCTCTGTAGGTTTTTTTTTCTTAATGTTCTTACACACAGGAAGCTGATCTAAAGTATTTAAGTGATAACAGAACACAAGGCCTGGTTTCCAGACCCACTTAAGAGTTTTCAATGGTAATTCAACATTAACACAACAATTTAGTGCCAGACTTAATTACTCCATAGGGCTGATTTTCTAGACCCAGACGAAACTTAATCCCAGACCAAAAAGGCTTTTCAGTGACGACATCAAAAATGTTACACTTTATTCCTAGAATAAGCACAATCTGCGCTTCAAGAAACAGCCCATAGAACGTCTTAACAAAAAACGTTTCATTGATGCATTAGACTGTTTAAATTAGATTAAAAATCATTTTAGCAAGGCAATGCAAAACTTGACCTGTGTTTTTAGCAGAAGAGCGCATTGGTGACAAAAAAAATGGAAGTTTTGGAAATGGCTTTAAAAGCTATACTCTTTGAAGTATTTTTACAAAGAGGATAGAAAGTAATCCCTCTTAATGGACAACACAAGGATTTCAGTGTTTAGGAGGAAACGATCAGTCTTCTTTGCTGCCATTTCGGGTGTCTCAGTATTTGAGCATCAACTAACAGTACATGGAGGCCCACTGCCCTGTCCAACTGAACCTTTTCCTGAATTAATATATTTTTGTGATTTAACAATTATTTGGATCAAGTGTATTGTGAGCATGAAAGTCATTCAAATGTGTAGGCTAGTGGAATTTTAGGAAATGGGTGGTGTATCCCACAATATTTTCAATTATTTAAATTAAGTGGATGTTTCTATGAAAACAGAGCTCAGTTGGTTCTTTATCATATGCAGTGCAAAGCAGCATGAGTAATGAATACAAATAATTGTGTTCATAATTCTGAATGTAAAATGTACTGTTGCATTATGTTCTACCTTATAAAACCTCAAACACTGGTGTATCATACTGTATTTATACAATATCGCTCACCCCTTCTCTAGGACCAGCACACTTGCCTAAAGCATGTTCGTGACGTGAGTTAAATGTAATGTCTACAAAGAACAAGGCTGAGTGCACAATATTTAGTTTTTTCCATGCTAAAACACACCTCATTTAACTTAACAGTTTACAACCAGGTTTAGAAACTACCCTCCCGTTCAAGGCTCCTTAAGCAGTGCTCTCTATACACTGTACAGCAGTGGATCTAATTCAATCAGAACCAGAAATCTTTACTGATCCCAAAGGAAACTGCTTATGTTACTGCACAAACAGACACACACAAGAACAACATCAAATCTAGCAGGAGTAAAAAAAAAAAAAAAAGTATGATCACATTGCAGAGCATCTTGAATGAAGGCATTTAATCAACTCAGTGTTTCTAAATCCTGGTCCTGAAATACCACTTCACTGAACGTTCCTGTTGTGATAGACCTAGTACTTTTAAGGAAGTTTGTTTAAGTCTTTTGAACCCACACCTTTTCATAGGAGCAGGTAACTACCAACCACCAGCTGCTCCAAGCTTAAAAGTATTACCCAGACATGAACCAGTTCATCACTTGTATCTACTGTGCTATAAGCAGAGGGAACCCTAAAATGTGCATTACACTGGTACTTCCAGAAGCAGGACAGAGAAATACTGACAGCAGGATGTTGTTTAAAAGAACTGGGGTTGATTAAATCCCCTCACTCAAGACACTTTGAAATGTCGTCATTTTTTCCACTTCATACTATATTTTACATTGTTCTTGTCTTTGTGTATCTGTGTGTTTGTGCAGTCGTAGCATAAGCATTTTCCTCCAGGATAAATAGTGTTTTGATAAAGACGAGTTGCAGCGAATGATGGATAAACTTTCCTGAAGCAGAAAGCCTTACTGATCGCAGAGTCATTTCTGTTATGACCACACAGAGACAACAATATACAATACAAAGCCTACATAAATCCAATATAAATCAACATGAATTGCAGTATTCTATATAAACAAATGCTGGGGTACAGATACTGTAGACATGTAACTTAAGGTTTAGTGCATTACTTGTAACACAAATGGTAGTTAGGAGTACACCGTCACACGTAGTAGAGATTAGTAGATCGGTGATATTTTCATAAGTAGTGATATTTACATGGCAATAAGCAATACGGTTAGAAAAGCACATTCAGGTTCACCCACCTTCCCACTGTTGGTGAATTTTTGGATCTGTGCAGTGGCGACGCCAGGGATGATCAGACAAACTGTCATAATAGCAAAACCAGGCAGTATTTCATACCACATGTTTGTGGTGGAATGTGGCCTATTTAAACGTCAACGGACAGCTCGTCTATAGAAGTCTCATCCAAGTTGTTTCTGGACTATTTTGGCCAAAATGTCCTCTGCCTTCACGGTCACGATTGAATTTCCGTTGATTCACTGTTTGGGTAGGCTGCGTAAAAATGATAGCTCCCTCCTGCGGTCTAGATGTGCCACGACGTCCAACATGATACCAATACATACAAAAAATCAGTTATTGTACAGGTTAAACAGTAAACAGTTTCTATAATATTTCATGAACAACATATTTCACAGTCATTAATGTCCATTAATTATACGAGGCAGTCCGGATGAGTCCCCCGGAGCTCCCACTCCAGCCAATCAGAGACGCGCTTCTCGCCACATTTCGACCAATAGGAAAAGTTAGTGAACGCTGTGGAGCGCTGACAGCTTAACGAGCTCTCGGCTAAACAACACACCTCTTATCCCACTGTGGCAAAGATGAAAGAAGACAAGGAAAACACGCGGCCCAGAGAAAAGAAAGTGGAAATCAAATGCGAAGAAAGTGAAAAACCCGAGAAGCCAAACAAAGAGAAGAAGGAGGTTATGACAAAGGTAGTTAGCTAGCTTAGCAGGCTAGCTAACTTGTAAGTTAGCTTTTTAGCTTCGCCATGACAACAACCAAGTTTACATTAGCTGTTGCTTTTTTCTGCTGTTAGTTATGTAAACAAGAAGCTTCATAGAATGTATTTTCAGTTTCTTCGTTTCTTTTTTAAAAAGTTGTTTAACGCATTTTTGCAGTCATTTGTTAATATGGTTTTAGCTGTAGCTAACATTTCGGAGACATAGGTACCAGTCTAGCGAAAGAAAATATGTCCGATTCATATGCAATAACCTTTGCAAACACAAGCCAGGAAAATGAAACAAGTAGTATGTAGTTATCGGTGTAGTTCAGTGACCGTTCATGCTGTGGAGCTATAGGAAGGCACATAACACGTCAAGTCGGATAGAGAGTTCTCTTTGATGTTTTGCTAATCTTCTTATATCTGCTCGTTTTATTCCCCTTTCAATAAGATTGTAATTCGTCGCCTCCCTCCCAGTCTGACTAAAGAAGAGCTAGAGGAGCAACTGCAGCCTCTCCCAGAAGTGGATTATATTGAGTTTTTCTCTAGTGACACCAGGTCTGTGGCCCATATGTTTACAGGAGAAAACAGAAGTTTTTGTGATACTGTCCTGATGATTCAATGACTTTACAGGGGTAATGATGATTTCTTTTTTTTATTATTACAGCCTCTATCCTCACCTTTTTGCAAGAGCGTACCTGAATTTCAAGAACCAGGATGACATTGTTCTTTTTAGAGATCGATTTGATGGTTATGTCTTCATCGATAATCGAGGTTTGTACACTCATCTTTGCCCACTTTACCAATATGAGTGCTAATGCCACTCTTAAACTAATATAAAACTGTAGTTGTGATGGATTGCCAGATTGTATTAGCAGGTAATGTGTAATAAGTATAATGCATTTTTCTGTAAAGGCCAAGAGTACCCAGCAATTGTTGAGTTTGCACCATTTCAGAAGATTGCTAAAAAGAGGAGCAAGAAGAAAGATCCCAAAAGTGGAACAATTGAGGAAGGTAATGAGTTTGTCTAACGTCAAAATCAAAATCTGCAATGTTCATTTGCTCAACAAAGAGTACTTCCATTTTGCTTTTCATAGATGCTGATTATAAGAAATTTTTGGAGATATACAATGGTGATGATGAGAAGCTTTCTTCCACCCCTGAGACATTATTAGAGGAAATAGAGGCCAAAACAAAGGAACTGTTTGGTAAGTTTGTGGACTTCCCCAACCAACCCACCAAATGAATCACCTAAAACTGTCAGTATAATGGGAGGGTGTAATCATTTTTTTTTACTTTCTTTACCCAGCCAAGAAAACAACTCCTCTGTTGGACTTTCTTAAGAACAAACAGGTGAGCACTTTCCATCGTTTGAGTTTATTTTTTGGGTTTGTTTGCTAAATTTTTCATAGGCCTCTTAATATGAACGCTCATCTGTGTAAACAGCTGTTTTGTTCTACAGGCTCTTGTTTCCTTCATTGTGAATTAAAATAATTCAGTTTGTCATACAGGTGCAACTTCCTCTTCTATGCCAATGCTTGATGCATTAATGGGCTTTGGAGAGTGTTCTCTGCTTCTCAGCAGTGTCCAGTGCAGGTTTTGTTGTGCAACTTTGATGCATGCTTGAGTAGAAATATTTATCCAGTCTCACGATTATTTCAGAGGTTAAGGGAGGAGAAGAAGGAGGAGAGGAGAAGGAGAGAGTTGGAACGAAAACGCTTAAGAGATGAAGAACGACGTAAGTGGAGAGAAGAGGACAGAAGGAAACGCAAAGAGGCTGAAAAATTGAAGAAAGCAGAAAAGATGCCTGAAAAAGACAAGGAACAAGCTAAAGATGAGCAACCAAAAATCAAGGTATTGCATATATTGGATTTACTTCAAGATTTTACTTCCCTGTTATGTGGCACTGACAGTTGTTTTCTGCACAGCTCTTGAAAAAAACAGATAAACCAGAGAATGGTGATACTGAAAAGCCAAAAGAGAAGCTGAAGAAGCCAGACCGAGAAAAACCAGGAGGAGTAGATGCAAAGAAACGTCAAAATGGTGAACACAGGGATGATAAAGCAAGAAAGTGAGTAATTAAAGCATCTTTTGTTTATATACAAATGTCTGACACAAAAAGGCAGTTTATAGACATAGTGATATACAGAAATTTGTTTGGGTACTTTTTAGGTACTAGTACAAAAGACAATGTAGGTTCATATGTTACATGTCTTTGTGAACATTCCCAATACAAAGAAAACCCTGAACAAACACTTTATCAACCCCAATTTAGAATAGAGGACGATGGACGCAAGGAGCACAGAGATCGTGATCAAGACAGAGAGAGAGACCGTGAGCGAGAGAGGGAGCGTCGTCAAAAAGAGAGAGATCGAATCAAGAGGCAGGACGATGAGCGTCGTCGAAGGAGAGAGCGTCATGATGGTGAAAACACTTACAAAAAGAGGGAGGACGAGAGCAAAAAGGACAAGGAACGTGTTTGGGAGAAGAGAAAGCATGAGAATACTGGAGACTCCTCTGGCCACACACATCTGGACAAGCCTGATAAGGCTTTCAAAGATGGAAAAAAGGAGGAAAGTGTAAAAAAGGATCGTTTAAGAAACAAGGTACGAACTCGATTTGTATCTCTGTCATGCAGGAACTTGGCATATTTAAGGAATAAATCACCATACAAACAAATAATCGACTTATAAATTACTGTGCAGTTAGAACATGATGTGCTTAATTTAAAGTTTCATGCGGATTTAGAAAAAAGTAAACCTTCTAAAGAGAAAGTAGTAAAATCAGGCATGCTTGTTTAAATGGCTAATCAGGTGGGCCCTTGTTGATTATTTTTTCCCATTCAGAGTGAATGTGAACACCATGCTTTAACAATTGCTGTTTAGTTTACCATGTTTAGTCATTTTCCTCAGTATTAGGATTTTATGAATGTATTATGTGCTCTACATTTTGCCCCAGGATCGACCTGCTATTCAGCTGTACCAGCCAGGAGCGAGAAGTCGCAACAGACCAGGGACAGGAGATGGTCAAGCTGTAGATAAGAAGTCTGAGAGGGACGCCAAGAGTACGCAGGAGAAGGGAGAAGAGTGAAGACAGGCCAAAATGTTAGCATGACATGGTTGGTGATTGAGATGGAATTCTGGTTAAGCCAAGGCAAATTAGCACCTGAAATGTATGGTGCTGCCAAAGCAAGTTCCTGTCAATCTCAAGCTCTCTGTCAGAGAGTCACAAGCAAACCCTGTCAAACTACAGTGCCTGAACGAGCCCCCTTCCATTTCTGCTTAAAAGAAAGACAAGGGAAAGCTCATTCCCTGACTGATGCTTAGAGTTGAACAGTGGGGCATAGCAAGAGAAGCCAAAGTGTTTGGACCATGAGGACTTAAAGTGACCTTACTCTTGGTGCACAGCCAAACTTATTGTACTTCACAGCTGTTCAGCTTTTCTGGTATGTGAGGCTACATCTCCAGTTTGTTTACTACAACACATCATTACCCCTAGACAGTAATTCACTTGAATGATTTCCTTATAAATAAATGAGTAAGACATGTTTCACAATACAATTGACTTTCACTGCATATGTAGAGTTGATTTAGGAAATTATTTTTTTCCCAGTCCAACTTTTAACTTGCACATGAAATATGAGCCATGCATTAAGGTGATATTTGGAAACATGCATTTGCCATGTTTTATTGTTTGTTTGGTTTTTTTTGCACCCTTGTTTGGAAATCTGATTAAATTTGGTGAGTGGCCTTCCCTACTTTTGCAATAAAGCTTTACCCAACAAAGAATGCTGGTTTGTTGGAAATTGTTTGCATCTGCTCTGTCATCTTTTACATACCTCAACTAATAGTAACATGTCAAAGGAGGATTTAGCTGTGTTCACATTTTAATGTGAAATCTAAAGATTTCATAAATGATTGACATCACTGAAAAAGTACATTTATCTTAAGAACCAAATGCAAATATAGATGTATAATTACAATATTTAATAAAACATTCAATGTCCTGGACAAAATCCTTTGGCACTTTAATGAATCAAAACAGACTCCTCAAACAAAAAAAAAGACTCCCTGGGCTTAAGTTTCACAACCTCCTAAATTTGCTTAATAATCTTGGACATTTCATTACAATGTTCTGGTTAAATTGGTTATTTAGTATTTACATCTGATTTGTATTTATATACTAAATTCAGGGGTGCTAATAATTCTGACCAGAAATGAAGTAAAATAATATTCTTTCATTAAGAAATTTAAGAGATTGTGTAACACACCAACACTTACTTAGGTTTACATCACCTGAAACATAAGTGGGAAAAAATATCAGAACTAAGAACAACTTGCTTCAGACCTGAAAAATAAAATCACATTTTGTTCACATTCCTTGAATCATGAAGGGTAGAAAATCCACGTTTTTCTTTAAAAAAAAATCTTGTAGTTAAGTATCCTACACACAGCTAGTCTCCCAAAATGAATGGAAAGCAATTGGAAGACAGTAAACTGCTAGACTGCAGACAGTATTTCATTTAGTTGTCAAAGCTTGTGTATAATTTCTGGTGTGTTTTGCTTTAGTCTGGTTTATTTGTTCAGCACATTATCATACACTAAGGTCTTTTGGTGTGTTTTACAGGGACAGAATAAAAGAAGCGGATAAGCGGGAGATAATGGATGGCTGGGTGGATGAAAATAAAAGAATGCATAGAAAATCAATAAAGGAAAGGAACATGCATTAGAAGTGCCGATATTTAAAAGAAGGTGGAGGAGAAGAGTACAGTTTTAGCAGGTATTTAAAGCTACAGATGGTGCAGATCTGATATTGACAGACAGTTGAGAGCAGCATAGAGCAGCATAGTGGTTCATTGGTTCCAGCATAGAACGCCATATTTAGTTTCAGTTATTTTCTCCTCTATTTTAGCAGCTTCTGCAGATCAGACCTACCAGGATTATACACATCAAACATATCACAGATGTATTTAGGGCCCAAACCAGTGACTTGTACACAGCAAGTAGCACTTTTAAATTAATTCTGTACTGAAATGGGAGTCATTGCAAGAACCTGAGGATTGTTGTGTTCTCTTTTCTTGGATTTGGTTAGAACTCTGGCAGCAACAGTAGAGGGAATTTTTTTAGTACCCTGTGTATTCTACCGTCAAAGTTAACCCATATGTGTCTGGGTTGGGAGGGGGTGAGAAGACTCTTGTCTCATGTTTATGTTGAAGGGCCCTATGCAGGGAATTCCATAACCAGTAGAATACGGTTTTGAGGGCCTAAATGAAAACCAGGGGTGGGGGCTATGCCAATGACATGCAAATAACATGTGAGTAAGGTGTGGGCAGAAGAAAAACTTATAAAAGAGTCTGTAAGCCTTTGTTTGGGGCCTTCCCTGCCTTCCTGGAGGGAATCGCCGGTGGAAATTGACGGATCCTCAATAAACACCTAAAAACATTTCTGAACTCAGAAGCCTGGCTTCACTCTTTCTTTGAACTCCAACATTTCCTCTACACAGCATTTTGAATAAACTGGAGCTGTCTAATGGACTTTCGGGGAATCCCAGTGAGGATAGCTTGTAAAGTCTAAGACTAAGTCTAAGGTCACGGCAATATATTTTTTTTAAGGGATGTCTTGTGTGCTCCAGATTCCAGGTGGGCCCCAAGAATTGATTGACCCTCTTTATTTCCAAACAGGAAAAAATCACTGTTTTGTTTTTATTTAATTGGAGAAAGTTCTGATACATACAGTGATGTATTTTATTGAAACACCAACACAATGAATCTATTGGACCAAAGTCACTAAAGCATAAAGTGTGTAAAGTGACCATTTTCATACACAATGCAGCACACAGTGTGAACAGCACAAAATTCTTTCTCTGCATTTAACCCATTCACCAAGTGAAGCAGCGGGCAGCCAGGAACACACCGCCCGGGAAGCAGATCTGAGTGATGGGACACATCATTCTCTTTAAGAATTTGACCCAGAGGAAGCATGTACAGGCTGAAAAGGTTTATTTCATGGCACAAAATGAACAGCTGGCACTTAATGGTCATTTGGCTGGAGATTAAATAAATGAAAGGGTCTCTGATCTTCTAGGGGCAGCTGGTGGCCTAGTGGTGAGAGCATTGCCCCTGCAATCAGAATACCGTGGGTATAAATCTCAGGACCGCTGGTTGCACCACTGAGGTACCCTTGAGCAAGGTACCGTCCCCACACACTGCTCTCTGGGCACTGTGCTCCTGGAGCCTGCTGCTTCCTTTGGTGAATGGGTGAAATGCAAAGAAGAATTTCGTGCTGTTCACTGTGTGTGTGTGTTGAGTGAAAATGTAATTATTTTAGAAAGCTGGTCTATGGGCGGAGTGTGGATCCCACTGCACAAGGTGGCGCTGTTCCAGCGGTCTGCTCTGCTCTCGATAAACAGCCGCTCCGGTCAGAACTTCCTCCTCTTCAACCACCGCCATAGTGGTGATAGGACTGTGTAGCTGAAATGGTGAGGAATAATCAGTCAACATCGTCCTGTTTATGCATCGTTCGTGGGCCACCTCTTTATCAGTGCATACGCACGGATGTTTAACATCTACATATTTCAGAATCGCCCTCGATGTTTTTTCCTAAAACTTGTAAAACTCCTGACGATGTGTTCCGAGCCGGCGCTTCAGTCTGAGCGGCTATATTTCGGGCCCAACACATTCATGGCAGCGTTGTTTCATTCTTGGTCGTCTTATTTAAAGTAGCCCGAGTTGAGCGCTTGGTTTTGAACACGTCACACTTCATTTACAGAGTTCAAGCTGTTTTGGTTGCTGGTAGCTGGAAGGCTAATGTGCTAACCGGCTAACCCACGTCTCGCTTCTGTTTCAGGCGTCGCACAAAACTTTCAGGATTAAACGCTTCCTCGCCAAGAAGCAGAAGCAGAATAGACCGATTCCGCAGTGGATAAGAATGAAGACTGGCAACAAGATCAGGTAAGGAAAATCTCGTATTGTGGAATAACGCTACACATCGAGACAAAAGTATTGGGACACGCCTCTCAATTCAGTTTAGGACGTGCCTTACTTCCAGTGAAAGGCAATGTTGATGCTTCAGCGCACCAATATGTTTTGGACAAGCACATGCTTCCAGCTTTGTGGACACAGTTTTGGGGAGAACCTTTGCTATTCCACGCCAGTGCCGGACCTCAAAAATGCTCTACAGAATGAATGGGCACAAATTTCCCCAGAAAGTCGGGGAAAGAGGCGGGGGACTCTTATAGCTGCAAAAGGTTAGGGGGCAACTCCATATTAATTTATGTATTTAGTGCAGCGTCATTAAGTCCCTATTGGTGTAATGGTCAGGTGTCCCAATAAATTTGTCCATATACTGTACTTGCAGTGTCCTACAATTACACTGTTTTTAGTGACCTCTGGTTCGGTGCTTACAGTTGATGCTTTGGGGTAGACTACAAGGAAAGAACACTGTGGAATGCTATCTCACCTGTGTTCCATAGTCACGTTCTGGGTCTGTTGTCTTAAGAGTAGGTTTGGTGATGGTGGGCAAATTATCATGCTTTAAAAATGATATTCTTTAAAGCAGGACGCAATTACAGTGCTTCATTTTGTGGGAGTACTGCCATTATCCTGCTGAGAGCAACATCCTGCTTCAGAGATGACATACTATGATATGTGATATGAATTCTCTTTAGCAGAGACAGCTTAAACTTGCTTTTTCAGAATGCAAAATGTGGGATGCCCTTTTTCATGAATGTTGCACTCATGAATCCGCACTAACTCAGGTCAGACAGTTGAGTAGTTTCAGGTAAATTACAGCAGGTGCTACATGTTCATTTTTACTTAGTTGCCCTATTGCCTGTTAAATATAAAGGAATGTGTTAAATACTTTGTAGGCTAACAAGTCATTATTTAAAGTAGCTTGGCACATATAGCTGTTCTTGTAGGTTTTGTATCAGTATGATTTATCCTATGTGTGGTTATGTAGGATGTTGGTCTGATTCAGATGGTATTTTTAAGATAAACTGCTGATTAGTATTTTTTTTGCTAATAGTTATATTAATTTTGAGTAACTTATTGCTTGCAGGTACAACTCCAAGAGGCGGCACTGGAGAAGGACCAAGCTTGGCCTGTAAGTCCACCTCTCACCGTTACTGCTTTGCCTGCATCATCTTCCTGCCAGCACCACCAACTCGGCCCAGACGTGGAGAGAAGTCATGTCATGTGGAACAGCGGTCTCTCTTTTGTACAGATCCTCTGGAAATGTTCTTGTGGAACAATAAAGGATTTGGCAACAAACCAGAAATGCTAGCCCTTTGCCCTTTCTTGTTGAATGTGGGTTTTGCAGAATGTGCCTCCATCTGAAGAAAACTTTTGTATGATTTTCTATGGGTCTGCTGTTAGTTGCTTTGAGTTATACTTGGTCTGATCAAGGAAAATTTACATTAAAGGCAAATTCCACAATATTTTTCACTGGCTCTTGCTATTAAGAGCTGTTATTGAGGATTTTGCTCAACCTTGTCATGCCCCTGTTGGGACTGGTACGTACAATCAGACTTTTGCACTAATTTAAAGATCTTATGTAATTTTAAAGACTGTATTTAAAAATATGTACGTCTTTGTGGTAGTCATTGAGTCTCTCTGTATGTTTGCCGTGCTTAAACACAAGCTTGTTGATTAGTTGGGTCAGAAGCATCAAAACCATTCAAATGTGTTCCATTGACCATTGCCTTAGAGCATCTTTACAGAAGTCTAGGGCTAGACCCTTAAAGTTGTCAATGGATGACCAACACTCCCTTGTGAGCTTGAGAAAGTGAGGCACTCGCCCTCCTGAGAGACCAGAAAGTATAGGAGGAGTAATGCAAATGCGTAAGATGAGGGACTTGGTTTATTTTAAAGCTACGAACTGAAATCACTTGTGCAAACATTTATGGTTTTATAGGAATTTAGTTCATTGTAAAATTACGGTGCAGGGATTGCCATGTTCAAGGTTGATGTAACAATCAGCTGTTAAAATGTCTTCATAAACATAAGGCTCAAAGAAATGACTTTGAAAGTGTACACTTTATCAGCTCCACTGACCAACTAGGGGCACTTTGCAGGCCCATGGAGTGGGGTGTGTGTCCACATCCACTATTAGACACGTCTGACCTGTTGGTTGTCATTTGTTATTCACAGTTCATGTTCCTACATCAAGCAGATAAAATGGCCAATGATAAATGTGACCCCTAATAAAAGACTCATTAGTGTAACTACACCTTTAAAGCAATAGATGCAAATATTACGATTCCATAAATTGCTCTAACAACTGAATGTGTTTGCAATGATCATATTGCACATCAGTTATTTACCTATAAGAAATGTAAAAAAAATCAAGTGAAATTAAGTCTATGTGAATAAACATTAACATGAAAAGGGGTCTTCTATTTTGCACTTACAGAATTTATTTCTATTCTTGCATCAGTTCTTGCTTCCAGGAAAAAATGGGGAAAATAACTTTCGAAAAGATCCAAATCGCCATCTGCCATTCCTCCTGTTGAAAGCGTCCACCTCGTCTGTGTTCTTTGGTGGTTCCTGTATTAAGGGTATTTCAGTACCTCCACTGTTGTTATTGACATTCAGTTGCCAGTACCTGTGTTCATCATCCCATGCACCAAGCAGCTCCTTCATCTCTGCTGGTGCATTTTCTCTGAGATATTGCCAGGCTCTCTTTCCATTGTAGTCCATGGCATCTATGTTTGCACCAAACGCTCCCACTAAAAGCTTCACCACCATGTACTGGTTGTGCATTGCGGCAACATGAAGAGGTGTGAGACCCCCACTGCCCTTTAAGTTCACATTCGCTGGGGACCCTTCTTTCTCTGCGCGCTTCAGAAGTTTGATCAATGTCTCATGCTTCCCATTCTTGGCCAGCCAGTGGAGAGCTGTATAACCACTTACAAAGTCCTTTCTGGTCAGCAAACTAGGGTCTTCAGAAAGAAACTCCACCATGGTGTCATAGTTCCCATCCACTACAGACAGCATCCATGCATGCTCCAGGGGGTCCAAAGCCCAGAAGGCCCCACTGCTAGGGTCTTCCAGACTGTTCCCTCCTGCATCCCCCCCATCCGTTGACCACTGGCTCGCACTTTGGAGTGACAATATACTGGACAGCCCAGTGTGTGACTTATAGTTCAGAAATAAATCCTTCAGGTACTTTTTACGCATGGAAGGGGTGAGCGAACCCTTGTCCTGTGCTTCTGCTCCCTGAAGCTCTGTCTGCTTCTGCAGTCTGGACCTGCGCATGCGAGCCAGACTCCCTTCACTTACACTAGAACTGTAGATTTTTCTACAGGTAAAAGGCTTTGGAGCTTCACCCTCACCTGTCTGAGAACCCGCTGGAGCTTTATAGCTGATGGAGCTTTCTGACATCTTTCTGACTGCGCTGTTATTCATGCTGTTTATCCTGTCCGGGTTGTCCTCCATGGCTTAGATAAACACTCAACAAGTTCACATGCCCAAGAAAGTGTCCTCTTCAGCATTCCCCATTCTTTGTAACTACAGAAGACAAACATAATTAGGCAAGCCCAAATGTGTTTATGACAGAGAGAGATAAGGCAGTCCGGTCTCTTGAGCTGCTCCTTAAAATGTGCATTCTTTCTCACATGAAGTACCTCTTCCTTGTTTTTCAAACCCTGTGTTGTTCCTCTTTTAAGCCAAAACTAAACCAGCGCTCATATTAATCATTTTTATTATTACTGATCTACATATAAATACGCTGTTTTACAGTGTACAGAATACAAACTTTATTCTCCCCTAATTTAGTATATGAATAGAAGCAATAAAGTTGCTGTTATGCCGAGTCTATATGACAAGACGGGCTTTTTATGCTACGCCCTGTCAATATGAGAACTGATATGAGGGTATTTGCTGTGAAACAGCATCTAACCCACAGATACTGAGGAGCGTTAATGAGAGAACCTGTAGTAACTGAGCCGTTTGGGTCTCACCTGTTCTGGGGTCTTCGTCGGGGTTAAAGGCGGAACGGCCGTCCTGATTCACTCCAGTACACAGGTTTATTTTCAGTCAGGTTCCAGTGTAGACTGAACAAGCGCGTTTTTCCTCTCCCAGAAAAAAACACCATCCTATAGTTGTTTCCGCCAAACGCACCACCCCTTACGACAACGACTAAGTCACTGATTCAAAGTTCAAGTCTATTATCACTGCTGCAAGGCTCTCTCTGGAGCATGTGACCCGCCCTATTGGCCATCAGGAGGCTGCACGAGAAACGAGCCCGAATTCACGTCACCGTTCATTAGTTACTGATAAAGTGCGCGAACGGTGATAGTTAACACCAGAGTTTGGGTCTCATTCAGACGTTGTAAGCGTAGACTTACGTAACCAGAAGAAAATACAGAAGTGTCCATGTAGGCTGTTTTTAAATATGTACCCTATATA
>JBBJLR010000034.1:1273839-1317743 GCA_037577145.1 Brachypetersius gabonensis
ATACACCTATGTCATTTCCCATCTAAATATGACTTGCTGGTTGAATAAAATCAACTTTAAGTGAAAATTTGCCTGGGTATGAATAATTTTGAGGCTCGCTGTACGTACGTACATGCATACATACATGCAGTAAGCCTTGACATTTGTGGGGGGTATGTTCCCAGAGCAGTCCCCTCTTCAGGGACTTTAGCAGGCTGTTTTTTCCAGTGCCCCAAACCAAAAGATATTAATACATTTATTTTGTAATTATAAATGAAATCATAAATGACCAAACTAAAGTTTGATCTATTCTTATGATCCATAGCATAGATTAACTTTATATTGCTCAGTAGTCTAGATTCCTAAAAGCTTTTAACCAATCATTGGACAACTGAGATATAACTGTTGAAAGGGTTAATAATATAGAATATTTTCCAAACATTTGTTTCTATTGAGCAAAAATCACTGCAGTAACTGTCATTATTGTTTTGTCACCCAGCCCCAATATAAATAAATGGATAAATAAATATTTGCAGCTGTGTTCAATGCATTTTTCTATTGTACACTTTTCTGTTTTAAATGTCTAGCAGATTCATTTTTCACTTTTGTAAGAAACTATATACTTCATAGTTTTTAATTGTTAAACATTCATTTTCAATAGTGATTTCAAATTTGTGAACAATAGTGTGTTAATATATATGCACTGATTTGCATGTAATTTGGGTGTTCTGCAGGGCCATTTGCCATTTGCAGTGGTGGGAAGCACTGAGGAAGTGAAGATTGGGAACAAGATGGTGAAAGCTCGGCAGTACCCTTGGGGAACTGTTCAGGGTAAGTGTAGGTCATGTAGAGGAAATGAGGCTGAGATTGTCCTACAGAAATATTGGTCTTAGTTTCATGCTTCAAGACAACCAGGCCCATACGCTTTCACAGGATGCTACACATGAACACACATTTTTTATATATGTGTATATATATATACACACACATAGATACTGTGCAAAAGTCTTAGGCACCTGTGCAAATTGTTTGAAGCCATTTATATCAGCAGTTGACTTCTTTCTGACAGCAAAAACACAACTGAATATAAAATTCTATAATCAACACACCTAATTTAATCTACTGGCGTAAAATGAGCCAAACCAAGTATTTGATGGAGCTGCAAGTAAAACTGGGCTTCCATGAGGAAAGGGGTCTGTCAATGGTTAAGCAAATACTTTGCCACACATAAAACCACCGTTTACTGTGTTAATGTTGTTTGTATTTGTTGTAATGGAAGTGTTTTAACACACACTTAACACTACTGCCCAGTAGTAAACAGCTTTTAACATAATTTTCTCAAGTGCCTAAAACTTTAGCACAGTACTGTATGTACAGTGGAGGAAATAATTATTTGACCCCTCGCTGATTTTGTACGTTTGTCCAAAGACAAAGAAATGAAAAGTCTCAGAACAGCATCATTTTAGTGGTAGGTTTATCTTAACAGTGACAGATAGCACATCAAAAGGAAAATTGAAAAAATTACTTTAAATACAAGAGAGAAACTGATTTGCATTTCATTGAGGGAAATAAGTATCAGTTTCTGTCTTTTATTTAAAGTAATTTTTTCTACCATTGAAATGATACTGTTCTGAGACTTTTCATTTCTTTGTCTTAGGACAAACGTACAAAAATCAGCGAGGGGCCAAATAATTATTTCCTCCCCTGTATATGTGCACCTATGGTCCTTTTGGTTAACTGCTTTCCAAATGCTTAGCTAGAGAGCCATCGCTATTTACTAGATTCATGGCAGTCTCCGTATCAGCTAGGATACTGCTGGCTTTTATTGATGGAGGGGTGGGGTAGTTGCACGAGTGATGAACAAAGCAACAGGAACCACATGGAGCTTGAATGGCATAGTGCTGTCCCCAGGCTGTTGCTGACATTGTGACATTTCCCTGCCTCCCTCTCTTATCCACACACATGCCAGTGTTCATTCATAGGGCCATGGGGCAGTTCACGTGAGCCACTGCTTAATTTAGTATGCTCTAAGGTTGACCTAGCAAAGAAAAGGCAGTTATTTTGGCTTTTTAACTGCCCCTTGGCCCTATGCTTTGACTCTGCTGAATGAGATGGTTTTTTACTAACTTGATGCTACATATGTCCACTCTTGCTTAAAAAACACTACTAACACTAATTCTACTTGTATTAGTTCTGATATGAAGTAGTTGATGGGAATTATTGTTGTATTGCTATGTTGTCACAGCGGTTGTGGGATGGATATGGACTAGCAATGCATTGTTTTTAACATATGATTCTGATTGTACAAAGTTTGTGAGCCTTTTAAAACGTTATATTTGTTTCTGCATAAATATAATCCTAAAACATCCGATTTTCATACAAATCTTAAAAGCAGATAAAGAGAACCTAGTTTTAAAAAATGGACAAAATATAATACTTGGTTTATTGAAGAACATTACATTACGTATATGTGAAGGGCAGAAGTATGTGTTCCTCAGGCAGTTTATTTAAGCTGAAATTGGAATCAGGTTTTATCAGTGGGAAACAGCTTTTACATATTTGTGGAAGTGTGTTGTACTATAAAGATTTCCAATGCTCTAATTCTTGATGGTCATCAGACTGGAAAACTCTAAAGAGTTTTCATTCCTACAGTGTTCAGTCAGACAGATTGTATCCAAGTGGAGGGAAATCAAGACCATTAAATCAAGACTGTTGTGTTTAAGAAGTGATGTGTTTGGAGAAAGGGAAACACTTTGTTCTGGTATAAAAACTTTATCCCGTCTGTGCAACATGACGGTGGTAGTGCAGTGGTTTGAGTCTGGTTTGCTGCATCTGAATGGCTTGTCGTCATTGATGAAATAACTGATTTTGAATTATACCAGAGAATTCTAAAGGAAAATGTCAGTATATTTGTCTGTGGGGGAAAATATATTTTTATATTATATTGGCCATATATTTTTTTTTTTTTCCTTTGTTTAATTGGATACTTTTTATCCACTTTTAAGACATATGTTTTAGGTCTTACCTTTGCAGAAATGCAATTCTAAAGGGTTCACAATCTTTCAAGCATCAGTATAATGAACACAATCTTTCATACACCCGAGTAAATAAGATTATAACTAAGCTGGTTTACCTTTAATTGAAATTTGTAGTGTGTTGGAGACACACTGGAAAATGACCTCTTTCCCCTACTTTTAGATAAGATTTTGGAGCACCCTCTGCTGGGCATTTAATTTGAGTACTTCTAAATAGTTATTTTTCTTTTATTTTTTTAAGTCAAGCCAAATTTGGTGTTTGACTGATGGGAGTATAGTGATGTGCGTTGCATTTAAATGATGTGCTCTCTTTCAGTGGAGAATGAGAACCACTGTGATTTTGTGAAGCTGAGAGAGATGCTGATCCGGGTGAACATGGAGGATCTAAGAGAGCAAACCCACACACGCCACTATGAGCTCTACCGCCGCTGTAAACTAGAGGAGATGGGATTTAAAGACACAGACCCTGACAGCAAACCTTTCAGGTGAAGAAATAGTCTGCCATTTTTACATGAACAGCCAGGAAATCTAACTCTGTTCACAACTGCTGCTGCACAATTGTTTAAAATGCAGAAACCAAGAAATTACTTTTGTGTTGTGCTTACATTCACCCTGTTACTTTCTTTATGGGCTTCAGTCTGCAGGAGACGTATGAGGCCAAGAGGAATGAGTTCATGGGTGAGCTGCAGAAAAAGGAAGAGGAGATGAGGCAGATGTTTGTCCAAAGAGTGAAGGAGAAAGAGGCTGAGCTGAAGGAGGCAGAGAAGGAGGTTAGTGTTTCATGGTGTTGGCTTAAGAATGATGCATGCTTTCGTTTGTTTATTTTCATAGAATAAAACCATCCAACATGTTTGGTTTATATATGTATTTACAAAAAAGAAGCAGCAGTTTGTACTGCTCTGTAAAATAATGTTGTGCAGTTTCCCCTCTGACTGTCAAAGCTACCGAAGCTTTTATTTTGTTCGTTAAATTTTGCTCACTAAGTTCCAATTTTGGGCACACTGACTCTGTGATTTTCTTATGAAGCTGCATGAAAAGTTTGATCGTCTGAAGAAGCTGCACCAGGACGAGAAAAAGAAGCTGGAAGACAAGAAGAAATCTCTTGATGATGAACTGAACATCTTCAAGCAGAAGAAAACAGCTGCTGAGCTACTGCAATCCCAGGCCCAGCAAGCAGGGGGCTCTACCACACTCAAGAGGGACAAAGAGAGGAAAAAGTAAGTATGGACCTCTATCCTCTTTTTTTCCCCCCTTGTTATAACAAGTGAGTACAAGCAAAAGGAAACTCACTGGCCTGCTTAACTGTATGTGACAGTACTTAAATATTTTTGAGCACATAAAAGCATAACTTAAATTATAGATCAGTAACATAGTTCACTTCAGTGTTATGCCTTTTGTTAGACAGTAGAGATTTGATGCCATTTGCTGTGGCAATACGTTTCAATAAATAGTCTAAATAAGTAGAGAAGTTTAAACATAAAACAAATTGCAGGAACTTTCTGCTTAGAGATGAAATATATATTTCTCAGCTCTGGTATTATAGGATACAGACACACACATTCTAATTCTTCACTGTTTAGAAATTAAACAGATATTTTATTTGTATTCATAAGCTTCCAACACTGGTAGTGATGCATAAGATATTCAGTATTAGTGTAGTTTTGTTGTAGCACTGACACTGATTGGGTACATTATCCTCCTCCCCTGCCAAAAAGCATCTAGGAAAAAGTCTCAAATGTCTTATTCTGGTGTAGAACTCAGAAGTGACCACTTTTCCTGTCATGTTGGTAATCACTCATGGTTGTGTATTCAAGCTGATTCAGCCTCCTCACCAGACCATACAGAAGGAGGACACTTGCACTGAGAAGGTTCATCATTTTTTTCTTTTTTTGTCTCAGTGACTTTATTTGCTCCTTTAAGCTAGTCACAGGTTCTCACAGTCAGCTGCTCGCTATGCTAAGAAGCACATCACGTCTCTGTCCATTTCACATTCACATTACTTAAACACTCTTGTACAGGGCAGTCTGAGAGCTGGGCAGGACTGTGTCCCTGCATCTGTCTGTGTCCGCATGACACAGAAACGTACAGCTCCCTTAAGTAACCAAGCAGGACATGGCATGTATAATATCTGTGTGGTTTGTGCATGTTCTGCATGTTAAATCCATGTTGTTTTCCAGTTAATTCCATCTGCTTGCTGCATGCCGCATGAGACACCTTATGCTGGTAAGGCTTCTAAACATCAAGGCACATCTTATACTGTAAGGTAACAGAGGGAAAGTAGTGGTTTTGTTGTTGAGTGTCTCAGTGATTGTGTACATATTGCTGGATCTTAATGTTTCTCAGGACATTTTTTTTAAATACAGTAGAGAAATTACAGGCCTGCAGTAAATTCTGCTCTCCCTCAATTTTTGTTATAATCCTCATTTCTAATCATCCGTTGACATGCTGTGATGAAGATAATGAAATATACTGGAGGTATGACCAGTGTTGTAGTGTATTACTGACCCTATTTGATGTGCTTTCCCATCTGCCCCCCAAATTCATAATGGTCTTCTGTTGTGAAGCTCCCTGTTCTGCCATGACTCCACACAAAGGAGTCTTTCTCTGCTCCCTTACAGCAGCTGGATCACACTGGTGCTGCACTTGGCTCTAAAATAATGCTTTTGTTGGTCAGGATTTAAGGTCAAGTCTTCCACCCAGCCAAACACCCATTTTTGCATAATGGATGCATGCGGCAGACCCAAGTTATTCATACTTATCAAGTTGTTTGAGAAACAATGGACAGCTGGATGCTGTGCAAGTGTTTTTGAGTCTGGGGGAGCCCTTTATATGGATTGCAGAGGGAGGAATTAAAGCATGATAGGAGGCGTGTTACAGTGATCATGCCATGGTTATGGGTGTCTGTTAATTCACCAGTGCTTGATAAATACTGTAGTTTATTATTAATAATTGTATTACACTAAACAGTGTAGTTAAATAACTCAAGGCCTAAATAACAGACTATTCCATATATACTTAACACCTTAATAGAGAGTGTGATTGATATTTTTTGGTATTTGTTTCAAATGTAATCTAGCCAATCAGTTTTTGTTGAGCTTTTATTAAGAGTAACTGTCATTTCCAGCTGATCAGGCATTATCCAAAACAGACATGTAGACATGTTTGCTTTTGGGAGATTCAGAGTGTAAAAAGTTGTTCAGTTTAAATTTCAGCTTTGGCTCATTAAAAAAAAAAAAACCTTCTGCAGCTGCACTTATTCCTACTAACACATGTGCTAACTAACCTTTAACATCTCATTTTTGGATGAATAAACACAGTAGTGTAAATGTAACCAAAAGAGGGGAAAAAAATAATCCTCCTTTTCTCTCGTTTCCAGTTCAGGATTCCTGTAGAAAGTGCTCCCCCAGCCAGCTGTGAATGAGTTCTTCCCTCTCAGTGAGCCATGCCACTCCGCTCCTATCCCCTCTTTCCCCTCCCCTCCCACGTCTCACATAACCACGCTGAAGAGGGACCTTTAATGTGAATGGAATCTTTGACTCAAATGCATTGTTTGCAAAATTTGTTTGTTTGTTTCAAGAGCTACTGTTCCTCTACTTTTTAATGGCCTATTTTGAGCTCCCATGATGATGATCTGTTCTGCATGACTAGCATTTGCTATTAACATTGACTAGTGGGACTATTGTGGTAGCAAGAGTAGAAGGCTAAAATGAGACTGGCATCAGTTGGGCATGGTTTGGCATTCCCAGAGTTTCTTTCAAATCACCATCTGTGATGCCTTCGTTCCAATCAGTGAAACCATCCCATACTACTAATACTGAAGGTGTGCATCACTCCACGTTCGATCAGTTTATGTTCTGATATGAAGCGAATTAGCCTTTTTATTAGTCTCCTGTTGAAATGATTTCTTTCAATATGTCTAATCCCACATTTCTGCACATATTCAGCATCTGGGTAGTACTGAATTCGCCATGTTGTGTTTGGTTTCATTTTATCCTGATGCATGTTACATGAATGTTCTTAGTCCATTCTACACCCATACCTCAATGTCTTTTTATATACATGCCATGAGCTAGCTTGTATTAGATGTAATAGAGCAAAGCTTTTGCTGTACCACCTTTTAACAATGTCAGCTCCTCCTTATTTCTTCTGCTTCTGTTTTTCACTTATTTTATGATGAATGTCTGCAAAAAGCACATTTTGTACTTGCAACATTTTAGCCTTTTTATCACATTGCCAGGGGACCAATTTTGCACTTGTGTCAGTGTACAAAAGAGTTTTCTTAAATAATAAAGGGCAATTTTCACCAAATATTTAAATTGTGGGCAAAATCATTGTTTATGACTCCTATACAGCAGTTCTTTGCTAAATTGCTTTTATATGTCTTTAAATATACTCTATATATGTGTTTCTAACATCTGGTGTGAAGTTAAATTCAGAATTATGTTTTGAGAGTGTTTTAGTGGTGATTTGCTTTCACTAAAACTAATACAGCTAAGCCACTGCTGTGACTCATTGGGATTTAGGTAAAAAGCTGATCTAATCCTACAGTCTATTTGTGAAGCGTCATACTAAGCTCTATTTAATAGAGCCCTATGGGAACTAAACATGTATTACTGTATTGAGACTTCAAAGGGGCACATTTTATAGCCTAAATATGCTGTAAAAATATATGCGTAATTGTTATATGAAAACTTGGTAAAGGTAATGAGATTTCTTTTATCCGCTTGTTTCCAGTTTTAAATTCATAAATATGTGATTCGTCCTTTGAGCACTTCACCATTGAAAAGAGATCAGTGTGTGGCTCTTGAGGGACAGCACAGCACTTTTTATATTGACCAGCAGCACTCAGTAGGTGTGTTTGTGTGTTTGGCCTTTTGAATTTTAGGTATGATGGGTGTGACCAAAGCTGAAGTACCATTCTTTAATATGGGCCAGCCTGTGTTCTCTGGTGGGTCTAGTGCGGTGGATCGCTATCGCCTCGCTGCTCATTGCTGTGTGTGTATTTACTTTTCTTTGCAGTAATCCCTGGCTCTGCACTGAGTAGTGCCTTCACCCTCCCCACAGCTTTGCTAAGGGACAAGACCATGACTTTTTGGTTAACCGGTACCCCAAGGCCATGGGGAGACAGTGTGGATCCCAGCCCCCGAGGGGTTGCCAATAGATCGGCCCATGTTCTTTTGGTTTATACAATGACTTTTACTAACAGTGGTTAGCGTGTTCCTAATTGATACTTGTCTAAAGCGGTGTTTCTCAAGCCTGGTCCTCGAGGCACCCTGCCCTGCACATTTTATTGTTTTTTTTCCTGGCTTAACACACTAATTTCAGCTCAGTGAGGGGTTGTCAATAATCTTAATTGTTGGATCAGGTGTGCTGGAAGCAGTGAAAACTCTCAAATGTGCAGGGCAGGGTGTCTCCAGTACCAGTCTTGAGAACCACTGGCCACTGTAATTTCAGGTGTACTGCTTGTAACACTGTATGATTAATATGCTTAAGATTTTTTGTCTCTGGAAGACTGTAGGCATTCAAGAAATCAGTTGTTTTAGTCGAAGGGTTTTTTTTTGTTGTTTGATGCTGACTAATCTCAAGGGCCCACACTGTCATCCATGATACATGACTATACTTTAACAGGTCTGCAGCCCTCGCATGCGAAGTGCCCAGCATTTCGAAGTGTGATTACACTCAAATTCTTGTTTGTGGACATAGTAAACAAGGAATACATAGGAGCGAGTGTGTATGTATGCACATTTATATTATGATGCTTTTGGCTGTCAGTTATAATCAGGATTTCTGATTGTGTGTGCGCCTTGCTCTCCCATTGGTAGCTTTTTGCTCTCTCTCTATGGCTGCCTCCCACTTTCTCTAACCTGTGTTTGTGTCCCCTTCTCTCTTTCTCTAGCTTCTTTTAAGTCTGTCTTGGCCACCTGTATGAAGAGAGGATTGCAGCTTCCACAAGAACTAGAGCACCTATTTTCCTCTTTCTGTCTCTCATTCTGCCAGCCTTTTTTTTTATTTTTATTATCAATTTGAACATTTCAAAACATCCATGCTGTCGGTTCAGTCAAACAGGGCCTTTTGTGGGCTTCACATGGTGTTTTTCACAATAAGCATTAACACTCTTTCCTGATTACAGCATGCAAAGCAAGTCCCACACTAATATGTTTTGCAGATTTTGTGAAAGACACCGGAACCAAAGTTCTGGGAGAAAAATGCATGAAGGAGAACTAAAGACATAATTCTTTGCTGTGAAGACGTCCGCTTTTATACTGGATATAATATATAAATTGCCACGCATATTTAACTTACCTTTTTGCCCTAGTCTTTTGTATTCACACAAGAATGTTTTGAAGTGATTGATCTGGAAAAACGGTTGACAGGAAAGAACACAACTGTGCAGATGATATAAATACAAATAAATGTTTACTACACACTGTGTCCGTTTCCTAGACAGGCCTTTTCCTCTACTACATTTTCCTTTCATGGCAGATTCTTCATTCAGAATGTTGTTTAGTCCCGAGCTAGGCTTAATCTCTGTCTGGGGAAACCAGCCCTATGTGATTAAGTTGTAGATATTAAAAAGTAGTTGAGGACAGGCAAGTTCTATTTTCTACAACTTAAATGTTGACTGGCTGTGAGTTACAAAGACAACCCAAAGAAACCTTTTGTTTGGTTGATCGTTTAAATGTTGCCAAATAACACACAAGGTCTATTTATCTTCAGATTACTGGGTTGATAATCTAGGTTATAAAAGTTGTTTGTAATAAAGCTGGCCCGTTATAAGACTGAGGAGTCCTAAGCATTACTGATACTGTGTCCTTTAACTAAAGAAACACTTCAAAATACCATGTAGATCACTCTCAGCCCCTTTCATTTTAAATTCACATTTCGACAGCCTAATCTGCCCTTTGCATGCTTTTTTTCCTCATGTTTTTATATATAACTTTTCTTTTTAAAATTTGAAAATCGAAATGCTTTCTATATTGGCTTGTTTTTCTCTTGTGTATTTATTCCAGGTACGTGTGCAGTTATGTCTGCTTGACAAGTTTTTAAAAAATGTTGCCAAATAGTACATTTTGGTAGATTATAGATTTGCAGTTTTGTTCTGAATGCGTCAAACGGCAGATACAGATATTCATCCATATATATATAATTTATAAGGATCTATTTTGTGTATTGAAGTAGAGATGTGTCTTAATGAAAAATAATATTGGTGGGACGTGACAGTTTTTGCTGTGTAAAACATTAAGACTGTAGGCTCCATTTTTCTAGTATCATTTTTACCTGCCTTTCATGTCCGCTCCCCTCCCCCCCACCCCCCCGTCATAACACAAAATTGTGAAATATTTCATGTAAGATTTCATTGGTGTACATTTTCAATAAAACTACAGTAAAACAATTGGTTCGACAGTGATTTTTTTTTTTTCTTTTCATTTTAGTATACAGACCTGAATTCCTGAGCCATGAATGAATATCGAGTTGTAGAGACATGTGGAGACTACACTGGACAGTACTGACAGTAACACTTGGAGCATTCTTTTCTTTTACATTGACTTTAACATTGATGTACCAAATATAACAATTAAAACTGCACAATTTATACAAACTACAAAATGAAATAATATTAAATGCACTATATAGACAAAAGCATTGAGATGCCTGACCATTACAATCAAATACATCAACTTTAATACAGAATTGGTTCCCTCTTTGCAGTTATAACAGCTTCCACTCTTTTTGGAAGGCTCTCCAGAAGATTTTGGTGTTTCTCTGGTTATTTGTGCTCATTTATTCCATAGAGCACAATTATTACGTAGAACATCAGGCACCGATGCTGGACTTGTCTTGACTCACAAGGCTCTGTTCCAAATCATCCCAGAGGTGCTAGTTCAGGGCTCTGTGCGGTACAGTCAAGTTCTTCCACACTGAACACTTCCAACCATGTATTTATGGAGTTTGCTTTGTGCACTGGGAGATAGTTGGAAGCATGACGTTGTCTGAAACGTCGTGGTTTGCTGAAGCATTAAGATTGTCCTTCACTGGAAGTAAGCTCAAACCCTGGAAAACGTGTGTCCCAACACATTTGTCCATCAAGTGTATGTGTTTGTGAAGGTTTCACCAGTGAACTGAAAGTGCAGTTGGACATGTGCTATTCATCACTCAAAATTAAGATGGACAAATGAATGCGCTCCTTCTTCAAAAACTAAGCAGTCACGTGTAGCTCTTAAATGAGTGAAGACCCTCCTGCTCCCAATGTGGTCCTCGGTCTGAAGACTCTTGCTGTTTCCTCCTCAGTCACTAGGAGGCGCTGAAACAGTGGAGATCGTTTGTGCAGCTCGTCTCTGCTGAACTGATCACTACACTACAGTGTCCTTCGTCCTAACACTGGCAATTAACTGAACGCGGCTGTGCGTCTGTTTCTCTTGGTAAAACATGTCCAGTACGACCGGCGGCGGCGAGTTTGGGAATCCTCTGAGGAAATTCAAGCTTGTGTTCCTGGGCGAACAGAGCGGTAAGCGGTCAAAGTCAAAATAAACGAGCAAATAGCAAGAGACAGGCCAGAGTAGAGGGATGCTTCTGTCTAATTCACAACCATACCTGACTTATCTACAAACCCCGGGTCTGGCACCGAGGCTAGAACAGAGAGGGAAACTCATTTCTAGAAAGTTTCCCAGTTATATATAAAAGAAATGTCAGTCGTCATCAGAAGCGGCTCTCCATTGTATATTCCTGCACCCCTTGTTGTAGCTAGCATGGAAGCTATCGCCCACCCGGCCAAACAGTAATTTTCCCCTCCCGTTTATTAGTCGTGCTACTCGGCGCAGAAAGCTGGCTTTTAGCTTAAAATAGTCAATGTTTATTTATTTTTAAGTAGTCTCCGGTAATTAACGACACAAATGCAGCTAAGCTAAGCTAGCTGAAAGTGAGTGCTAAGGCTAGCTACCGTTTAACGTGGCTGTTACTGGCTGACTAACATAAAGGAAACCTGTGTGTACAAATAATAGGGACTATGTAAGGTTCTAAATCTCGGTAACTAGTTTTGTATGTCGTATGAATCGGATACAGTTGCTAAATGGCACCTAACTAGCTAGTGGCTGGCTACAGGTGCTAAACTGCTAGCATTTCTTAGCAACGTCAGCTTAATACCACCCTGGCTAGCGTTAGCTGTCTAGTTATGTCAGAGATGTGTCACACACATCTCCCACACGACTCTCATAGCATTCTCCAGTTTGTTTCGAAGAAATCTGAAGCATTGGACCAGTAGCTGTCTGTGTATAGCATAATATGCCTTGTTTTAAAGAGAGTCCTTAGCTATAATCACTAGTAGGAATATGACACCACCCATGTTGCCAATTCAGCCACTTCATATAACATAACCCCGGTTAAATGGTCGCCTGTGTGTTGTGTGGTTTGTGGTCCAGTACAGTTATAACTGAAACACTACTTCTTTTTTGCAGTTGGAAAGACTTCTCTCATCACCAGATTCATGTATGACAGCTTTGATAACACTTACCAGGTATACCTGATTGATCAAGTTGTCTTCAGGGCACTGAGATGCTCAGGGTCTGGATTTCACAAAGAGAGATTTCTTGGTTAGCTGTATAATTAGAGTAAAAAATGAGGACTGTCCAATAACTTTCATCCTATCAGACACACTAACTGAAATTCTTCTTTGTGAAAATCCACCTGGACATCCATTTTTTAAACCTTAAACCAGGATATTCTAACATTCTAAGTATTTAAGTCTCTTAAGTTACATGACAATTGTTAGCGCAAATATTAATGTTTGTGTGTGAATAACAATTATGTACTTTACTACCTTAGGCGACAATTGGCATAGACTTTCTATCAAAAACCATGTACTTGGAAGATCGCACGGTAAGAAGCTTTTGCCATGGGTATCTATGGACTTTTATGGGTGTCAGATGCTAAACATAGCTATATTTGTCTGAGCTGGCTTTTGTATCTCTCAACTGAACCAAATTTTTTTACCTATCCTGAATGACTTCCAGAAGTTGCCCATTCTGTTGTAATGATGTTCTTGTAAACAGCATGCCACAGTTTCATTTGTTTCACATCCATTAAAGTAGCCTGCTGTTTTTGTTTTGCACCACTGTAGAAGAGAACCATTTCAGTTTCTTTTCGTAATACTTGTGCATACCCTTGCCTCTTAGTCATTATGTTGTGCCATTTACTTTAGCTTTTCATTTTGGTTTGATTGTGTCTTTGTCTACCCATACGTTGCCCTTGGCTGTTTACCGATTGGGGCCCTTGCGGCTTGTGCCATATGGATGGTGATAGATTCGGCTACAGTTGTGGGACACTGCAGGGCAGGAGCGCTTCCGTAGCCTCATCCCCAGCTACATTCGTGATTCTGCAGCTGCTGTGGTGGTCTATGATATAGCAAGTAGGTAGCTGGTGCTCCTGCTTCGATCCATCATAGTGCTCGCGGCACGTGGTGGAGTACATTTGGGAGATGCTCAAATGAATGAAACTCTCATAGCTTATCTGTGCTGGATGACTCCGAGCATCCCTCTTTTGGAGCCATTAAAGTAAATTAGGCACGAGTGAATCCAAATGACAAAGGCCAGTAAGGCTGAGTGCCATTATATTTTCTAAATATGTTTTTTTACTAGAATATATCTTGTAACTAGAATTAATAAAGTTAAGACATTAAGTGGAAATTTACACAGTACTGTGATTGTTAATGAGACAACAACATTTGTTGTTGAATGTCAGGACCGGGATACCATGGGAGAATAACATAAAATAGAAATAAAAGAGCTAAGCCATTATTTCTGACCGTTGTGACATTAATTATCTACATCACAGCTTGTCAACACAGTGTACTGATCTAGATTATATGTCGGCCAGCTCTAATAGCCGCTGTCTTTTAAGGAAAGGATAAATATCCTTCACCTTACATTGGAAAGGCTTGAACACACAAAAGGTGTTGTGGCTCATAGATGAATGTCCAGCATGATTTCAGCACAGAGAGTACCATTCTTAAAGCGTCTTGCAAGAAGCGGGAATGAGAGAAAGCATCACTCATCCTAACGACTTTGTCTGCATGGAATGACTCCTTCTATCATCTTAAAACCTCTCAAAAGGTGAATTGTGCTGTTTAGTTTCCTCAGTTGGGCAATGTAGTCAATGTTGAGGTGCATTTCTCTGTTTTCTAGATCGTTGTTTTTCTCTTTTAACCTTGCTCCCTTGCCTTCTAATCTGTTCTTTTGTATCTTAACTTTCTTCTGTCTTCCTTCTCTTTCGTTCTCTTTGTCTTTTGTCTTATGCATGCCATCAACTGGCTCTTCAGGTTCGGCTGCAGCTGTGGGACACTGCTGGGCAGGAGCGTTTCCGTAGCCTGATCCCCAGCTACATCCGTGACTCCACTATCGCTGTGGTGGTCTATGACATTACCAGTGAGTCAGAGCCACTCTTGTTGGATCAGCAAAGATTTGTGTCCTAAGGTGACAAGTAGCACGGTCCAATAGCCACAGATGCTTCATGGCTGGTCACTTTGACACTGCAGCTTTGTGGACTGAGCTGGTTTCTTCCAACCAGCTGGTGACATCTTTAAATGGTTTAATAACATTATAAACAAGACCAAAAAGAAATATTTTAGGTACATTTTTACTATACATACATTACTGTGTGTATGTTTTTTTAGGCTGCTAGTGCCCTTCAGGCTTGTACTAAACTTCCCTTAACTTTTTACTCTGAACTTCCCTTAACTTTTACTAACAGTGTATGTTTCCTCTAATGGCTTGCTTTTGTTCTGCAGTGAGTGGTTTTTTTTGCAGACTAATCAAAGCACAAAATCAGATGTAGATCTATGTTTAAGTGTGTGTTTTTCTCATCTTTAGATCTCAACTCCTTCCAGCAAACTTCAAAATGGATAGATGATGTCAGAACAGAGAGAGGAAGTGATGTCATCATCATGCTAGTTGGCAACAAAACAGACTTGGCTGATAAAAGGTATAGTAATGGGGAAAAAAAAAGTCAGAATAATGAGAAAAAAAAACCGATCTTTCTGAACAGTGGTACTGATTAAGAATACAGTATAGTACTGTAGTTTTTCAGTAGTGTGAAAATCTTCTCCCAGCATGGCTCCAGCTCCATTTTTTTTTTTTTCCCCAGCCATTTACTAAACGTACTTTTCTCATTTCATTTTAGTTACTCCTTTTCTCTTTGATTTTGGTAAAGTCACTTTTTCATCACCTATGTTGGAGTTTTGTTAACTTTTAAAAATGATTGCTTTTAGAATTTCCATGATGAGCCACTTTTTGATTTGCTTTATTTTGAATCCCTTCTGTCATCTTTGTCTTCCCACCTCCATTATTATTTGAACCATTTCCACACCCCTCCTTTCTGTCGGACTGTGGCAGGCAAGTTTCAGTAGAAGCTGCAGAGAAAAAAGCTCGAGAGCTCAATGTGATGTACATAGAGACCAGCGCCAAGGCTGGTTATAACGTCAAGCAGGTGGGTCTTAAATCACAGGTGTTTAGAAACAACTACAGAGGTGAACATTTGCATTACAGCCTTCTTCTAAGACCGTGTTTTTCAGCCTTGGTCCTGATGGCCCCTCTGCTCTTTAGTTTTTGTGTTCCTATCCCACCTGCTGGAACAAATGAACCAATTACAATCACTTCCATTCATTAAAAGGTTGTTATCAGGGTGGGGAAAATGCGTAAAAAGAACGGTGTGGGAGTGGGATGAAAATTGCAGGCCAGGGGGAGCCTCCAGGAAAGGTTGATAACCACAGTTCTTAAATATTAGTTGTGGCTTTTGTTTAAATTTGTTGGTCTTCTGTCACTGACTCTCATCAAATTGTTGATGTTCAGTCATTTCTCGGCAGGGCAGCTGTTTCTTCTGAAGCTTTTGAAAGGATATTAAAAAACTAATCTTTTCTTTTCCTCCTTACTAAGTTGAAGGTAAGTCTCTTCTTTTTCCCTATTTTTCTTTCTTTCTCCTGTTTTCCCTTTTTTGTTGTTGTTCTCACCCCAACCCTCTTCCTTTTTTTTTTTTTTTTTTTTTTTTTTTCAACCCGTATGCCACCCCTCTTGCTCGGACACGAGCAGACAGATCACCACGGAGGAGGGCGAGCAGAGGGCTAAGGAACTGAATGTCATGTTCATTGAAACCAGTGCAAAGACTGGCTACAATGTCAAACAGGTATAGAGTGTAATGAAACAAAGACAACCCAGCCCCACCTGACCCCATCAGCCAACCCTCTCTGCTGCTGTCTCACTCTGTCTCATTCTCGCACTGCCTTTTGTCTTCCTTTCCGTCTCTTTCGGCATCGCCCATTCTTGAGTTGTTGTTAGACACTTTCTCTACACTTCATGAGGTCCTTTGCTCTTTGGCCCACTGTATTGTGTTTGTGCCTGTGCTTTTAGCGACTCGCTCATAGTCCTTTTTGTGACCTCTGCCATGGGAATCATCTGCATCTTCACGAAATACTGCAATTTTTACCCAGTAAAATGTTTTTTACCCAGTAAAATAACTTGCCTTGTGTTTCCTATAATTCCCTTTGTCACAATATCTAGATCATACGGTTGCTTTAACCTTTTTAAGTAATTAGTACTTATACAACTTCATGCACACACCCCTTTGAACTACAGAGTACTCGGAGTAATGTGTAGATTCAGTTTAGAAAGTGCTTTTAAGTTTATTTGTGGCGTCTTCAGCGAAAGTTCATTTCACTTTTTGTACAGCTGTTCCGACGTGTTGCAGCAGCCTTGCCTGGAATGGATAGCACACCAGAGAAAAGCAAAGAGGACAGTATCCTTTAAGTGAAGATCAGTGAAGTTATTTTGTGTTTGGCACATTGTAGATAACACCAAGGGTATGAGATGTGAACACAGAACCATGTTTTTAGTGCCCTCATGCTGTGTTGAAAGATATCAGTCATTTTAATCTTTGCAAGTCTGATTACAGTACATAAGAGTCAAGTTCTGAATAAAAACCCCTTTTTTTGTAGAATCTAGGATGGTTGAATACATATTTTGACCTTATTTAAACACATTGCTTTGGATTTTTACAATGTACGACTTTATTAAAGTAATGAACCTTTTTGAAATTAATATTTCTTTATGAATATCTGTTGTATATGAGCTTGCTGTCCTTAACCTAATTCTCTCAGTGATCGATATCAAACTGGAGAAGCCTCCAGAACTGCCTGTAACTGAGAGCAGCTGCTCCTGCTAGTAACCACCCCCAGACCCCCACCAGCCCTGCCTCCTCCCCACCAACAGCTTGTCTCTCAGTGGCCACTCTCTCCAATCAGTGGCCCTGTGCCATTAGTTGGAGAACCTTTTATTTCCTCCTTGACTCAGTGACTTTTCGGAGTAACCGTGTGGATGTGCTATTACTCTATTAAAACAGATTATCAAAAATATATATGTTAAAGGGAAAAAAGTAACGAAATCACAGCATAGGTTAAATACTCATCGGATTCTCATCTATTCTGACTGCATGGCATTATATAGGATTGCAGACTGACATGGCTCAATCGCTCTGGAGTTCTTGCACTTTTTTTGAGCATCAGTACCATCACACTTGTCATGATAACTTTTTTTTTTTTTTTGGGGGGGGGGGATTCTCCGAATGGCTTATGTTGGACCAAGGTCACATGTCTGGTTGCCTTGCTATTTAATTTCAGTGAAGAGAATGGCGAGGGAAATCCAGATCGAACTGTTTATTCAGGAGCTGTAGTTACATGTGTGTGTGTATAATTGGCAAATGTTTCATTTTCTTCTGGTCATACTGTTTCAGAGGAAAATAGAAGAGCCAGTTCTAAACCAGACACTGAGTGGAGGAACACTCTAGCTCTAGACTAGTGTGAGGTTAAACATCATTTCAGCGTGTGGAACTTCATACGTTACCATAATTGGATGTTGTCAGATTTGGTGTTGGGGCCAGTACAATGTGAGGGTTTTTTTTTTTTTGGTTGTTTCAGGATCAAGGTTTATGGCCAAAGAAGATTTAATATTAGTAGGCATTTGAGTTGGACTTGCTTTTGTACACCGTTTTTTGGGGGAATTGCATGGAATGTGAATGTACTTCGCAGGAGGAGACAAAGTTGTGTATATTCTTCATCAAAAATTATTATTCCAGATTTTTAGTTTCAATAAAACATACTATTATGTAACCTACCCATAAATTGTAACTGAGACCTAACCTTAATTTTAAAATGTACTAATACAGCATAAAATACCAAGAACAAGACCTGGTTCTTTGATGTAAGGTAAGGATGCAGCGTTGGCAATTCCCATTAGAGGAAGTATTGAATTTTAACAACTACATCCGGTTATCACAGCTCCTCGTCCCATTGTTTCGCCTTGTGTTTGGTGCACCATTGCAGGAACAGCATGCTGTCTAAGGATGGGTTTTAACACACAAAATGCCTTGCTTGTTTTGTTCAGTCGCAGTACACAAAATTAAGCCACAGCGCTATGGTTTACAGAGGCCTGCTGATTCACACAGGTTTCATTAGGCAGAATAGTTGGAATATTTTCTTTTCTTACTGGCAGCAGTTGCGTAGTGTAGAGACCTGTCTTGAGGAGAACCTGTGTTGCTATTGCTTGTTTTAAGACTGTTTTATGTGTTAAATTATTTATCTTTGCTAGGAGCATAAAATGTTGTATGCTTGGCCTGAATGACAGTTAACACTTGGGGAAAAACACGTTTGCCTTTCTGCTTGGCTACTGTATCACAGAAACCTGGTTGTGTAATTTTCTCATCACTATGATCGCACTACCTTGACCTCTCCCTTTCAACTGTATGCTCTTTGTGTAGTTGTAAGAATATAGCCTGAGTGGGCCTATAGTTGCTGAAAGGTATCACATGCACGCACACACTTTCAACTGTACACTTTCCGATGCCACCGACACACACATACCTAGCAGCTAGCGTGTTTTACAATGTTGGCATTTGACATTATTTGGATATGTAAGTATTTAATAAGAAACAACTCTCCTGAACAGCTGTACCACGTCACCAACTCAACTCTCAGCCGTGTGCTATTCTGAAGTGTGTTTGTCTATTTGAGATATGCTGTCTACTAGTGTTTAGCAAAGTTTGTGTGGAAAAAAAATACTATTATCTGCTGTAAAAAAGGAAGGTTAACGAAACACTGAAGTGTATCACATGAAATAAAAGATATTTCACCAAACATGTTAGGGGTGTGTTCTCATTTCATGGCATGAAAACTAAGTTCAATGGTAAGCAGTTTCTTAAGCACTAGATAGAAACCAGGAAAGAGAACAACTTGACCACTGGACAAGGGGAGTATTTCACAAAGCAGGATTTCCCAGCCAGAAAAGTAGAGGACTGTCTGAAACAATTTGAGAAATCCTTCTCTCTGAAATAGTGTTCAGAATGAACTTCATCACTGAATGGAAAATATGGTCCAGTATTAGACTTGATGCCTGTAAGGAAGCTCCCCTTAGTGCTTATGTCTGCTGTCATTTTGCTCAGTGGACACCGCTTGTCATGTGATTTATTAAAGAAGTATAGTTTACATACAGGGATGTAAAAATAAGTAGTGGCCCTAATGTCCACTAAAACCCTAAGTTTATCACGGTCACCCCCACCCCTCCTTGTCTCTCTGAATTTGGTTGTAAGCCTCCATACCTGTCAATTGGTTTCGATCCTCCATGAAAGTGAAGAGAGGGAGACCTATATTAACTTACATACCTGCGCCCACTGTGTTGGGTCAGTTTCACCCCACTACGCCCGGACACACCCAGTTTTGGGGGCGGTGTGGTGTGTGACCGGCTATATAAAAGGTGAGGTGCGCGTGCTGGTGTTGGAATTGAACACACTCGGGCCAGTGGGCGTGCTCTCCTAACTCCTCACACCTGTAGGACTCCAGGAAGTCGTGATAAGGGCTTTAGCTGACAGGTGCAGAATTCGAGACAAGAATCCGCTCTGACTTGAACTGCTCCGACACTGGGACACTGAGCGCCGAAACTCTGCCCTACTCCTGCGGGGCTTCGTCGGTCTTAATCGTTCAAAAAGAAGCACCTTCGACTTTTTCTGTACTGTTGGATTTCTCGAGCAATCTTTAGCCATGTCTCTGGGTGCGGGGATCATTCCGGACGAGTCCGTTTTTGCCGACCTCAGGAGACAGTGCACTTCCTCGGAAAACTGGCAAAACAAATACAAGAAGAACGGAATGGAGGTGTGGGTCGAGGTGCCCTCTTCCAGCTCGCCGCAGGTGAACAAACGCAGCGTCGCCAAAGTACATAAAATCAAGGTAAACTTTTTTGTCGTTCTAAATGATTTTTAGTAACATGTTCCTTGATCCAAAATTCTTTTCTGTAGTCGGTCATATCTTTTTAAGGCTTTTAAAGCTGCAATCAGTGAGTTTGAGACATGTGGAATTGACTTTTTATATTGAAAACTCCCACGTACCATTTCAAGCACATTTCAAAGCGTTGGCAAGGCTTTCTGGTCTACATGGCTGAAACCAAGCTTATTTATTGGCTGATGTTGAAATAGGAACTGGGATAAGAAAAAAGGGGGTGTAAATAAGTGCAATTGTAGCTGCTTTTTCGAAGTTCCTGATGGCAGAATGTTTGTCTTGGACTGATGTATTGTCACACCATTTATGAGGTTTTCTTTGTCTTCCACATAGTGTCAAATTGCCATAAGTGATGTATCGGCAGCCACGATGTATGACGTTCTTCATGACAACAAGTATCGGAAAACATGGGACCCTGCTATGCTTGAGAGTTTTGAAATAGCTCGGCTTTCACCCAATGCCGACGTGGGCTACTATTCCTGTGAGTTTTCTGTCACCGGCTGGCTTCATTCCCTGCTTCATTTTCTATAACCATACTATTTGGGGTCAATTGCTTTGACAGTCTTCTCCTTTTAAATTCTACCCAGCTTATTACATTAGTCTGTAAACCTAGTAAACCTTGTTCCTAAACTTTTAACTGGGTTGCTTGTTAGGTGTGAAGGTGTAAAATCATACGTTTATTTTTCCAGCCTGTATATCTCTTTGTTGTGTGTGTTCTTACTGTTATCCCCACACTGAAATACAGGAAAAATGGGAACCTGCTGCTCATTTAAGTGATCTTACTCTTGATTCACAGGGTTGTGTCCTAAGCCATTAAAAAACAGAGATGTGGTTACCATACGTTCTTGGCAGGCATCTGAAGACGAATACATCATTGTGAACTACTCTGTCAAACATCCGGTATGTCAGTCTCCATCTATCATAGTTAAGTAAATTGTTGTCGTTTTGCTCTTGTTGACACTACTTAACTCTAGTGGGAAGCCATGTGCAGAGTTATTTGTGCTCATTTCACTTAAAATTCTGTAATCTAAAGTGATGAGTGGTTGATGAGATCCTATTTCCTGAAGAAATATCCTCCAAGAAAAGACTTGGTGAGGGCAGTCTCCTTTTTGACTGGCTACTTGGTGAAACCAACTGGGCTGAACAGCTGCTCTTTCACTTACCTCTCACAAGCTGATCCTAAGGGTAAGACATCCAGAATGCTTCATTCTTTACTTGTCAACGTCAGAATGACTGGAAGACTTGGTATATTCCATATTTTTGCCTTCTCATTCGTTAGGTTCCATTCCCAAGTGGGCGGTCAACAAGGCATCTCAGGTCCTGGCTCCTAAAGTAAGTAAATCCATTTTAAATTTGACTGCCCTGACCATTGCTGTACACCCTGGGTGAGCATTTAAAACTTTATTTAGTGCTTGTTGGGGGAAAGTCTTAACTACTTGACTGGTTTTGGCATGGTTTCTTGTCTTGCCACCCAAGTGTTTCTCAAAATCGACTATGCTGTTACTGTAAATGTCTTGTAACTTTTCCATTCTCTTGCATGCATTCGTGTATAGTCTGCGTCCAATGTGCACTCATGTGACCCGCTAGTGCAAGATGTTTTTAGATAGTAATAGACTGGGTTGCTGCTCATGCCTTGATGAGCAGTCCTAGTACTGATCATTTTTTTTAAAAAGGAGTGAATTTTTTGAACTGAATTTTTATTTTTTACAATGAGGAGTCTCAAAGAAGCCTGACTTGTGCTGACCTTTGTGTCCATAGAGACATGATTCTTACTGTCGTTTCTAAAACTGAGATTAGAAGAACTTGCTTATCTGGTTTCAGAAGACCAGCTGTATTACTGCTATTTAAAACTATGTAAGCCAAGGTGGATCTAAGGCACTTGATACCAGTCTCAAAATCATGCTTCATTTTTAGTTTTGGAAAGGTCTTTTTTTTTTTTTTTTAATTGACCGACAAAGCTCTGTTAGAACTGTGCTCGTGGGTAAAGAAGATTCAAGGTAATTTACTTTGTTCAGTGTACCACATTCTTAATTGACGTATCAGATGAACAGAAGTTGTCAGTGGTGAGCATTAATACTGGCATTCTCACACTTCTCTGCTGTCGCAGAAACCAGCTAGAAAAATGCAGCTCTAATCCAGAATCAAGGCTTGAAAAGCAAGATTCCTGTGACCTAGGCCTACTGCAATGCAGGAACAACCAGGGCACGTTGTCTTTGTCATATCCGTCGATACTCATGCTGTCTCCACCTGAGCCACACCCTTTCTCCGTCACTCTACAGGTTATGAAAAGCGTATACAAGGCAGGTCAAAATTACCCTGCGTGGAAGGCACTGAACTCTCCAGAACACAAGCCCTGGCTGTACCCCATACAGAGTGAACTTCCCATGATGGATCCCACAGAATTGGCCATCCAGCGCGGCGACTCGCTGGAACACGTGGACGAGAGCTCAACCTGGGACGCGCAGGAAAATGAGGACAGTAGCTGAAGCTGAACAAAGAGTGAAGAAGAAATGGACACTCTCCTTTTTAGACTCCCATGCTGGTTGATTTGGGTTTTTTTTTGTCCTTTGTTAGTGCTGTTAATGTATAACTGATGCTTTTTGCAGGAAGAGAAGTGTGTCACTGTCCTCTGTGGCATGTGACCAAGTGAAGTGACTTGTTTTCCACAAATGTACATAGAAAACTTCGGTTTAGAATCAGTGGAAATCTCCTCTGAAGCAAGCAGTTTGTAAATATTTCGTCTTTGCTCCTTTTTAATATAAAAGCGGTTGTGGTTGATAGACCTATGTGTTTTCAAATCAAAAGCCGAAGTAATATTGCCAGTGTGTCTTATTTGCTTAATTTAAAACCTTTGGAATGAAGGCAAATGATCTTGAAGTTTTTTGAAGTATATATTTTGTTTACTTGAGCCTAAAAAAAGAAAAGGCTGGTATATTTAAAGGTCTCAAGACAAACAGGGAGGTTACTTGAACTCCAAGGAGCTCAGTCATCCTTGCGCTACATACGTTTGCACACCTTTTAATAGGGTGTATTTATACTGGTGTGTATGTTTGAACTGATTTTAGATAGCGATTCAGGGAAGCAAGGCCCTTAATTGCTGTATGATTGCATGTATAATCAGAACAGGACTTATTACCTCATTTATTCATTCATTCCTCTGAACTCGTATGTATGGGCCAATGCTTACCAAGCCCAGCATGAGACACACATTATTTTGCTTCTTTTTTTTTTTGCTGACTAAACTCATGGAAGGTTCTGTAATTTGCTGATGAGTAGACTCAGGTGTTTAAGCAGGAAACAATGTGCAGAGCATGGAGTTTCCTTGGGTGTTGCTTCATAAGTATCATTTCTCAGGACACCAGATTACTAAAGTCAAAGGGGGGAGAGGTAGAAAACAATCCTATTTGTCATTTTGCTGATAAATCCTGCTTTTGAAGAAAAAACCCCCACTGGATTATTCTTTCAATATTAAATCGACAAAGAGAAATGCGATATCAGTGCTGATAAACACTGAGGTCCCTTCTGAGAAAAAAAGGTTTGAGACAAAAGTTCAAAGCAACTGTCTTTCCTTTCTCTCAAACTGCAAAAAGACTCCGGATGTGGATGGATGTGTATAAAGCATGTTTGTAATATAATAAAAAGCAGGAAAAAGACAATAGTGAGAATGTATTTATTTAAAAAGTTCCACACACGATTAATTTATGGTAAAAAGAAATGTTACTTTCCAAAAATCAAGTTCATTCAAAACCAGTTTGTGTGGAGGACTCCTGAATTATGCCCTTAATTAGGGATAAACTAAAAATCACAAAATACAAAATTATATACATTTGAGGTCCTCAACTAAACATGTTTCTCAGAAAGTTAGTGGTTATGATTTTAAATTGTAATAACATAACTAAGCAGGTCAAGCTGCAAAAGCAGGATTATAAATAAGCCGTAAGACAATGGTGTATGAATTGTATAAGTACATTACTTTTGGGCAACAAATAGTTAAAAAAAAAACACCTCCATTTAAAAGACATGTACATAATGACTGAACATGCTTGACAAGTGCAATCGCTCTTCCATGTTTTTTGCAAACCTCTTTCCCACCAGTCTGTTCATTTGAAATAGCACAGTCTCATCTGTGGTTATAACAGTTCTGCTACCAAACTAATGATTCATATTCTTGCAGCAGGGAGATCAGCTGACCACTGATTTATTTTATGAATTTTTAAATTACCTGCCACTATTTGTTAGTGTCAACTTCCTGATTGTAGATCTCATCGCCACCTGATAAACATTAACAGAAATGATGAAAGTTCACTTATCCCAGAGGAAATTGCTCATTATGCCATAATCCATTTGTGATCCTGTGAAATCCACCCACATCATTCATAGCTATATTAACATGTTACAAATTTAGGATGCAGCAGCATCTCATACATTGTTTATGCATCAATATATGGTTCACAGATTATGAATATATTTGTTTGTGGCCAGTAGGCTGAACCTAATCATATAACTGTGTGATTGATCCTACAACGTATAACGGTGCTTTCCCAGTAGCAATGGGAAATGAGAGTTGGTAATGTTTAGCTTTCATATAGAAATATTTTTCTTTGTAAAAAATATTACAAATGCATTTTCTAAAAAGCTTTTGCACCGAGCACATAACAGAAATTAATACAAGGCAGTGATGGTCCAATGAGCCTACCAATGGTTTGTCATACCAAGACCAATGTAACAATACCAGTACAGAGACTGTATTTTCAGAAGTCTTTTCTTTTGGTGAAAACCAGTATGGACATAAAATGGTTGAAAGTCATTGTTTTATATAAACATGCCTATTTTTTATATAACAGAACTCTGTGACTACACTTCTCAGACTGTTCATGTATTGCTTTTCATTTTCCCCCCATTATCAGCATGCAAGACATACTGAGGTCAATAAAAAGTTACATATTTTCAAGTGAGAACTGATTCTCAGAAAGAAATTAGGATTAGACATACTGATATTTCCCCAAGTATTCTGCCAAGCCCCAACACAAAGAGAAGTCGTTTTAAGAAGAGGTAGGCTGCTCTTGTTGAATTAACTGGATGTAGTTAAACGTGATGGACGGCATGAAGCACACAAATGCACATAGGACAGGATCCCCAGAACCCTGAATGAAAGGCTCTTATAATTCTCATACCTCCGACACTACATGAATGCCGCTTTAGTCAAACAGTGCAATTGGGATGAAGATGATCTACAGTAGTTTGGCATGAACGCTTTAGTAACTCACTCATTCACTCTTCAGCATGTCTCTGCCAACTAGTGTACTGTCCTCTCCTTCTGTCTCTGGTAATCTAATAAGGGAAATAAAACAGTGTATGTATCCTTGAAATAAAGATTTTTCTTCCATAAATTCAACACTCGCCTCATCTGAAGACAATCAGTCTGCTCCTTAAGGAAAAAAAAACAGAACTCACTGTACGGGAAATAGCGAACTCTCATCAAAATCTCTCTGGCTGTCTTCAGAATCTCCACAGCCTAAAAAATAAGGCAAAAATTAGAAAACACATTAGGTATATACACCTATTAGCCTCAACAGTAAAGCCACTAAAAGGTAAGGAACACTGATCTTGTTACACTCTGTTCTTAAAGCAGAATAAATGAGTGACAAACAAAGGCCAAATCATGATGACTGGGTTAGAGCATCTTCAAAATGGCAGGTCTTCTTAGGCATTCCCAATATGTTGCTGATACCTATCAAAAGAGTGCACCAGGATGCACTGTGCGAAGGAGGCAAGGCACCAGAGATATGATGATGTTCTGGGCAATGTTCTGCTGGCACATCTTGGCTCCTGCCATTCATGTGAACATAATGGTGTTCCTAATGTTGGCTGTCTCTTTCAGCAGGATAATGCATCTTGCCACACAGCAAACATAGTTCAGGAATGAATTGAAGATGACAAATTGTTAACTTGGCCTCCAAAGTGCCCAGATCTCAGTCCAGTGTAGTATCTGTGGGATAAACCAGTCCATTCCATGGGCACAGAAAAGATCTGCTGTGAACATCTTGGTGTCAGATACCGCAGCACACCTTCATAGGTCTTGTTGAGTCTATGGGTCAAAGCTGTTTTGATGGCATGACAGGGATGTACATAATAATAAGTGGGTAGTTTTAATGTTATGACTGCTCAAGAGTATTTCCTTTTACTGATCACTTACCCTAGAGTGCTCTATGTCTTGAAAGTCTACTTCATTAACTGACAACACCTGATCTCCTTCCTGAAGTCCTGCTCTGTGAGCATCAGAATCTGGCACCACCTAAGAAAGCATGAAAAGATGAAAATACTCCTAAAGTGTGCTCGATCATATACATAAACAAGACTGAATCCTCCTCAGCTAATGTGCTTTTAATTATAGGAACCATTTGGGGCAGCTGGTGGCCTGGGTTCAAATCCCAGGCCTGCTAGTGGCACCACCGAGCTCCCCTTTTAGCAAGGTCCTCACACAATGCTGCCAGGCGCTGTGTTCCTGGCAGCCCGCTGCTGCACTTGGTTAAAGGGTTAAATGCAGATAAAAATGGGCACTACATAGCTTCAATGTAAAGTGCAAATAATCACTTCACATTGCTCAAAGACATGTAGATGGACAGAACAGTGTGAAGAAAGCGCAAAAACCAAACCTTACCTTAGAAATAAAGATACCAAGCTGAGAAGCCTTTCCACCTCGGATATTGAAGCCCAGCTGTGCTCCGGGTGGCTTTTTCAAGATTATAGAGCGCGGTAAGAACTGCGTGAGCTCATTGTTATAATCTGGATGATTTATTCTCTGTAGGGAAAGCGGAATTAATAATGAAAATAAGAGTGAAATTCTAAGCAGTTAACTTTGCCTCCGCAGAATACCAACAGTCTCTTACCTCCTGAGGAGGAATCCACGCAGGGGGATTTTCATAAGAGGGCAGAAAAACAACTGGCAGCTGATAGTCATCATATGGAATTTTCTGATCCATACTTCTTATGCTATAAAGTACAGTAAGGAAGTCTGTAAATAATAAGTATTAGAACTATCTGAGACTGGTGGTTTAGGAGCACGAGCACTTTAGCTAAATATTGCAATAGGTAAAATAATACGGTAATAAAACGAGAAACTTAATTTCTCTCGTATTTAAATCTGGCTGGCACCTTTGAAATCATAGTTAGCTTGCAAGCTAATCCATCCGAAAACAGACTCACCGGGTAGAGACAAAGCAACGGAATACACATAAAATGTTGAGTATTCTCACAAATTAAACCAGAGGTTTCAAAGTAACAATTCGTACAATTTCCTGTCGGTTCAACTCACCGATATCTGTGTCGTCTCCTTCTTGTTCTGGTAGAATGATAACAGAGCGAGCTTACCGCCACCTACAGCACGAGCGAGGGAATGAAGAGAGTGATGTTCGCGATGTTCGGCACAAATTCCCACAGAAACACTCCAACATCTTGTAGGAAGCCTTCCAAGAAGAGTGAGGGCAAATCCATATTTAAGTGCTTTTGGAAGCAACGTCATTAACGTCATGTTCGTGTAATGGCCAGGCGTCCCAATACTTTTGTCCATATAGTGTACATAACCCGTTTGTGGGCTTCAAAGGGTCTTACTCAGAATGATGAGATACATTTTAACGCATTTCTTGTTTCAACTTTTCAAAGTGAATGGATGTTGTAATTAAATTATAGCACGAACACTATCTCTGCCTGTAATTAGAACTACTTGTAGCATCTATTTCTGAAGAGAGATGAAATGTACGCATTATATATTAATGTCTTCCTATGCATTTTAGGCTTAGAACATATTTTATTACACAGAAGGTTTTGATTTTTGGGACATAATAGGGTGTTAGAACAGTACGGTGGTAACATCATGACCTCTGTGATGTTCCTCAAACCATTTCACAGGTTTTGCAGTGCATCAGCGCTTAATATCCTGCTGGACGAGGCCAGTGACATTATGGAGTACAGTACTTTGGCCAAGAGGGGTGCACTTGGTCTGAGGCAGTTTGAAGTGGGTGGTACGAGTTAAAGTAACCTAAAATGGATGAAGGATAAATGCAATTAAAAGCAAAGAAAAACAACAATTCCAGTACGTTTAAATGTATAGGTTTTATTTTTTATTTTTTTTAAACATTGTCATTTTTTGCCAAAGGACAAAAACGTGATGTACGGTGCTGTGGAAAGCAGACAGCAGATGTCCTTGGAGAGCTTTAGATGGTGAAAGTGCTGCTTATATTGATGTGATTTTGTGTGTAAGTATGAAAAGATGTTGTTATAACATTAATTAGTTCCTGAATTGTTGAAGAAGAAAACAGTAAAGGCTGTGTGAAAAGCTTACAGCACCTGGTATTCCCAGGCGGCCTCCCATCCAAGTACTAACCAGGCCCGACCCTGCTTAGCTTTCGAGATCAGACGAGATCGGGCGTTCTCAGGGTGGTATGGCCGTAAGCGACTGGAAGTGGAGAACAAGCCTACTTCTAAACACACCAAAGGCATTCTGCCATCTAAAGCCTTTCCAAACTTTCTAAGCAGCCTAGCAAAGTAGATGAGACGCGGGAAGACTTCTTTCTTCAAAATAAAAGTCTTTTAAATTGTGCAAAAAGCAACCACAAAGCAAAAGACACTGAAATATTAAAATAAGACAAATAAACTGCATTAAAAACTATATTATTCTGTATAGTCTTCTCTGCCTAGTAGTCTAAATGTGGCTACACTGACTATATAACGTTTAAACTGGCTTGGTCCACCGCTTATTAAATTGTCAGAAACAATTAACTGCATCATTAACTGAAGGGTGCGCGTTCAAAATAGCAGTGTGGAGTTCAGTCAGTGATGTCATTCATTCTTTGAAAATACTGGGGGCCAATTATTGCCCTTATTTAAGGAAGGAAGGCAGCAAATATTGTTTTAAACTAAAGTTTAAACTAAAGTTACCTGTGAGTCCTGTAACAATCAGAAGACGCCTATCTGAAGCCAAGCTATTGGCATGGAGCCCCCACAAAGTCCCACTGTTGAAAAAAAGGACAAGCCCAAGAGGTTACATTTTGCCAAAGAACACACTGACTGGCCTAAAGAGAAAAGGTGCAACTTTTTGGGGACTGATGAAAGCAAGATAGTTCTTTTTTGGATCTAGTGACCACAGACAGTTTGTCACTGAACTCAGGCCACAGTTCACTGTGAAGCATAGTGGCACAAGCATCTTGATATGGGCATGTTTCTCATACTGTGGTGTCGAGTCTATTTATTGCATACCAGGGATCATGGATCAGTTTGAATACCTTATTCATGTTGCCTCATGCCAAAGAGGAAAATCCCCTGAAATGGGTGTTTCAACAAGACAACAACCCCAAAAACACCAGTAAACCAGCAACATCAAGACCGATGTTATGGAGTGACCCAATCCCTGGACTTTAATCCAATAGGAAACTGGTGGGGTGACCTCAAAAAGCAGTTTATGCAAAACCAAGGAATGCAGAAGAATTGCGGAGTGTAGTCCAGTGTTGGGCTGGAATACCCGTTCACAGGGGCCAGAGGTTGATCGACTCCACAAAGTACAGACGTACTCAGAAACTGTGGTTATACAACTAAATATTAGTTCAGTGATTCAAAAGAAAGCAAAACCTTAAAACATTTTTCAGTTTATACGGGGAACGTTTGAGTTTGTAAAGAAGAACGTGGACACTGCTATTTTTTTGAACAGTCGAAAATTCACTTTTCCTCTCATTCTGTAAAGGAATAAGACAAATCTGATAAACTTCTTCATATCTTTGGTTTGGGATAGAATGTGTAGGGTTTTTTCACTTTTTTAAACACACTGCTATTATTTTGCACATAACTGTACTGTAGGATTTATTGAATGCTAAATGACTCCAAGAGAGTTTGGTACCTGTGACTGAGGAAGGAGAAGACACTCTCCCTTCGTTCTTGTCTACACTACCTGTCCTTCACGAGCACAAAGACAGGTGCCCGTGTTTGAGGGACCCATTATCCTTCAGTGGCTTGTTGGCACAACAGTCTGAAACACAATCCTCCCAGTGTCCTGTAACTAGAAACTGAACTCATAATAGAACGCTGAGTGAAGATAAGAAAACTATTTATCCAGAGTGAAATTCTTTTGTCATAAACATGCTCAGTGCAACATCTTTTATTGTAAGTATCTTTTTTTTTTCTTTCTGTGAAGTGAACTAAATGTTCAGATTTACATGAGGATTGTAATGTTGAGAATCAAGGACTAACGGGAAAATAAATCTCTGCCGCGACTCAAATCAAACACAATTTTAAATGCATGTATTCACTTTACAAAACACAACTGGATACATTTTTAATTCTGAAAGCCAAGGTCAGACTGAGTGTGACTGAATGATAGGGGCTCACTTGAGCTTCCTTCCAGGCATACCTCATGGACAGCCTTGGTCTTCATCATTTGGGAAAGGCGTCTTTGTTTATATGCTATACTTACCTGAATAAAAAAATACATACTGTAGATCTGGTTCTGTGGGGGGAAAGTAATTTTTACACTTATAACAGTATAAAGTTAGTATAAATACACAAAGCAGCCGTAATAAACATTTCAGAGTCTAAGCTTCCGTAAGATACAGTTGAACATTTTCAGTAGATCTTCCTAGAGGTGGAGGACGTGAACAAAAATGGTCTTCCACAGTCCATGATCACATGACATAAACCATGGACTTTGAAATGAGAGGGCTTGTCATGATGGTCTGACAGTAGAGGAATTTGCCATTTTTAGTTTTATATTTGGATTCATTTCTCAGGTATTAGCAGAGATAAGGTACACTGGGAAACTTTTACTCAAGCTTCCCCACGTTATCACACTACTCGAGTTGTGTTTGAATGCAAGTGTATGCATATGCGTTTAGTGTGAACTGTCAGTTCTCTGTACTATACTTTGTTTCTTTGCAGTTAAAAATGTTTAATTTAACGTGTTTACATATTGTAAAATGGCGAACCTGTTTGGTGGCATAATTCTGCTTTTTTTTCTCTATACAGATCAGGTATGCCCCAGGTTTGCTTATTTGTAAGTGAGAGTTTTGTTGCTGAGCTCCTGGTGCTAAGTAGCGTGTGTGCTGGGCTGCATAACAAAGGATTTTATTTCTTTTTTAATCAGGTATACCACATTTTTTTAAGAGTGTAGTGTGTGTGCCGGACTGCCCCGCACTGGCATAACAGTGTATTTTGTACAGTGTATAAAATAAAGCCGATCTTCAGAACCATTTGTGTTAAGCAATTATGTTAAGAACATGAATGTTAAAACATGTCGTTCAATAACAATAACAAAAAAACACACATTTTGTTGTCCCAAGTATGTTATTGCCTAAAAGGCTAAAACGTAGAACCCCATTTCCTTTAAAATGGCACTAGAAACAAATGGAAAAAGAAAAGAACATTCCACAGTCAATAGGTAGTATAGAAATTTAAAAACCTAAGTTTTACTTAAACTTCAGTAGATTTCACAATTTTAAAATACAGAGTATATAGTACTCTTGGAACCCTTGGACTTTGTGACAGCAATATTATTAGGCCCTGTGGATTCTTTTAAGTAATGGAGGTTACATTAGAGTCAGATCCATATAAAAAACACCACAGAAAGTAATTTGTTGAGCACAGATGATCTCGATTTTGATATGATAATCGGATTTATTACAGAATAAAATATCTACAAATGTATTGTTCAGATACAAATTCAAGATACACAAAACATGTCTCATGCATACAGTTGTAATGTGTATTTTTATAGGCTACTGTTGAACACACTGTTTTTCCATGGTGTTCTCTGGATCAACATGAACAGGCATGTGGTTCTTCTTTTTTTCCACTGTTCTCCACTTCTCTTCATCACATTTAGGCTGCACAGCTATGCCACTGCAAACTGACACTGGACTCCTACAAACAAAGCAATAGCAATGTGTGGCAGAATACCCACAAACAACAAACTCAAAAATATTGTAAACGGAGAATGCAGTATTTCCTCATGACAGTCATTTAAAAGCATTATGGGTTACATAAAAAAATACAAGCTATCCAACTAAACATCTTTTACTTCCACTTTGAAAAAACAAAAACTCCATTACACTCATGGACCACCCCACCCCCCTTCCCCATTCCAAGTCAAGTCAAGTAAATGTTGCCATTTCTACCATATACACAGCTTATGTGTACCTTGTGAGATTTATTTATCAGAATGGTTTGAAATTCTGCATGATGATTTTGCCATGTTTTCTTATTGTGCTCTTTCCCTGAATAAATGCCGTATTCAACTTGCATTATATCCTTTAAACTTTCTCCTGCAACAAAGCAAAAGATCCGTCCATGCTTGTCAATCTGGTTGGTATTTTCCTCGACTGATGAATGAAGATCCTCAGTGTTCGTATCTGTGCTACTTGAAATCTTATTTTTGTAGTAAATTCATTTTTGTGTGATGAAAAATGTTCTCAAATTCACTAATATAGAAGTATTGCATTCGCTTTGTGTGTTCAGAGTGTAATTTCAGCTGAGGTACATACTGTACGGTAAATTTAGTGAAATAATTGTGTCTCTGTAACTTGTGCCCAAACTAATGAATTTTGGTAAATCAAATGACACCAGTTAAAAAAATTAGTTAAAAAGATTCTTATAAATAAACAGAAAAAAAAGAATAAAAAACATGAGCACAGCAGAAGCAGAATTCTGCACACACAGGGAACTACCCACCTTTGGACATCAGACACTGAGATGTCTTCACAGATACGAACACGATTGCCACCACCAAGCAAGTCCGTGCAACTGTCTGATGGCTTCTTAGCTGAACGAGGTGGGTTTTCTGCAGCAGTGTCTGGGGTCTTGTTTAGTACCGTTTCTACAGCTGTAGCTTCCTTGGCACAGCGGTCAGATGTTTTCTGAGGAAGGTTTCCAGGGAATTTCTCCCATTTACGTTTCTGAGCGCGTGCCTTTTTCAGTTCTGTGAACAGAATGTATTACAACAAAGTTTCGTTTCAGTCAGGTTCCAAACACTCTGTGTGGCCAAATGTATGTGAACACAAACCTGGATTATTAAGTTTTATTAAGTTTATACACCTGAACTTAATCTATAGAACCTGCATAGACAAACAATGATTACAATGATTACTCCCAAACTGGAGGTCATATCCTTAGAGAATGTGTCAAACAGATAGAGAAGGTTTTCACTGACTTTCTTTACATTTCTCCCCGTGACAGTCTGTGATTTCCACACACTTTAATTGAGCAACCATCTGTGCAAATGGATTCTGGACTTCCAGATAAAAACGGTGTATACGAGCTCCCCAGCGATGTGCGCTTAGCCCCTTACTATCAAGTGACTGCAGGACCAAATGCAACTTTAAATCCTCGTCAGTTGCGCTGATGATACAACAATCCTAGATCTCACTACAGATGAGAGCCTACCAAGAGGAGGTCAGAGCTCTGTCAAAGATGGCAATCTCTGTCTCAATGTTAAAAAGAATTTTTGTCAGAGGAAGCAGAGGAAGCTGAAAGGGGGTGGACAAACTTCCTTAAACCCCAGTGCAGCCAAAGGGGAATTTCCTCATTGTGCATTTTACACCTGATCCTCATGACGGCAAAGGAGTATGACAGGGCTGTATGGTTACATACTTGTTCGACCGGTATGCTGAATGTGACTGAAAGTGCTGAAAGGACTTTGAGGAAACAGACACAGGATTGAACACTAAAAAAGTGGAAAAAAAACTCAATAAACTTCAGTGAAGCTCTTTTTGAGGAAACTTAAACAACAGAGAAATGTGTGGAAAACAAAGCTTATGAAAACCGGAAGCACCACAACTTTACAACTGATGGTGAAGAGGTAGATGTGGTGGAAAGCTTTTTTCTAGCTGGATCTATTATAAACATCAATTCACTAGTCGAGATAGAAGACTGGAACATGGCAAAAAAGACTGACTTCAAATGTAATTTTTAACAAAGATCAGAGGTGTCCTGGCTACAATCATTTCTGGAGGTTAGAGGTGGTTATTTGTGCTTCAAGCTCTCATTTGAAGCACATATCGAACTTAAGCTCTCATTTTGGACATAGATTGTCACTTAAAAGTAATTGATATTTGAAATCTAAATCTAACTTTGGAAATCAATGTAGAGTTAGAGCATATTTGAGCAGCTGTAATAATTTACCATCAGGCTCATATTTCATCTGGAGTTCTTCAAGTTTCACATGGAGTTTGATATTCTCACTTTGGCCTTGCTTCAAGGCATTTTCTGCTTCAAAAAGTTTCCTCTCTAACTCGAGCACTCTGTGACTCTCAGAAAGGGCCTTCAGTCTTGCCACAGATAACTCGTCCTTCATTGTCTCTGCAACTTTCCTATCAAAAGAGTACAAAACAAATCAGACACAAACAAGTGTTAATTTTACCAACAACACAAAAAACAAATTAAAGTTAAAATTCTAAAGCTCCAAGCACAAATCAGCACAAGAGGTCTTACATGCCAGCATAGGACCTTTCCAAACTTCTTTTGTCATGATCTGCCTGCTTCAAATAGTGGATTGGAGCTGTTCTCTATACTGAGTATGTTTTTGCAAGTAACAGAGATGGTGGATAGGTAACACTGACATTAGTAATGATATTGCACATGGTAAGACTACTGCAAAAAAAAGATAGAGATAACGATTCAGCACCCAATAAGTAAATTGCACATTTTGCACAAGGCAGACTACTACACATAATAAGACAATGAAGAACATACTGATAGTGATTCAAACCAAAGAAATTGCATAACGGACTACTAGCAAGTTATTGCACAGGTTATTGTGTGCATGTGTGACAGAGGAAGGGTTCTGATGGCAATGGGGTGGAAGGATTTTTTGTTCATTGGAGCACTTTATGCTGGTGAGTCTGTGTCTAAAAGTACTTTTCACACAACACTGTGGCTGATCAGCATTGTACATAATGGACAGAAGTCTAGACAAAGTTTCCAAATTTTCTAGCTCCCCATCCAGCACTGAAACCGCATTCTTGACCAGTCACTTTCATGGTGCCCTTCCAGCACAGAAAATAGATCATGTTGTAAGCTCCAAAATATAAAAGTCTACACAGGAAGCAGGAAGGCGGACTGGCAGTTCTTTGACGAGTCTAGCCTATTGTATATGTGCACACAAACATATCTGCAGTTCTGAGCAATCTCCACATCCAGCCCCATAATGGACTGGGGAGTAACAGGAAACCGAGATCTTCTCAGGTCCATCACCAGTTCTTTAGTCTTGTTGATGTTGAGCTGTCTTGTTGATGCAGTGGCGTAAATCACGTCGCCACTGGACTCTAGAGCAGTGTTCTCTGGAGTGATGAATCACGCTTCTCCATCTGGCAATCTGACGGACGAATCTGGGTTTGGCGGTTACCAGGAGAACAGTACTGACTGCATTGTGCGAAGTGTGAAGTTTGGTGGAGGGGGATTATGATGTGGGGTTGTTTTTCAGGAACAGGGCTTGGCCCCTTAGTTCCAGTGATACTCTGAATGTTTCAGCATACCAAGAGATTTTGGACAGTTTACTGCTCCAACAAGACTGTGCACTAGTGCACAAAGCAAGGTCCGTAAAGACCTGGATGAGTGAATTTGGTGACTGGCCTGCACAACCCGAAAGAACAGGCAGGTATATACACACACACGCGCGCGCGCGCACGCGCACACACACACACACACACACACACACACACACACACACACACACAAAAAACCCCCTCTTTTTTGCGGGGGTTACATTCCATGAGCACCCATGTATAGTGAAAAAACATGTTGTGTTTTGGTTTAAAAAAAAAAGCCTAAAAATGCCTATTTGTATTGTATAAACCCTTAATCTGTCCCCAGATATGCTGCCAGAACACTTAAATTTCATTTTAAACTCAGTTTAATGCATTACCCTTAAAGAAAATGTAAAGATAAACCCATATTCGCATCTTGGGTTTGATTATGGGGATTAGAGTTAATGATTCACTGGGTGTGTTTCGCCTGGCCAAGGACTAACGTCTGGCCAGGAGTTAAGTATCATTAGGTTCAGGTGTTTTACGGCGTCACATTGCACTTTACATTTTTTCAAGTCTCAAAGTGCCTACAGGATATAAAAAGAGAGAAATAAATAGATAAATTGTTACATAGACTAAAACATGCATTACTCAGGGTACGGTAGATTTGATCAATGTTTGGCCCTGCACAAGGCTATTGTGACCATCCTTTCTCTGTTCAAATTAAAAGTTCAAACTAAAATTGCTAAGATTTCTGTGTGGGTCTGAAGCAAACGTTCCTCTCTGGACTACTGGTGCCATAACCGGTATGAAAAAAGTCAAGCATGAGATATTCCACTAAGTTAATTAACTTTGTCAGTAATGATTATTAAGCACCAGGAGCATGATTTCATGTTGAATAAAGAGCTATGGTTTATGTATTGTAACACTGTCAGGATAATGAACCAGTATGGATTTTGCAGTTTGTAATCAATGTAAAAGAAAGAGCTAAACAAGTTGTTAACTGCATTAAACAATCAGTAGTAAGAGCCCAACAAACATGTTGTTTCACTGGTATGCAAATGAAGCAATATTAATACAGGAAAGATGCTAGCTCTTTAAAAAGGCAATCCTTTCTTGTAAGTATTGAATGTTTGCCACCATACATTACTTCAGTTCTGAGGTACAGGGTGTAAAAGGCAAAATTAAGGATACTTACTTTGAATTGGAGAGTTGCACTTTCAATAGGTCTGTGTAGTATGTCTCATCCAGTAACTCAGCTGGCTTGGAGGTGCTAACAGAGGACTGGTCCCTAAGTGGCATCTGCTGACAAATGTGTTAATGCTTGTATTTCACTCTAAATAAACTCCAACTTAAATGTGCAATAAAGTATTCATTTTACAAAACCAGTTTAATCAATGGTTCATTTCAAACAATTTAACTATTTAACTACTTTAAGAACCTAGTTATTACCTCTACACTTTCCAGCTGTTGCACTTTTCTCATCAAGATTTCAATCTCATTGGTCTTCTCTGACAACATAAACTGTAACCTCTCAAGCTGAGCAGGATCAGCTCTAGTCCCTTGAAGCTGCATAAGATTAGATATCTGGACCTGTGACCACAGTAAGAGGGGAAAAAAACATTAGGTTTTTAGAGTGTCTTTATGTCTCTCTGTTTAAAAAATGTTTTTTTTTGTTGTTTTTTTTTACCTTCATGCGAAGCATCTGTTGTTTAGTGAAAGCATGCTGCTTTTGAAGAGACTGGTACTGCACTTTCATGCTAATCAGCTGCCTTTCCATTTCCACACGTCTGTCCTCTACCTATTAAAAACATGTATTTCAATCCCACATCCCAACAAGACATTAGAATAGAGATCAGAAAATAATTAGAAGTCTTTACCTCAGAGAATAAAGAATTGCCTTTGCTGTTTGGATCCTGTGCCTGCTGTAGTGCCTGCTCCAACTGAATCTGAAGATCTTGGTTAGCTTCTCTGGATTTCTAGGGTAAAACACGATATCAGTACATATGATGATCAAGGTGTTTGTAGTAAGGTCATGGAGATGGGCATGTCTGTAATGGGGCTGTTGTCTGATTTTCGGGTAACTCGATCTTACACCTACACCTTGTAAGTTGTTTAGGGTGGCAAGGTCTCATTCAGGTCATGCTGTAAATATGCAGACATTACGCATTTAGCAGATGATCATATGTGTATCACAGGTGTGGCATGTTGTGCTTGCCCAGACTGAGGACCAAATCATAAGAATTTCTATAAAGTGTCAAAAACTGCTGGTTATTAGACATTTTGCTGCTCCAGTGTGATACTAAATCCAAAGTATCTTTAGTTAATGGCTTAAATGTCACTACTCTTAATATTCTTTCCATTCCAGGCATTAGTTTTACACAATTCCCCACATTTAAGCTGCAGCATAAGTAAATGACACGCCTGCAAGTGCCTACTCTTAGTTTGATTGGTCAATGTGTCTTTAGGGGCAGGTTTTAATCAAGGATGGGGTGGTTTTGGGATAGCAGCCCAATCAACGACACATTCCTCCCAAGTCCTCTGATTTTACCAAGTATTCTGTACATCTTTGTTAGACAGACCAAAGTGCAAAGTCTACACTACTCAATACGACAGTTTTGAATCCATGTTTTAATTTCTATTTTCAATAATATGAAACTAATTTGGTATCAGGTGAATGTACACAATTATGCAGTTAGTTGTGTGCAAATTCACACATTTCAAATAATAAGGCTGTACATAAAAATGAAGAAAATATATTCAATTATATTTTAGAGGTGGAGATGAAATGTCAGGTAAATTTATATAATTGCAATATATTTTAAAGACTCGTTTCAAAGAAGTCCTTAAAGACTTTTTTGGAACACAGTATCCAGTAATTACACTGCAGTAAATAGTCTAATAAACAACAGTTTTAATCAGTCAGATCTGTTTTGATGAAAGCAGTATATACAGCCAGACACTGACCTGTTCCTTAGTTAAGGAGTTCCTTTACATTATTAAGCAGTTGGGAAATACAACCAATAATTAACAATTATTAATGAACAAGGATCCCCTTAACTAATGTTCTGTGCCATTATTTATTTGCCACAAAGCTCAAATACAAACTATAATCACATTAGACAAGCTCTGATGCAAGCATAATGAACCTATATATTATTTCTGCATGAGTCTATTTAATGTTTTCAGTTCAGTTTAATTGGTCTTATGCATGTTAACAGTGGGTCAAGTGTACAGTGAAATGTGTAAGATGGAAAAAATGAGTCAATTTAGCATAAGAGCACTAGAAGTACTAAATACAGAATGTAGGGCAATTATTTAAAATAAGAATGTCTCAAAAAAAGAAAAAGGGGAAAAGGATTAACAGAATTGGAGTGTTGTACTGTACACTGAAAATAAAGTGACCAATATTGCAGCAGCAGTCCACCCTTGCACTAACAGCTGCCATGGTGGCTAGTGCATGTACAAAGTGCAGTCAAGACAAGTCAAGTCAAGTACAATGTGGAATATAAAGTGTGAGATGAGAAGCCTGATGGCCTGGCGGTAATGTCTGTGCAACAGAGCGGTATGAGAACTGTTCAGTGACTCTTGTTGAGAAATGATTGGTATAGCTAGTAGCTCCCAAAATGTTGGCAGTTTTATGGAAAGTCCCACCAATAACTAAAGAGACTCAATCACCTTGCTGAGGAATCCCCTACCCTTGTTGGCGGAGAGAAGCAAAATGATTGCGAACCCTGTTTAATCAAAACCTAACTTCAATAGAACTTTTCCAGCGATGTGAAGTAGGCTAGAAGGTCTCAACAAGTAAAAACTATGCTTCAGTCAAAATAACTAACTATCAAAAAATTCTAAGGTTCAGCACACCACAGTGAGTGTCACTGATGGTACGGGTTTTTAAGTGTGTTTGGGGTCATTATCTTACTAAAAGGTCCACCCACAGGAATCTTTCAGCCTTCTGGAACAGCCAGACAGACTTTGGGCTATAATCTCCAAGTATGTAATGGAGTCTATTTTCACAAGATCACTGGATCATGGCTCAAAGCATTACTGATTCACCACAGTATTTGATAGTGAGTGATTTTCTTTGTATGCAGTGCCTTTTTTCAGGACAATGTTCAAATTTTGTCTCCTTACTGGGCTTAATAAAACACTTCCTTCATGCACATAACAGCAAATGGCAATAAACTATTATGGAAATTAGTTTTGCTTGAGAGGAAAATGCATAGAACTGGCTGAAATACAGCATGTGCTTGCCATGTTCCATGCGTTATAAATATTGCACTCATTCATCACCCATGCATACACACCCGGTGTATATAATGCGGTATAATATAAAGTCTGATTTCCAGGTAAGTTTTCGACTAAACTAACTAAAGATTACTTTGTAGCCATTTCAGAGAGGTGCTCTTGCTTAGTATTTGGTGAGGGGTGTCTAGGGTTGGCAGAAGTGGCGTATGGAGCCTTAAAAAAAATTCTAGGGGTGGCCAGTGAGAGCCACAGCAAATCTTAGGGTGGAATACCAAACAAAAATCCATAAAAAAACCTACATCTGTGTCCTCCTCATTCTCCCCTGTCCTGGCATTGTTCTTTCAAAACATATGCAATGTCCATACGTTTCCTTTTCATCCTCTACAAAACGACATAGCTTATTCAGTATTAATTGTTAGCTATGCTAAATTTCCTGCTTAGTGGTGTGAGTTCAACCATTTACAGCTAAACATCACAAAAACAAAAAGAAGGGGGGGGGGGCAGATGGAAGCTACAAGGGCAGCAAGAGCAGTGCTGCTATATCGTGCTACAAAACTATTGTGAATTTTTACAAATCTATATTACATATTTACATGTAGTATGCATAATAAAAATTTACTTAGGGATGGCAACTGTTGGGTGGCCGTTGAAACCACATGGTGGCGCCCCTGTTTGGCAGAACTGTCTGTGTTGACCATATCTGAGAAGTAGTTATGTTACTGAATAGCTGGTAATAGAATGAAATGAAGAGGAGTAATGTCATAGCAGTGTACATTTTGGAACTTTCTTTAGAACTACATCCCCATTAGCATTGGCCATACTTCTGGGGGTATGCTCAAGTGGTTTATTGCCTATTGTTGCTTGATTGCCTGTAAAAGCTAATTGGACAATAATGTGTGGAACTTAAGCTGGGATCTACCAATCAGAAAAGCCAAGAAAATGTTTACCTCCAAAGCATTATACAAGGACACCACTTCTTTCTCCCTTTCTTCTTTAGCACCTGTAAGTGCCTCCATTTGCCTCTGGATAATGGTATTAGTCAGCTGCAGCTGTTGTTCTTTATAGTGTGACTCTTGCAGCTCCCGCTCTAAGATAGCCTGAAAGAAAAAAAAAACAACCAACTCAACATTTCAAGACACAGAGTTCTGCATGTTATCTACTCACTTGGCCTATTAAATTCAGCATATCCTTGTTTATTATCGTGAAACTTTATTTTTACATTTTGAGAATTCTTAAACATCTCCCCAAAGTCATAAGCATTTCACTTAAAACAAGAATCTAAATGAAGGCTTTAAAAAAAAAAAAAAAAAAATATATTATTTATTTTTTTTTACAAGTACTCCATCAAACCAAATATATAGATAAAAGACGTAAGCATGCTTACTGTATTTGTAGCTAAATTTGTTACAGGATAGTACAGTAATTTTTTTTCTTAAAAAAAAAAAATAGTATAAAATGACAGTCTCATGTATTTAATCCAAGATGATATGCTACATCACAGGGCCTCTCTGGGTCCTACACTTTGGTGCACAAGCAAGGAAGTGGTAGCACAACAAATGGGCAGGAGTCCACACTACACTAAAAGCTTATGCTAGCCAACCAGCTCTCCTGGCCATCCTACTAAATGTTTGTTGACCAAGTTTTATGGAGACATGCCTCAGCAACAGCGTTCTGGACATGGGAATTCAGATTAGCAGCTTGCTAATTTTCCGTTTCCTGTAGTACATGAGGAGGGGGCTTGTGTGTTTATATCAACACTGAAAGTTGTATAAACGCTGTGCTGGTCTCTAGCTACTGTCCACTGCTAGAATTTGAGACTGTTAGATGTAGATCATTTTATTCACCACGCAAATTCACCACCCAGCTCTAACACAAAACATGAATTGGCCAAACTTCACGGAGCCATCAGTGGTATTCAAAACACCAGACTATATGGTGTTGCCAGAGATGCCACTGTGCTTGCACCATACTGCGCCCTGCCCCCACCTCAGATTCAGATCACATCTCTGTTATGCTGATCCCAGAGTACAGACTGCTCGTCTGACTTCAGGATTGCTTTGAGCACACTGACTGCGCATCTGGGGAGTCCTCATTTACAAATGCACTGAATAACTCGTGTGGATGGAGGCACATAATAACATAGCAGCTGGGAAGATTACCTCATACCCCCAACGACCAAGTGCTCTGATCATGACTGGTGTGTAAACTATTTTCAGAATAGTGCTCAGAGGTTGTGCACACCAGCTGGCAGATGCTCTCACAAACATCTTCAATATTCTGACCAACACAATTGTTTCAACATTAGTCAAAGCCAACCCCACCATTCTCATTTCTAGGAAGTCACTTTAAAATAAATACACATGTGACCTCCTAAATGGACCACCTGCACTTTGCACATCATCCCAACCAGTCTAGGGAATCAGGAACCACTCTATTTGAAAACCAGTTCCAAATTGTAACATTCTGCACACAACTGCCAATGGTACTTTGCCAAGGACAAAAAAAACCTGTAATAATACTGGCATTACTCAGGCAGGCTTGACAGTTTTTCTTAGTAATAAAACCTAAATTAAAAAATGTTGTCCTGAGATATTCTTAACACATTCTGAAGAAATTATCTCAAAATCGCCCGTTTTCAGAGCACTGAGAGTTTTTACATTTTGCAACTGATAAACGCAAGAGACATTCTTGAGCACAACTCGACAAATTTGCACAGTGATTCTGCATACAGTATTCAGCCAGGGAGACCTTATATAGTTTTGACTTCAGATGTGTTATATAGTTCACTTCAGATGTGTTGTCTGAAAGGGCAGAGCAACTTTAGCTCAAAGTCATCTTTAACGATGGATATTTTGACATGATGTGGAGGGTTTTGTCCAAAAACTTTTCCAAAACAAATGCTGTTTGATATTATCTGGAATATCCTACTAGTGGTAAACAAAAACACAACTGAAAATGAACAGGAAAATAATTCATAAACAAAACAAACGTAAGTGTAAATAAATACTGAAACTACACAATTGATCTTTACAAAACCATAATAATGTTCATTATAAAATAATAATAATGAGCTTCCACAACCAAATCTGAGATACCATGAGACAGGCTTTGACTAATGAATGCAAAAAGCATGTCCTTAAAATGTTGCAGAGCATTAGAAGCATTTGAAAACGCTCCCTATGACAGAAATAGCACAATATATATGGTGTCAATCATGTTGTATTCAAGTTATTTTCATTCATTCTCCAGTCAAACTGACATAAACCCCCACTTAAACATTTTTTTACTTAATAGTAGTGTTTTCAGTCAGCCTTTTAATTAGCAAGGAAGCAAGAAGGGATGCACTGAATGAATTTTTTTGGCCGAAAACTGAAAGAAATTATAGTACCATTTTTTTTATACTGCCGTTATGGAAAGTCAAGCATTGCAATTGCATAAATTAATATTCACGGTTCAAAAAATGTATCTGTTACAAAACTATGAAAATATTTATTTAGCATTCAAACTATGCACAACGCTAAATATTTGACTTGGCCCCACTCAAACAGTTTAAACGCAAGATACAAACCCGATTCCAAAAAAGTTGGGACACTGTACAAATTGTGAAGAATAAAGGAATGCAATGATGTGGAAGTTTCAAATTGCAATATTTAATTAAGAATACAACATAGACGACATAAATGTTTAAACTGAGAAAATGTATCATTTTAAGGGAAAAATAAGTTGATGTCAAATTGCATGGCATCTACACATCTCCAAAAAGTTGGGACAAGGCCATGTTTACCACTGTGTGGCATCCCCTCTTCTTTTTATTACAGTCTGCAAACGTCTGGG
>JBBJLR010000034.1:1353283-1368601 GCA_037577145.1 Brachypetersius gabonensis
AAGTGATGAGCATTTGAATTAAAATGACCTTTACCATATTGAAATCAAATCTGATGGTTTTTTACTTTTTATTTGGTTGTGCGTAGAAAGGGGGGTGGTCTTATACGGCGAGTAAATCCCAAACTCTATATTTTAACTGGAAAAGTTGGGGGGTCGTCTTATACGCCGGCATATACGGTATATCAGCTGGATGATTGAAATGTCCAAATGTTTAAAAATGACCAGCGTAACATACTTTCAGGTGTATTTTAGTGTCGATGTGTCATATTATGGGTAGCAGCTACTCAGTTATTTGGATTTTATACATTTTATTGTGTATTTGTGTGTGTTGGTGAGTTATGTTGAAAGGAGTGAGCTCTTTCTTCCTGGCTTTGCAGGATCTGTCGGCCATATGCTCTCAGTCAGAGGGCTTGTTGAAATGCTGTCCCCACCTTACACCTGCTCAGCCTCAGCTCCGCGACACTCACGAGAACGGGGGGGGGGGTTTGCTGGTCAGCTTGTTATTCTGCTCATTCCTCAATTTTCTACTGATCACTATTGTGGCTGGCCTGGTAATGGTAAGGGGGCCCCTCTGATTCAGTTCGTGGTGCGTTCACTGTGTTGACAAGGAAACAGGCGGGCACACAAGCCACCAAGGGCCTTGGCACGATTACAACCTTTTTCATCGCATGCCATCAACACCCTCCACAGAGTCATAGGGTTATCATTACAGTGAAAGCCAGGGCTATGTTCAGGCCGGCGGTGTGCTGCGCTGCACACTATTCTTTATGATACTTTAGGAGTCATCATCCATGCTTGGGTTGTGCTCTCCTTGCTGGATCAGGCCACAAATAGCAACGCCTCGCATCCACGATCTGCGCCCAGCCATATCATGACACCCACGCATGATCGCAATCAATAAACTGTCCTGCACGTCCGAACCCCAGGCCTTCTCGCTAAGCTTTCCTCACTTTTTCTTCAACTATATGCACATAAATCCATTGCAGTGCACAGCAGCAGCAGGTCTAGTACATTCCTTTCTTCATAAAGCTTAAAAACATCCTAAAAGTATGTAGAGTTCAAATGAAAGATAATCCATTTGATGGAAATATCACATTTTCTGATCAAAGTTGCAATTATGTATGGAATTATTTTCTATAAATTAATCTCCAGGACTATAATCATGATCTGCACAGTATCCCAACATCTACCAACCACTTGTTCCTAAATGAAAAGAATAAGATTAAATGATACAGTTGCTCGCTTTTTATTTAAAGAACTGGAGTGTTGATGAATTAAAAGAACTGAAATATAATATCCTTAATCCAGATAAAATATCATCATAAAATAAAATATTAACAACATTGCAAATCTCCGTCAGTGGGAGTTCAATGAAGTTCTAAGCAATTTTCAAGACTCATAGAAACACACAGTCAGTGCTGCAACAGGCATAGAGCTGGGAGCTAAACAGTAACCAACGATGAAAGAACAGCCTTAGAAGGCATGGCATGCAAAATTCATACATGAGTTTTTTCTAATATTCAAGAGTTAAGAGTTAAGCACATTTAAGGTGCCACTTTTTGCTCATTTTCAGGTGACTGATTTTATCAGAACAATACTAGCAGTAAAGTGCATTTTAACCATGAAGAGATGCCCTGAGTGCCACCTCCCACTAATTTAATTTACTGTAATAAAAGTACAGGGCTTTATGAAAAATAAAAAATACCACAGGTAATATTAAACATTACCTTAATATTTATTTTACAAAATTAGTAAATTATATTTTTCTTAATAATTTGGCACTAAAATGCATGAAATATTATATATTGCCTCGCCCGCCACGCCCCCTCGTCCTCTTGCTGGGTTGTTTAGGTTTGGACGCGGTCATTAGCAGTCCAGCAGAAGGACGAGGGGACGTGGTGGACGAGGCCCGGACATCACAGCTTTTTTTGTGGCAATATATAATTTTTCATGCATTTTAGTGCTAAATTAATAAGAAAAACTGGAGGATGTCTGCAGTTTCCACGTTAGTTTTCAATGATTAGTTCTGTTCTCAGAAAAAATCTGCAACTAGCGAATGCTGATCCACATTAAAGTGGGTTTTACTGTATATAGCAGGCTGTATATCAACACTGGAAAGTTAAATAAACATGTTTTTTCTATTATGCAACTGTAATAATTTCTAAAATGCCTGAATGTCAGTATATGATGTTATTTTAGAATTCAAGCACTTGTGTGTGTGTGTGTGCTTTAGTGTGTGCGTGCGTGTGCGCGCGTGTATGTGTGTGCGTGCGTGCGTTTGTGTGTGCATGCGTGTGCGCGCGTGTATGTGTGTGTGCGCGCGTGCGTGTGTGTATGCGCGTGTGTGTGTGTGCGCGTGCAAGCATGTGTGTGTGTGTGTGTGTGTGTGTGTGTGTGTGTGTGTGTGTGTGTGTGTGTGAGCTGGGTACGAGTGGTTTATGGTTTTCTGTCGTTTTTACCAGTACAGCATCTTAAACATTGCATTAAGAGACATTAAAGGCCGCAATAAATCAGCTCTTAGGCTTTTTATATACATACAGTCGTATCCAAAAGCTTGGGATCCCTGGTCAAATGATCTGGGCAGTCTATATAAAAATAATTTCCTCTACAGAGAAGATATTTCTGCTTCTTTTAATGCACAGTTACTCTTATTTGCTTTTTTTATTTAATGGGACCTGTGAAAACGTTATGTTTTATTGAGCATTGAATTTTTTTAAACTTGCAATTACTTGTTCAAACCATTGCAGATGATTGTACACGGCATCTTCTGAAGTATACTGATACTTTATTTAACAAGGAATGTATTCCAGTATCTGACATGCGGTGCGTACTCAGTTGTGATCAGTTTTTATGTTTATGGTTATCCACAAGACTATTAATCGGTATCCAGAATGAGCTCATAGTCAGGTGATCTTGGTTTTATGCTTCACTGTAATCACTGTATTGAAATTGTGTTGAAAATCACACACATTTTACAGAGGAATGTTACAGAGAATGTTACGAGTAACGTACATTTAGAATGTACAGACGCCACAGCACTGCTCCACATATTTACTCGCCCCGTATCTCAACAAAGATAAGGATCGAGCTGCACATCTCTCGTCTCGGAGAGCCTCAGCCCCTGGCAACAGCTACGAGAGGCTGAGCTGAGCCTGTAAAGATTACATGCTGGATTACCATGCTGCCTTATCAAAGTTTCTCAGTGTTACACGGTCAGCAGACAGCAGCCCAATTTTGAGCTGATGTTCGCTGCTCTGTACTTATATGGCAGTTTCTGCTGTTAGTATTGGTGTTATTGTCTCAGTCCTATGTTGAGTGATCGTTGATGTTCAAGGATTCTGCTGACGTCTCTTGCAAAGTCCCACTGTACTAGGATCTATATTGTGGTTAAATTATGGAAAAGGAGCTAAGAATCTTTATTTGTGAGTGTTGGAATCTGTGACTGGGGGCGGGGTGGAGGGGCTCAGTGGGTAGGATACTTGCCTCCGGACCAAGAGGCCATGGGTTCGAATCCTACCTTCAGCACCACCACTGGGTCCCTGAGCAAGACCCTTAACCCCAAGTTGATTCCAGGGAGAGACTGCCCCCTGTAGGTAGGGAATGGAAGTCACTTTGGATAATAAGCATCTGATAAATGGCATAAATGTAAATGTGACTTGGCTAATGACCTTTAAAAATATGTCTAGAGCACGAAGATTCGATTTTATTGCTGCACAGGTATGTTGTTATTTGCAGAGATGTGCATAAATACATCAAAAAGATTCAAAATACTAAAACCTAGTGTGAGAAAATGTATTTAAAATGAAGGGCAAGCCATTTGTAATTTGAAAATCCGTACAAAATGATGTGTAACACTATTTTAGGCGTGTAGCAGATGCCTTTTTTAAGAGCGGTTTACAACAAATGCAAGCGCAGAGTAAGCCAGTTGCACATATCTCTTAACTTTACAAGCAGTCTTTAGAGGAGGTGCAAGAGACAATTAAAAGTGCCACTACAGTAGAGTAAGATACAGTTTAGCATTTAGTATGAGAGAGAGAGAGGCACTCTTCTTTCAAACAGCATATTAAATAATATATTCTCCTTCATGTACCATCTTACTCAAGAATCCAGTCTGCACTGAGCTTCAAAGCAGTCTTTTCTCGAGTTACTCGTCAGGAGGAGAACAAACAGGTCACAACGATCCAACAGGTTGTGTCACGTGAACATTAGCATCTTCTAAAGTCCGTTTTCAGTAGTCCTATAGTTCGCCTGGTGTTGAGAGTTCTTATTTGAAAATAAAATGATTCACTACATGAAATACGACCTTTTAAAGTCTTAGTATCACCAAAGTCTCTTATCTTTCCTCTCTCTCTCTGCCCATAGTGTGTATTCTTTTGATGCAAGACAGGCATTATATTTCTCAAAACATGCAATATCATCTTCATAAAAGAAAACATCATGAAGATAAATTTGCTCAAAAGTAAAGTAAAGCTCTATACCAGGGCTATTCAACTTCAACAGCAAGTGGGCCGAATAGGAAAGTCACTGGGGGTTCAGGAGCCACGAAATATCAGGCTGTCGGGGTGGGGGGTGCTAATGGGGGGTGGGGGGTGCTAATGGTGGGGCTAACAGAATTCCGCTCCAGGGCCCCTCTCGATATCGTTCATCTGGGGGTGAGCGGGTGGTGAGAGGTGCTGACAGAGTTCGCAGAGGCACGAATTGACCATCAGCCCACAGGCAAATGTCCGGTACGACCAATGGCCCGTCGAGCGCTGTGTCAAAACGTGACGTTTTAACGTCGCCCGGTTCTAAACTATAACCTAAACTTTTTTCACACCCATTTTCTGACAAATCCCACCTCTTTTGGCTGCGATTGGCTAATAATATGTCAACTTCTGTGCTCGGATTGGCTAATTTAAACAACACAGCAGATCACCAATCATGGCGAAAGTAGCGGGGGACTACCAGCCAGTCATTTTATTATATCACACGAATCACACACTTTTTTACTGGAAGTCTTGCGGGCCATAAAAAAAATCAAAAGGGCCGGATCCGGGCTGCTAGTTGAGTAGACCTGCTCTATACTGATGAGCTGTAACGTTAAAACAGCTCTGAGCCGTTGAAGGGCCCCACTTGACCCCTGAGGAGGTTCTGTGGTTTCTGGCACCAGCACATTAGCAGTAGACCCTGTAAGCCCCATAAATTGTGAGGTAGGACCTCAATGGATTAGACTAATTTGTCCAGCACATCCCACAGATGTTTGATCGGATTGAGATTTTGACCAGTCCATCTTCTTCCGTTGCTTCATGGTTGAATTATGATGCTTATGTTCCAATTACAGGTGCATTAAATAGTGGACAGGGGTCAGCATGGGCATTCTGACTGGTCTGCCCCGTGTGCCGTAATATGTGATGGACCATGTGTTCCGACACCTTTCCTATCTAGGATTATTGTTTTTTTGTGCTTCAATAGCTCTTCTCTGGGTCAGACCAGATGGGCTTGCCTCCTCGCATCAGTGGATTTTGGGCATCTATGGCCCTGTTGCTGGTCCACTGGTGCTCTTTCCTTGGATCCCTTATGGGATTTCCTAGCCTCTGTATATCAGGCACTGCCCATTTTGGAGATGCTCTTCTTTTGGCCCTTTTTTAGTCGTTTAGATCTTGACATTTTCCATTTTTCTTGCCTTCAGTTCAGTAACTTCATGAACTGACTTTTCATTTTCTAATATATACTGTGTAGCTTCTGGACAGGTGGGATTGTGCCAAAGTAATCCAAGTCATTCACTTCACCTCTTGGTGGTTTTAATGTTGTGTGAGACCTGTGTATGTGGAAATAGGCTGAATAGTCCTCTAAAGACTGATAGAACAAGATAAAAAAGAAGAGATAGCTCTATTTTTATCTTGTTCTATTGACATTCTTTTTGACATTCTTCTTTTTAGATAAAAAAACAACATGCAAGAATTAGTTTGTTCCATCAGGATGGCCACCAGGACTGCACTAGCTTTTACTCCCCAACCGTTTTGACAGTGTGGGGAAAACCTGTAATGTTTCAAAAATGTATTTGATTTAGTTCATGTGTAGAACTGAAAGGTCATGGATGACCAAGGAATACTTGCTGACATACAGAAAGTTATGGCAGCAAAATGAAACCTAAAACCACTACATTGGCTCTTTCTGCTGTGTTCCGTTCTGCATGTCGAGGGGAGGGGAAGGTTTTATCATGTGGGATTAGTCATCATGACTTTGTGAGTTTTGTGGCTTCGTAGGAGAAAAGAAAAAAGATGGGCAGCCATTAAGGCTTTGTACTGGCATGAGGAACTGGTCTTAGTGAGCAGCTCATCAAGCGCGAGGTTCTGGATGCCTTTAAACCTTTTGAAAGACACACAATCCATATATAAGCATTTGGACTTGGTGTAAGTGTCAGTGGACATGTGGCATATTATAAAAAGTCATAAAACACATCATAGAAAACACACACACACACACACACACACACTCGCACACATTTATGCAGCATCCAGTTTGGCGCGGGGTAGGAGGAGAGCTTTGCCTGAGCCACACATTGCCGTTGTTGCCATGGTGCAGGCTGAACTGAGCTCTAAATAAGCCTTGCTCTGCCTAAAAGGAAGGGACCACACTGTGGATGCGTAGACAAGCAAAGAGGTTTTGAAATAGGCTGCAATGTAGTAGCAAAGACTGTCATGCACACACATGCATTCAAGATACATTAAGCTGCATGGCATACGTTGTTTGTTACAGCAAAGAATAATAATCATATGTTAATTTTCACTCGTTTTATTTGATGCTTGGGCTTCAGACTGATGTGTTTCAGAATTGTATGCGCGCTTCAGTGGAACGTGCCACTTGTGTAACACCGTACACTAGGAATTGACTGCTGGAGTAGCTACAGATCCTGATCAGCCAGCTTATAAAACCCAATATGTGTTCGCTGTGGATTAATATTCCACATTAAAATTCCAATTATGTAATCAGCCAAATCCAAGCGCTGCATATGCTCATCAGAATCATTGCGAGGCCGGTGCTGATGCTGCCTGTGCCAGGGGGTGGCCTGAACCAGAGAGAGAGAGAGAGAGAGAGAGAGAGACATGCAACAGAAGGCCACTAATATAATTCTGCCATCACTGCGTTGCTGATTCCCCGTCAGAAACCACAAGTTACAGAATAACGTCATTATTGTCAGATGCCACAACGAACTCAAGCAATTTCGTGTTTTGCCCCGCAATATATGGTTAAAACTGCAAATTATATCAACGATCTGTTTATGGAAATGCACTTGTCCAAAGTTCCTCTTACTGTTAGTGATTACCTTTCACCTTGAAACACAATTTAACGTCTTAACGTCACAATTTAATCCTCCCTTGTCAGTCCCTACTTAGAGAATATGGATTAATAAGGATTAATGAGTCTTTTATGTAATGAACATAAGGGATGTAAGTTACTATACCAAAAATCAAGCTCTAATACTCACATTAAACAGTGTTCATTCACATAAAAAACAAGTAAATGATTGATATAAAGTCAGACATTTTCATTAACTCATAATTGTTTGTTCTCAAGGGCACCTCAGTGGTGCCTCCATCAGTCCTGGGATTCGAATCCACAGTCTTCTAAATGCAGGGCCAATTAGAAGATGGTGGGTTGTACATGTAGTAATAGGTTTATCATTTGTTTTTGTTTTTTTTCCAAAATATCAGTTTAAGATCGAGAAGTTTTTGATCCAGCTGTTTGATACCAGAATGGTTTTGTTGCCTGAATCATTCTTGTTCTCTTTTTTGTTAGGTTCGTCTCTGATGATGTGTGTGAAAATGACTGGGGTGTGTGTTCTAAGGCCTGGTGCATGTGATATTTCTGTGCGTCTAAGTGATGCGCGCTCTGATCTCAGCGGAGATGTGCTGAGGGCTCGCGCCCTTCTCTCCCTCAGGAGCTGTGTGAGAGAGATTGCAAATCTGGCCCCTCTGTGGGAGGTAGATTGTTTTGGCAATCCTTGAAGTGATACAAACATTTAAAACAAAGCCTTTTTTCACAGCCTTTTGGCAGTAAATATGCCAGCATATGGATAAGCGTCCTTATGAATATATTCATAATTGTGTAGAGAAAAGTAGTGGCACAGCTCTTGTTTCAGCGCCGTTGTCCTACTTACTGTAATTCTTCATCACTTTCAACACCTACACGATTTTGTCAGCCAAACGGAACATAGGCACGCGGAGTGAATGGAGTCGTGTGGGCGTGTTGGAGTGGAGGGATGGAGACCTGATCCCTCACTCATGTCTCCAGAACAGTGGAGAGATGTAGGCACACAGAAAGAGGAAGAATGGAAGACGGAAAAGGGCCCTTTTCGTCTGTGCTGATAGCAAAAGGTGTCTCTGTGATCTGTGCTTGTTTGTTTTAATAGCAGATCCCATATGATTCCGCTGGGTTTTGATGACCCTTAAGCTACTCCTGGGTACTCCCCCACCCATTGCCTCACAGACTCAGTGTGAAAGGATCCAGCCTATAAGGCCTGGCAAAACGAGGTCAGTCGTATATTACAGGCGGCTCAAAAGCAGAGGGAATGTGTAAAAAATTTTTAGAAAATAGCTCGTCCTGAAACGAAAACACATATACGGAAAGCAAAGTAACGGCAGAAAAAGTGTGACATCCTCTGTTACCTGTTATTGACACAACTAGAATGGCACGTCAGAGCAAACAGCGCTGTTATCTTAGCAACAAGGGGTAGCAACCAGCTGAAAGGCAGTAGGCAGTGGTCACATAAAGCTTTTATCGTTAAAGCCAAATAGATCATATTCATTGATACATTGGCAAATATTCAACCAGCCCTTTTAGGTCCACTGTTCATGGCGTATTAGGTAATACATGAAAAGCTCAGGCATTTTAAACAATGTGAAATCAGTATTGGTTTCAGATCTAGAAGTCAGGCATCAGTCAAGTTGGCATATTTGTGTGTTTTCTTTCATCTGTAATGTAGGTTTTTAATAGGGATTGATAATATTTGATTCATCACGTCATTAGACAACTCCTTGTGCTCTGTATGACGGTAAGACAAGTGAGGCAGCTTGAATTTTTATTTCGGTAGTGATCACAGAGGCTGTTTCCTCGCCGTAATGCTGGTGCAGTGGCTCACAGACCCGGGCGGAGGTGTGATCAGACAGGGTCGGGTGAATTATTATCACAGAAAGCGCCTGTGCTCTCCGCGGGAGCCCTCATCCTCCAATCAAGGCCAATTCTGGCAGCTGTCTTACCATCATCAAATTTCCTATAAAGCGGATATAAGGTATATTATACAGGAATCGGTGACTCAGTTAAAAAAACACATTTAGAGTGATCCCTATACCGTGTGCTCATTGCTATGGCTGTCAGATATAATGTTATTATTCCACAGTGGCTGTGTGTGTTGAGCTGAAGGTCAGACAGATGACCTCTTAGAGGCTCATTTGGAGATGCTCACCATGACCAGCAGGCTAAGCTGGTGAACACTTAACTGCAGGAAAACATTGCTGATGGTTTAAAGATCCTCTCATTTTACTGTTTCAGTATTTACTCACTCCATTATTTTTTTATTTTTGTGTTAAGTCAGAATTGTGTCTAAGATTGTAATGTTACGCCCATTTTTAAGGTTCAACATTCGTTTCTTGTGGTTGGGATAGTTTTATCAAGGCAAGTGTCACTGTTGTGAAAACGTCTTAATTCTACAAAGCTGTAATTATGCTACATGGACTGGAGCGGTTCTGCTAAACACACATTTAAAATACAAAACCAAAGGGTTCTAAAGTTCCACATCCTGTGTGAAAGAGTGACTTTATAAAACCTGCATTTCAACTATAATGTTTCCATTAAAGTCTGTTTTATTTATATGCGTTTATTTCAATAAATTGTTTCTAAGATTCAGTTTTATTAGTGCAGAGCTGAAATGATTAGACATTTAGTGTAGAGCCAGTTTCGATTGTGTGATAGATGCTGATCATATTTAAGTTTATTTTAGTGTAACGGTGCTTTAATGACTGATGTATATTCTAAAATAAGATAAGAGCAACATTTTTTAAAAATTATTACAGCACATAATATAAATATTGTAGCAGAGGCAGAGCTTCTCAGCAGTTAGTTAATGCATCTATTTTTTTTTAAAGCATTTTTGGGTGTGTGTAGGGTTTCAGCGATTAGAAATGTTGGTGGTACGATTATAGTCTGAGAAATAATCACGGGTTCACGATGAACATATAGACTGTCGTACCTGAGTGAGGTTGCTGCTGCCTTTTGAATACAATACAGTCAAAAAAGTTAAAGTAAAAACAATTCAAGTAATCTCTGGGCAAACAGATATTTAACGCCATAATTGAACGCACGCATGGTACAGAGAATTTGCAGCTAAACTGCAGTAAACTTCCTCTGTAAACACATGAGGAACTAACATTTTTTATATTTTCAGTATGTATTTTTTTTAGCAAGAAAAATCAGATCTGCCTGATGACAAATTACTTAAAATTTAACTTAAACTTAACTTGCCTATAGATGTAAATAAACACATCTATAGGCAACAAAGAGGTCATTTGTTGTTACTAAAACACTTAAATGCAGTGGCAATAAAGGAAAACCAAGAAAATAATGTAAAGCCTGTCTACAGAACCTGTATATAGAACCTGTATATAGAACCTGTCTATAGAACCTGTCTGTAGAACCTGTCTGTAGAATCTGTCTGTAGAACCTGTCTATAGAACCTGTCTGTAGAACCTGTCTGTAGAACCTGTCTGTAGAACCTGTCTATAGAACCTGTCTGTTGAACCTGTCTGCAGAACCTGTCTGCAGAACTTGTCTGTAGAACCTGTCTTTAGAACCTGTCTATAGAACCTCTAATAGAACCTGTCTGTAGAACCTGTCTATAGAACCTGTCTGTTGAACCTGTCTACAGAACTTGTCTGTTGAACCTGTCTATAGAACCTGTCTGTTGAACCTGTCTACAGAACTTGTCTGTAGAACTTGTCTGTAGAACCTGTCTACAGAACCTGTCTGTAGAACCTGTCTGTAGAACCTGTCTGTAGAACCTGTCTACAGAACCTGTCTGTAGAACTTGTCTGTAGAACCTGTCTGTAGAACCTGTCTACAGAACCTGTCTGTAGAACCTGTCTTTAGAACCTGTCTATAGAACCTCTAATAGAACCTGTCTATAGAACCTCTAATAGAACCTGTCTGTAGAACCTGTCTGTAGAACCTGTCTATAGAACCTGTCTGTAGAACCTGTCCGTAGAACCTGTCTGTAGAACCTTTCTACAGAAGAGCTTTAACAGTTCACCACATCAGTCCAAGCTGAAGAGCAGCAAGGTGAGCATGTTCAGGTTTCTGAGCTCAGTCCTGAACGATGAGGTCAGAGAATAAGAACTCTCTCTCAGAGGGACGCTAGTAGCTTCAGCATCTTCAGGGAATCCAAAATGGAGACTTCAGGCGCTTCCTAGGTGGATGTAGAGTCCCGCTGGTGGTTGTCTCTTGTTCTCCTTCACGTTCCGTGTGTGTTGTTTTGGTCCGTGCGGGTCGTGCTGTTAAACCGGTTAATTGCTGCAGCCCTAGGTATGTCTTACAATGTGTCTTTGTGCTGAAGGTCTGATATGAATTTAATTCACGTTTATTTTTTCAACCATGATGTTGTTCTTTGTTTTCTTTTGCATTGGGAAAGAAACAGTGAACTCCTCAAAAGCTCCTCCATGCTGTTCTGACTGCTCTCTTTACACTGCAGTATAAGATTACATGAATTGGTATTTGATTTGAAGAATCTGGATGTTCATGTAGATGTTTACAGTGTCACTGGAGAAGAAAAAAGCACCATCTTATCAGATATTCCCTTCTTTGCCCACTATGTCCCTCTGTCTCTCTTCTCTTGGCCTCCTCTCTCAACACCCATGCCTCAGTGAAGTGAATGAGATGTTGGGTGCATAGTAATTGAGTCTCTATTGATCAGATTGCAGTGTGGCTTATATGAGAGTCCAATAAAGGCAGGCAGAAAGGACCATCTACCAGATGCACCTCTGACTTTTCACTTCTTTCACTCTTCTTCTTGCTCTCTCGCCTCTACTCAGCATAAAACACCCCACACAGACCCCTTTCTCTGTCCCCACTAGTGGTGCCCTGGGCTGCAGCTCATGAGGCATGTGAATTACTCATGCACCAAATGGATCCTTCCTCTGGCATGGCTTGTCTCACTATAACCAGGAAGACAGGAACCACAGAGCGATGTTGTAAATTAATTACAGAAACGTTACCTACAGTATTCCCTCTCAGATATTTCCAAATGCTTTAAGTTGTATTAGTAAGAAGTCAGAGGCTGTTTTCATTGCACTATCAATGTTAGTCCTTTGCCACGAGATTCAGTCGCTCTGAATCTGAGAAGGTCGGATGTGGCTTGTAAATACGGCACATTTGTCTGCATGTAAATATGAGTAACTGTGCATTGAAAGTAGCATTACTAAGAATATTGGAATACAGGAATGTGTTGTTTTGTGTTCATTAGTGAAATTAAGCAGAATGGACTTGATAGTAAGCATAGAGGTCTGGTCTTGTAATACGACAAAACATGCCTGTTGTTATTAGCATTTTAAATGTTAAAAACTGTTCACGCATTTTCTTAATGAGACTCAAGCATGGCTTTATCTGCATCAGTGTTTTTAGAGAAACAATTAAATTGCTTCTGAAAATGTCAAGGGTGCTTTGACACATTGAGAGTGGATCCACCCGAAAGCTCTCTAGCTGTGGATGGTTGCAGTTTGGGGAGCTGTCTAATGGACAGTCTGCCCCACCTGGCGGCTGTAGTGCAGCTCCGGGGCGGAGCTCTTTGGAGCCGAGCTAAATGTGACACAGCCAGTCTGTCCGCTGAACGTTTATGCTAACCACACTCTAGGCTGCGGGCAGGAGGGGCCCGGGCCTCGGCTGCTCTGTCCTGAGAGAGACAAACCCAGAGGGGGAGGGCTCTATCTGCTGCTAGCAGCCCGCGCAGTAGTCAGGGTGGCCGTCACCATGGGAACACTTTGATTATTTAACAGTTTGGAGAGATGCTTGCTCCAGTGCTTGCCAAGGTTCATCGAAAGCCTTTGTCAGACTCCTGTCCCAAGGGGGCTTGACCACATTCAATGCGGAAAGCCTGTTGGGGGCAATAGGGCTGCGAACTAATATCAGTTAACCTCTTTAATGAGCAAACTGAATCCCTGTTGCAGTAAATGAAGCGGTATTTTCTGTGTGTGTGTGTGTGTGTGTGTGTGTGTGTGTGTGTGTGTATATGGGCCTTTTGCATTACAGCTGTGGAAAAGTGAACAGCGACAGCTGGCTGGAAAACAGCCTTTTAATGATTAGTGTTTGAATTAAAAGGAAATTAAGGGATTTATGATAATCTAATCCAGATTTGGTTAATTCCACCCGTGTCCCTTCATCTACGCCCTTCTGCCACATCTGAACACCCTCCAACCTTTTACTGGTCTCCCCTTTTTCTCTTCACCCTCTCACCTCTTCCTAGCCATCCCTGCATATAAGCCCACTACCCCGTCTGTTCCCAGCCCATCAGGATTTTAATCTGGGATAGTGAGTTAGTGTTCAACAGAGTGACGTGCAGCAAGGTTCAAACCCTGTAAGCCTCTCGCCAGGACATGGCCTCTCTGGGTCATGTGCTGCTGTCATACACTGTGGTGATGCTTCAGCACTGTGGGCAGCTGATTCAGCCTCGCTTACCTTCTCTTCCTCAGAGCACAGCTGAGTGGAGGGTGGCCCACGCTGAGATTACTGCTCAGCTTCATCTTGTTTGCGTGTGTAGTGTGATAAAGATGTGGGATTATAGACTAAATCCCAGACTAGGGTTATAGCTCCTACAGGCCTGAGACTGTGGGCGGTTTGTTGGTAATTGCTCCCGCATGTTTTCATACCTAATTAGCAGGCTGGGCAGTTGACTGGACCTTATTGCATCCTGTATGTCACTCTTCTGTTGTCTGCTCTACAAACGCCTTCACGTAACCAAACGTAACGTCCATTTTCTAAATGTAGCAAGGGAGAAGACAGGGAAGTTCACAGGGTACTGCCTGCCGTTACAGGAGTCTGTGGGTTTGTGAAGAATAGGGATGTTGAGGCCGTAATCAGCCAATAGGGTGTAGAAACGCATTTCTGTCCGCGGTGCTCCTGTTAACATGTGATTTGAATGCCTTTTTAAAGATGAAATTTTAAAGGTCATATTTGAGAGGATTCTTTATCATCAGTGATATAAAGTGTTTCTCAGTGACAGTGCTACTTAGTGAATCCCCCTGTTCCTCAATAGTAACACTCCTTCTGCAAAGTGTGTCAACCCCTAAAAAATAAGGAGTATGATGCCAATAAAAATATGATTCTCAGGGTTACAAAAAAAACAACATGAGTCAGAAGGAAAACCTTAAATATTTCAAGTGCAGTCATCTTTGCATGTTACCAGAACTTGTGTCCTGTGTATCATTGACCTCACAGTTTCAGCCTAAAGAAATTAGAGTGTGTCTTAAATGTTCATTTTAAGTTTAAAATATTTTGTTGTGAAGCGCAACATTTGGACTTAAAAATTATATGAATTTGATGCATGGAATTACAGATTTTCATTTTCTGACTAAGTTCCCTAACATTTACCAGAGTGAGTGATGAATTAAAATTTACTTGATGATGGTTTGAATAATTTAAATTTAATTTAATTTAAATCAGAATCAGGAAATGACTTACTTGAGCATTTGGTTATTAGTTTTTTTTGTATTTGATAATATATTAAGTCCTATATTACTTCCTTCGAACCACCATCAGACTCTACAACTCCTCCCTCAGTCGCACATCCACACTACAGTCTGTGCATGGCCTGCTGCTACTTACTGTAGATTTGATTTTATTACTGGGTTTATTGTGTGAAGCACCATGTGCATATTCTACCCTGTGCAATATTGTGCAGCGTTCTTGCCAGGTGTTAAAACATTTTATGTTGTGTAATATCATGTGACGTTTTCTAAATAAGATAAGAGCGATAGATCTTTACTGTCAGTATTGCAGGAACAATGAAACACTGTTTAGCAGCTCTCTGTTGGCAGCATAAGAAACAAACGGTGCAAAAGGAAACAGTAAACAGTATTCAATTCAGGAAAGTAAAAGTAAAATTACACAGAATTAAAAGAAAGCTGCTGAAACTCGAGGAGCACCGCTGCGACGGCTTTTAAATCACTTTAGGGCTGGAACTACCGAATATTTTTGGAATCGAGTATTCTGTCGATTATTTTCATCGATTAATCGAGTAATCGGATAAATCATACTTTTGTGTTTTTAAACAGCTATATCAATAGTGGGTTATGC
>JBBJLR010000034.1:1391072-1401827 GCA_037577145.1 Brachypetersius gabonensis
CTAGTCAAACCGACCGCGCCCGGGCACAGAGCCTCACACTAGTCAAACCGACCGCGCCCGGGCACAGAGCCTCACACTAGTCAAACCGACCGCGCCCGGGCACAGAGCCTCACACTAGTCAAACCGACTGCACTTTGGTGATCAAACGCATTCGCGCATGGTTCAACTTGCCTATTGTGAGTACACCCTAAAGATTATAGACACCCTACACCAGAGTTTCTCTATGGGCCGCAGACTGAAATTTGATTGGTGCAGAAGAGAGGCTCTGGTACCAGTCAGATCAGGTCTGATCTCAGCGCCTCTGTCCCTGCATCCCCCCACCCCCCACGTCCTTGACTTCACAGCCGGTCCCTTGCCACAGCACTCTAGAACGTTCAGAGTTCCTGCCCTAGACACACACGTCTATGGGTGCGAAACCTGTTCCTCATTCCAGAGATGAGTGATCCGCCACCTGCCCTGCTGTGAGGAATATCCCCAGCTGAGTGAGATGGTAGTTAAACAATGAAAACAAAGCACAGAAACAGGCTCAACTCTATCAACGTGTCTCCCTCATTTCAACCAGTTAGTGTTTTACATGTTCAGCACCATTTGGTAGTGTTTAAAAGTATAGTTAAAAAACAACCAGAAAAACCCATAAAGTGAAAGTTGTTTATGCAGGACCCTCAGCCTGACATGAATGGCCCCTGGAAAGATTAAGATCACCTCTTTATTGAGAGACCTTTCACAATTGGTGAGCAGAGCAAAACGGTCTCAAAATCAGCCTGAAATCGACTGAAATTGATAAGTCACCTTTCTTGCTGCCTGAGTTTCTGTAGCGTCAGTGTAAACTGGCAGACACCACAGTTGTTGGCACCCTTGAAGGTCAACAGGAGAGAGAACTCTGCTTTACAGATGAATGTTTTTCGATTGTGATGTGACTCACATTTTTAGTGACAAGAATCTCAAAGCTCAGAAAGATCCGTAAATATTAGTGTCGTGTGTGTGGAGGCATTTGCGGTGCTGATTCAGGATTGATGTACACCAGAGGTGTCACATCTTGTGGTGTGGACACAGGTTTACGTTTCAAATAAAAAGGAGCACACCAGTCAAAGTGCTGCTGATTGTCTGGAACGTAAACCTGCAGCCACACTGGCACAGTGTACAGTAGGTACAGTATCTTAATATTCCATTATTAAACAAGCCTCAAAATATTAGTGCAAAAATCATGCAGATATTGTTGAATCCACGGTATTGCAATATTTCAATGGGTTTTTGTTATGCAACTGTAAACCTGTTGTTAACAACAAAATCCATACGTGTTACTAATTTTCATTGTGCAAGTGTTCTGCTGTTCCTTTCTAATGAGTTAAGCATGTGATGATGAGGAGGAACGGGAGGTTTAGGTGGGATCAGGAATATTAGACTACTGGTGAGGGATTATTGCAAAATTGCTTGTTTGAATTTCCGTAATAGTCAGTTAAAACTCAGACACCAGTGGTGAATGGAAGATGTGCTCCTAGGGTGGTGCCTAAAATGGCAATTGTTTCTGAACGCTTATGAAACTGACATCTATGACAGCTATGTTTGCAATGAACAGTCATGGTTATACATGGTTACACAGTTAAGTATTTCGAAGGTATGTATGTTGGGTATATACTAAGTAGCAGTTGTGTCTGAACTGCATTTGTGTTTTTTTTTTAATTCTAGCATCTAATTTACAAAGCGTTTTTTCGCTGGATCATTGTAAAGATGTACATCACAGTTTGGCTGTGTAGAACCCGGTGTAGAACCCGGTGTAGAACCCGGTGTAGAACCCGGTGTAGAACCCGGTGTAGAACCCGGTGTAGAACCCGGTGTAGAACCCTGTCCTTTCAACTTTTTTATGGATGTTTTTAAGGCCTTAAAAAGGGTGTTTTAAAGGAATTTGCTCTTTTTAATTGAAATATTAAATGAAAACCATAAACTAAATGTATTAGAATCTAATTGCTCAGTCAAGGCATGCAGAGTTTTCCATTTGACCCCTAAAATAATCTTGAAAGTTATGACTCCAGATATCAGATACTCTGTTTAATGGTAGGTGGAGTGTCTGTGGCTGACTCAGCGAAGAAGAAATGGGGGGGGAAATAGATGAATATGGTGAAATTTGATGGTCTGATATGCTGTTTCTATGCTGTTTGTTATATCAGCTCTCAGCTTGTTGCTCCTTGATTCAAAAGCTCTGTTACACACATGAATACCTGCAACTCGTTTTATTTATTTATTTGTTTTTCTTGCTGTATTTACAGCTCAGTTTTCATCGACTGTTGGAATGAGTTGTTGGCCAGTATACTATATTACACTGAGAGTCGAACAAATCAAACACATTTCAAACTCTCCAACAGGTCTGAAACTCTTGATGTCCACTGAGAATTTGCATAAAGTCGGGTAAAAACCATGCAATGTTATTCTGGCTTAAAGCTGATTACTCAGTGAGGAGCGATATTACAGTGAATCTCTGTTGGCCCTTATTTAGCCCTTCAGCGTGTAGCTTCACAGGAGTGATCACTGTCTATTAAAACGCACAATCACGCCGCAACGTGATTCTAACGACTGACGTAACCCTGCGAGTGAACGCCAATTGAGGATTACAGTAAATACTTCACAGTTTTTGAACTCACCGTTTCATATTTATACTAGGGGTGTCAAATTAATCAGATTAATTATAAGCCCTTTGATTAATTAAACTAAAGTGATCAAACACATGTTTTGGAGTAAAGTGTATGTATTCTTGGATAAGAGGGGGGGGACGTGTCTCCCTAATATAATGCTCCTGGCTTCCATCCATACAAGGCATCTCGAGCCACGATTATAACCTAGAACAGTGGTTCCCAACCTGGGGTCCGGGCCCCCCTTAGGGGGGCGCTAGAGATCGCAGGGGGTGCGCACAATTCTGTCTGCACTATGGTTACCAAAATTTATACACATTAAATTCATATAAATTCAAGTAAGAGTATAAGAACCGAAACCTTTTATTTTTTGCAAATAAAAGTTCATAATCACTTGGGGTTGGGGGGGCCTGGCTTGTCTTGGACACTGGCAAAGGGGGGCTTCAGAAAAAAAGGTTGGGAACCACTGACCTAGAAGTAACAAGAGAATAACGCCCTTCACACTATTCCTCTAATACTGTACGTGGTTGGCCTAGGCTGCCCACTAGCGCTGGTATCGGGTGCCATGCTTTACGTTGGCGTCCCCTCTGAGTTCAGCAGTACTGGCAATATTCTCTCACCTCATTGTTCAAGGCTCATATGTGGACAGGTTTTACATTATTTCCTTGTTTTTCTTTTATTGTCACTGCATTTAAGTGTTTTAGCAGCAACAGATGACCTCTGTGCTGCCTATAGATGTGTACAGAGATTACTTTAATTTTACTTACAAATTGTATTTTTCTAACTATGCAGCATCTTTTAAAAAGCAACAATTTTAACTGCATTTTCAAGTTAAATAGTGCAATTTGTGTTCAAATCATCAGGTAGGTCATGAGTGTGTTAAAATACAGCTTTAAATATCATCTGTTTACCCAGAGATTACTTTAACTTCCTTAACTGTGGTGTATTCAAAAGGCAGCATTAATCTCTGTCTGCGCAGCTTACGGATTTTTACAGCATGAATTACAGGACCGTCTGTACAGGAGTAACATCGATATTTACATTCTAGCACTGCAGGAGTTCTGTGTGTGTTGTACTTATTTTTCTTTTTCTTTTTTGACAGTTCATAAGTAAATCACACATCAGCTGATTTACGGAACAACACAAACTCTCAATGCTGTAAAAGACTATTGAGCAGAAACACCTTTAGCAAGCTGTTGTACTGGTCTTTATAAAGTATTGTCGTTCCCCCCCCTCCATTCATTCATAATAACAACTGTGGCACTGTAACCATAGCAACCACAGCTTGTGCTGTTGAACAAACATGAGTAAAATCGGTCTAAATGTAGTGCTCCCATAAAACAACCATCCATTTGGTCAGCTGTCCTTATTATGCCCTGTACATTCTGTGTGGCCGGAGACAATAGAACTTAGAAGATGAAAACCTGTGAATCGGGTTCTCCTCTTTGCTTTTCGGTCTTACCTGTCTGACGGCATGTTTTTTGGCTCTAAAAATATCTTGACATGTTAAAAATTTGACTCAGCAGGAAGCTCAAATACTACCCCCCCCCCCCCCACACACACACACACACACACAAAATTTGAAGACAAATGATAGTATTTTGGTGTTGTATATGGTAACAACACTAGGGCTCGAAGGCAATGGAGCTTGTTGATTGGTCCTTGTGTTTTGCCACTGGTGTTGCCATAGCCATTGTAATTACTGCCGTGTCTAATATAATCTCTGTAGCATTCATTGACACAGTTCCAGTATCAGTGTTTTCATGCATTGTTGTGTATCCTGCAAATGTAAAGGTTTTCTTGGTCCTCCTTCTTAGCCATTTAATTTCTAGGAAAAGAAATTGGATTTAATATTGTGCTTAAACTTAAATACACTTCTTTTTTTTTTTGTGTACAGGGCTCTCTTTGACTATGACCGCACCAGAGACAGCTGCTTGCCCAGTCAGGGTCTGAGCTTCTCTTATGGGGACATCTTGCATGTCATCAATGCCTCTGACGATGAGTGGTGGCAGGCGCGGCTGGTCACGCCCCACGGAGAGAGTGAGCAGATTGGGGTCATTCCTAGCAAGAAAAGGTACTGGAAAAGCGCTCATGACCTCACAGTTTTACACAAAACTTTGGAAGCAAAAGACCAAGCCTGTGTTTATCGTGTACCCCTTGCTTCTAAGTCCATAGTTCACTTATTTGTTATTCATTATTCACTGTCACTATCTCCATGGAATAGTGGTGTGTACACAACATACATCTACACACTGTAAACACAAGGCCATTCCCAAAACACCCTACAAACAGCAGGGCTTATGACAACAGATGCTGGTTACTGGCTTCAATTTAATTATTCATTGTCAGATTTTTTGCTGAACATTTGATGTTAATAAAAATAAAGTAAATATTTTTACAGTTTGATTGTTTGGAAATTATTATTCAAAAAGGATACAGGAGAGCCATAAATGTATAAAATAATAACTTGTTAATGACTCCTGAGTTTACTCACATTAATCACATTGCGAATCTGTGCCACACTTGATAAAATACTTTAACTAGTTCTAAAAGTGTGTAAATAGTTCTGCTAAGTTAAGCACGTTCAATCAGGCTTTGAATAAACCAGCATGCACCATTTGTGCAATTGTTTTGTCTGCCATTAGGTCATAAAGTTTGGGTTCTGTTTCTCAATATTAGTTTCAAATGTGCAGGCGCATGTTTTAAAGGTAATTTATGAATCCACCTGCGCAGATGGAGCCTAAAGGCATGTGTACAAAAAGAATGTATAGCTGTAAGCCAACATGCAGCGTTTATTCTCAGTGTGTAGGGATTGTGCATTACAGCAGCAGCTCTAAACCAAGACTCTTAAAATCTACACAGCAGCCGTCACCGAACACTGTGTGTGAGGGTGTATGAGTGTGAGGTTTAGTGAAATGACGGAGCTGATGAACCTCAGCGTGTCGTCTGCACTCTGCTAGGTGTGCAGTAGCGTGTTACCTGTGTCTTTTTCAGGCACACAGTCAGTAGATAATGCTGTGGACCAGCTTTGAGAAAAACTGGGGACGTGTTGACTGACGTTAATTGACCCAGATTACTTGTTTTAACCAGTTCTGCTGAGGGCTTTGAGTCAGAAAGTAAAAACACCAAGTGTGTGTTTCAAGAATATGATATTTGCGATGATTGTTGGCCCCAGTGATGGCAGAATCCCTTTCTTTCCTTTCTTTCCTTTCTTCCTTTCTTTCCTTTCTTCCTTTCTTTCCTTTCTTCCTTTCTTTCCTTTCTTTCCTTTCTTTTTCCTTCTTTATTTCTTTTTCCTTTTTTCTTTATTTCTTTCTTTTTCTTTTTCCTTTTTTCTTTTTCCTTTTTTCTTTTTCCTTCTTTCTTTTTTTCTTTTTCCTTCTTTCTTTTTCTCCTTTTTCTTTCTTTCTTTTTCTCCTTCTTCTTTCTTTCTTTTTCCTTCTTTCTTTCTTTTTCCTTCTTTTTTCCTTCTTTTTTTCTTTCTTTCCTTCTCTTTTTTCTTTCTTTCCTTCTCTTTTTTCTTTTTTTCCTTCTTTTTTTTTCTTTCTTTCCTTCTCTTTTTTTCTTTCTTTCTTTCTTAATTAAAGTGTCGCTGTTTCTCAAATATTTACATGTGTAATGTATACAGACACTGTAGGCATATGAACTGCTTTTGTTTGACTGCTGATCTGAGAAGCTGCATAATTGTTTGAAAAGTTTTTATTTTTAATAAATACTTTGGAATGTGTTGCTCTATAGGGTGGAAAAGAAAGAGCGCGCCCGGTTAAAAACAGTCAAGTTTCACGCTAGGACCGGCATGATTGAATCCAACAGGGTGAGTGTGGTTGAATAGCATCTATCTCCCTCCCAAACCCCCTCCCTCCATCCCTCCCTCCCTCCATCCATCCAGTTTTGGCCACGTGATGGCTGACCCACTTCCCCCCCAAAGTGTGGGAATAGGAGCCTGCTCATTCTAGTCAGAGGACAGGAGGCTCCTATTACAGAGACCTCTCATTTCTCACTGGGTGTGTGGAGATCTCAGATCTCAGAGGTAGTCATTTATAGATTTATTCACGCAGTAGTTCTATCATCATACCTCGGTGACTTTGAGAGGTCTGAACATTTCTTGTTCGTCACTCATGATTTGTGTTGTCCTTATGTGTTCTCTCTCTGAGAAAAGCACAGTAAGTCCACTGTAAGGATTACTGCGACCACATCCTCCTTTTTTGTTGCACAATTCAGCTCTCAGTGATGTAATGTACATTTATTAGGAATCATGTTTTTATCTTTAATGTTACACTTTTGGAATATGATTCACTTTTTTGGAATTCATTGTCCCTATTACATTTGTTTCCTTCATATTTTTTGCATGGTTGTGTTATCTGTGGGTGTGCTGTCTGCCACATTGAAATCCATTCTGTTCTGTTTGTTTCATCTTTCATTTCCACTCCCTTCACCTGGTCATCTCCCAGCAGCCAGTCAAAGTAAAGCGCAAAAAAAGCTTCAACCTCTCACGCAAGTTCCCCTTTTACAAGAGCAAGGAGAATATTGTGCAGGAGTTGGTGGAGTCTGAACGTGAGTATGTGTGTGTGAGTGGGGGGTAAGGGCTTTAAAGCTGTCCTTCATACTTCATCCTCCTCTCACTGTCACTCACACCGGGGACGGCGTGCGGTTGGCTCTTGTGACCTCTCGTCATCCCTTTAAGTCTCCCCTTAGAGACAACAGAGACCGTCAGAGGGCTCCCTGGTCTCTGTATGCTCTGAGAGGGACCTCAGGTGCCTGCTGCTCACTGGGATAGAGATGAACTAATACTCAAATGCTCTGCTTGACCTGGTCCCATTCATTTGCCTGTAAAAAAAAAAAAAAGCAGTAACCCATATGGTTATTCTTCTGTCTGCATTTTTCTCAGCCCAGTTAGTTTAACTTCTGTACCTCAATGTAAAGAAATAACAGCCCTAGAGCTTTTAAGCACAGCTAGTTTGTGTTACGTCTGCCTCCATCCCCAGAGAGCACTGCGCCTCTCCTATCAACCTCTCACTAACATCTTTTCTTCTTCCTGTCTGCTCTCTTCTTTGTTTCTGCTCCAACCTGTCGGGATACTCAGGACTTCCCAGGGTTAAGCGATGACTTTTATGGATCAAAGAGTTTGAGTAAGTGTGTGGTTATACTTGTCAAGCAGTTGCCCCTTGAGCTCAGAATTAGCTAACTGACTGGCAATGGCTGCCACACACACATGGCTTTTTATGCTCCCTCTGTTCTTTCAAAGAAAAACTGTAAATTTCTATCAGCAGCAACATGTTTACAGCAGTATATTGTGTAGAATGCGAAAGGTATTTGTGTGATAAAGATGCAGTGAAAAGTGTTCTCAGACCCAAAACTCTGGTGTCTCGAGACGCCCAGCACAGCTTGTAATTGTTTCCAATGGGGATCTATTGTTTAATTAATTGTATTGAGACATGGTTGAAAATTTTTGCAGTTTCAACTGTATTGGTCCTCTTAAAGCAGAAAGTGCACAACTCTGGTCCTGGAGGGCTGGTGTCTGGCTAATTTCCCTATGCAGACATCCCTGGTTCAGTTTTCTTTTGGTTTGGTGGGTTTGTTTTAAAGGGTCGACCAAATTGTGCTGGACATCTGCCCTCCAGGACAGGAGTTGGTACACTCCTGTCTCAAAGCATCATTTAAAGGGGACATATTATGCAAAAGTCACTTTTTTAAAAATCAAGTTATAATAGGTCTATGGTCTGTACAAAACATGTTCATGAAGTTCTTTGCTCAAAATCACTCTCACATAAAGAGATCTCACCAGCTTTGTTCTTCACAGTTACAGTCCCTTTCAAAATGAGCCGTTTCAGGGCTTCGTCCCTTTCATGCAAATAAGCTGTTGCTGCCCACGCTCCACCCATCCCATCCCCCTTAAAAAGGTGGAACGAAACCCATTGTTGCTTGGACATGGAAATAAAATGGAGCCACGCAGTTCTTTTGTTTTTTTTTGTTTGGGAGAAAGTGTAGAAATTTGTGCTGTTTATTGCAGCAACAACACAACACTTCATGAGTGACTTGCCTCTGCATGTAGACACAGCACTCGGCTTATCGTGCTCGTAAAACCAGCAGACAAAATGACGGCTCTTCAACTAATTTAGTGGGTGAAGTCGTAGCAGATGAGGGATGGTTCTATGCAAATTGGCCCAGTATGACATCACACTGGGCCCTCCGTCCAAACGGCTCGTTTGGAAAGGACCTGAAACTGTGAAGAGTAAACTGTGATTTTGTGCAAAGATCTTCATGATCATGTTTTGTAGCCCAATGACCTTTATAACTAAAGTAAATTTTGCATAATATGCCCCCTTTAATTTATGACTACTGTGTTTTGAATACTTTGTGCAACAAATTGCCTGTGTTTGAAGAACACTGGCCCTGTAGTACTGAGATTGTAACCTAGCCACCCTAGCTACACCTGTCCCATTAAACCTGTGTTCATGAAAGGCACATGACTGCTTTGGCTAGTCTAACAAAAACAATACGGTATGTTCTGGGCCTCAGGTGATATCTTAAAACAAATGAAGAAACTTGAAATGCTGTATAACTTTGGTCAGATAAGTCAATCATGATAGACATGTTCACTAAATTAAGCAAAACAAATTTTCCCCTTATTGAATCATATATTTTTGAATTGTCATGAAGATTAATCTTTTGTTTAAATCAACGATTCACGACTGTAGGGATGCAGTGTGCATGCCGTTTGAATCCTGTAAGAAACCGAATACCCGAGTGTTTACTTTGGCACAAGTGGCAGGATCAGTGTCTGGTGTAGCCAATACACACAAGGCCATAGGAAGTCATGACCAGGCAATGGAGGTCACTTGGGTCTTTGTGGGAGGAAATACTTAATTTCCTATTATTGCCACCTCCTACCACTTCCCTATAAAGGAAATAGTGGCTGTGTGCATAAGATTTTCTTCCCTTTCTATGTGGTTTTTATTTCCTGTTCTTAGCATAATGGTGAACCAGGTTTATTTGGATTTATATTTACAGATAAATGTATGATATATAATGTATAAACCTTCCTTTCCTTCCTGCAGAGTGCTTGACATCCAATACCAGTGACAGTGAGAGCAGCTCCAGTAAGTACTTTGAAAATGTTGTATGTGTGGTATTATTACTGATTTCAGCTTTATGTTTCAAGATACTTTAGTTGTCACATGCATAGTCAAACGAGTACAACACACCGTGAAATGTGTCCTGAATCTGAAATACAAACTAAAATCAAGAAATTAGTACAAATAAATGGGATATTAGTATAAATTTTAAAAACAAATCTGAAATTTAATAAAACACAAATCTAAAAGTAAATAACTTAAACAAGGAACACCACGAGAGAGTAAATAAAATCTATTCAGTTTAAAGCAGAAAGCTAACATTCAGGGTTTCGTTTGATGTTATTCGTTTTTGACGTTCTGAATGCTGTGATTATATGGATCCATGCTTTTAAAGAGTCATTTTGTTGCAGCTGAAGTAGTCCAGCAACAAAAGCAATCTTGTGCTTTCTTTGAGCTCCATACCCAAGACATTTGGTGTCTGAACTTGGCTTTCCTCATTTTGAGAACGAGCAGAGCAAAATTAATCTTACTAGTGTTTTTTAAAGCATTGTTTATAGATAATGGAATGACCTGCAAATCTATTAGATTACACCCCCCCACCCTCAAATCAACTTGGTGTGGGGTGGAATTGTTGGTTGTTTTTAAATTACAGTAGAGTTTTAAGTCCAGGGTAAGTTATAATGTCTTTGCTGATTGACTGAATTTACGTTGAGGGACAGTTGTCTGAATTTTAGTCTCTTCCTGGTTGAGAAATTTGTGGTCAAATTGGATTTGGCAGTGCAGTATGATATTTGATCTGGAAATAAGAAAAAGCTTTGGCACGAGTTTCACTGATGATTTTGACCACATTAAAAGAGTCCAGTATGACCATGTCATGGGAATCAAGAAAAGGCTGTTGGCCTTATTTTTAGGAGATCGAGTTTGATCCTGGTGGTGCTGCAGCCATTCATGGCCAGAAGAGCATCCTGGAGAGCATTGGTTTTGCTCCAGTCACTGCTGTTAGCCTGTTAGCCTGTTAGCCTGCTGTTAGCCAGCACAGGTTGGTTAGTTGATGT
>JBBJLR010000034.1:1401927-1427807 GCA_037577145.1 Brachypetersius gabonensis
AACAGTTAGTTTGTTAGTTGATGTAACAGTTAGTTTGTTAGTTGATGTAACAGTTAGTTTGTTAGTTGATGTAACAGTTAGTTTGTTAGTTGATGTAACAGAATCGGGAATCAGTGCTTTGGTGGCTGGTAACAGGACTTCGAGGAAAGCCTTGTTTGCCTTCATCCTCCCAGGGTTGGTGGTATCGCGTGATTGGGGGAATTCCAGCTAGTGTGTTGAGTTGGAGAAAACTAAATTGGGAAATAAAATTGAGTTAACAAATAATAATGAAAGCATAAAATAACTATTTGAACTGCAGCATAAAATAACTTCTTGTGATCAACAGTATACGATTATAATGATGCTGCTTTATTCCTCTTTAAACGTATTAAATCTTATGTATACATGAACGAATAAATAAACAAATGAAACAGTTGCAGTTTAAGATTTGAAATCTGTCAGTTGCAAACAATTTCTTCAGTCTCTTTGCCCTCTACAGCAAACAGCTAAAAGGTCGAATGCAATAGGAGAGGAAAACTAGTTTATCCACATTATTGAGAAAAGTAAACTTCAGGTCTGGTTAATGATAAGCTGGACTTTGAAAATATTTGTTGAGAGAGTTTGGATGCGAAGGCTGCTGTGGACAGCTTTGGATTAATTTCTTCTTCAGTTTAGTGGTCCTGCCGGAATCTGTTTTACATTAGCCTGTACATGTACTACACACATAATGCAGGCAAACAGCCAGTCTTTGCAGATAATTGCAAGGTGCCACCTAGCTATGCAACTTATCTGTTTAGTTTGCCGTATTTGCTGGCTATCAAATTCTTAAATGATGTTAGGGTTGGCCCTCAAAAGCTTGGAATGCAGCCATGCTTTAGACTTGTTCTGAGCCATGGTTCTAGCTAGCCAGTTTACCAACCACCCCACCTTAAGTTTCAGGTTCTCTCTTCAGATTAACTACTAGCACATATTGTCACATGGATTATTTATTTATTTATTTATTTGCACGCACACTTGTTTATGATTTCTCTTTGAAATACATTTACACTAAATGTTAGCTTGGAAAATCAGAAGTGGAACTCGCACTGCTTTAAATGTCACGTGACTGTCCATAGTCTATAATTTGCCATGTGAAATAATTTATATAAGAGTTTCGTGTATTTTGACTGCTTTTTTTTCTCTACAGAAGGACAAGAGGATACTATTTTATCCTATGAGCCAGTGACCCGACAAGAGAGTAAGTATTCAGTGGTTAGTGCAAAATGATTTTCCTGCCTTTTTCATGTTTTATCATATATATTTTTTATGCTCCTCTTAGTCCACTACACGCGGCCTGTTATCATCTTGGGCCCAATGAAGGACAGAGTAAATGATGACTTGATTTCAGAGTTTCCGCATAAGTTTGGATCCTGTGTTCCACGTAAGTATACTGAATGTGTCCAGTGGAGAACTTAGTTTCTTTAAAAACTTTGTGCATTTATCCATGTTTTGGTTTTACCAAAAAGTGAACTTGGGTGATGAAACCTTGCCCTTCCAGATACAACTCGTCCACGGCGAGAAAATGAAATGGATGGGCAGGATTACCACTTTGTGGGCTCAAGAGAGCAGATGGAAAAAGACATTCAGGACAACAAATTCATTGAAGCAGGCCAATTCAATGAGAATCTCTACGGGACCAGCATTCTATCTGTTCGGGCCGTGGCCGAGAGGGTTCGTAAAAACTTATGCATGTTAATTTAAACGTTCCAGATTATTTTAACACTGATTAAAAACGTCTACTTGAACTGCTGCAGGGCTGTCGTTTTGTAATTGCGGTGTGTGTGTGTGGAAAATTCTTTCTTTATATTGTAGGGGAAGCATTGCATCCTGGATGTGTCTGGAAATGCTATAAAGCGACTCCAACAAGCACAACTCTATCCGATTTCCATTTTCATCAAGCCAAAATCCATTGAAGCCCTAATGTAAGTTTCAAACTAGCAGGGTGCGCATGTTTCTGTGTCTCACTATCAGAACAAAATGGTACCTTTTCAGTAGAATGTGAAACAATTATAAACTTGTAACTGGACAGCACTTTGTAGTGTCCAGTATGTGATCCATCTGTTTTTCTAAGTCATTCGTTGTGCTCTACTTCTCTGGTGTTGCCTGGAGGGGAAAAACTGGGGTTGGGGGCAAAACGAATGATTATAAAAAGGCATGGCCACTGGACCCATGATAGCTTTTCAAAATGTCCAGGGGTGGATATATTAATCGTTAACCCTACATGGGCAAATGTATGGATCTGAGTGACCCATTCGAGGTTGCTAGTGGCCCCTCTGAGGTTCCCTTTAGCAAGGTATCACCAACCTCACACACTGTTCACCGGGTGCTGTGTGCCTGGCTGCCCGCTGCTTCACTTGGTGAATGGGTTAAATGCAGAGGAAGAATTTCATGCTGTTCACACCATGGTGTTCATATATGACAGAATGGTCACTTTACGCTGGTTTAATTCACCTTAGCACAGCTTGCTGACAAAGTTCTGACTGGCTATGATCTAAAGATGTCTGGGCCTCATACCCACAGATCATCAGAGTGCCTGTAATGGGCACATGAGCATCATTACTGGGTCATGGAACAGTGGAAGCTGGTGGGCTGCTCTAGTGAATCATGGCCAGGTGGATGTGCAGCACTTACCTGGTGAAGAGATGTACTATGGGAAGAACAAACCTAGCAGAAGCCATGTGATGCTCTGGCTTGTTCTTTCTGGTTCTAGCATTCATGTGGGTGTTGCTTTAACATGTAGCACCTGCCTAAACATTGTTGTAAATCAAGTACATCTGTTATAATGGCAACTTTATTCTATAACAGCAGTGATGTCATTCAGGAGGATAATGTGTTCTTTCACACTGAAAAACGGCTTGAGGAACGTGATGAGTTCACGGTGTTAATTTAGCCTTCATATCCCTCCGCTCTCAATCAAACATCAGCAGGATGTAAGGCTATGTTCACACTTGGCGTTTGTTTTACATTATAACACTATGGAGTAAACCTTTTTTTTTTTTTTTTTTTTGAACGCTTTTTTAAACGCCACCACCGGCGTCTTTTTCTGCAGCTCAGAGCGTCTTTTCAAGTTGAAATATGTTCAACTTTTCTGAAAAGAACGCCCTACGTCAAGCGCCTTTTTGACAGCTGACCAATGACAAGCAAGTAGCGAGACATGTCGTTTCCATAACAACAAGAACAAGAAGAAAAAATGGAGACGGTACCGGTAGATAAACTAAAAAAGTGCTCAGGACTTTTTTGAAAAAACGGTTTACTCCAGAGGGTTCTAATATAAAACAGATGCTGGCAGTTTGAATGTTGTCTGTCTTTTGCAGTCGATGGTGTAATGATTTGTAGCAGGACTTTTGTGTCACAAACCGTGCATCATCCAACCGGAGTTCCTGGACTAAACTGTTGTTAGCACTATACAGTTTTCTTTCCTGTAAAACGTCGGGCACAAACGTCTTTGTGAACTAACATTCTCCTCCTTGGTAACTTCAACCGGCAACGCAAGAGCCAACTTTCTCTTTCTCGACATTTTTACAGCACCAGGCTACTGTTGCAGCTGTTATTATAGCAGCAAAAGACGTGCTCAGCTTTTTATGCTAAAAAAAGCGCCGTTGTCAACTTTTTCTTGTCAAAAAAGACGCCAAGTGTGAACACGCCCTAAACTAGTCTGATCCTTGGAGACCTGTCAGTTTAATCAACAAATTCTAATTTGATCATACTCTATAATGAACCTGCAGATGATACTTTTAAGCACTGCAGATGTTTTCTTTCCTCACAATTGTTTATTGGATCACTGCATTTTTTGGTGCAAGGGTCAAGTGCCTAGATACACTAACAGCAATACAATACAGAGGAAGGTCTTCTGTTTTAAAATGTACTGCTTTTTAAGAAACCCGACAAACATTTTACATTTTATATTTCTGTTTTGTGTGTTTTTCAGGGAAATGAATAAGAGGCAGACATATGAGCAAGCCAATAAAGTCTTCGATAAGGCCATGAAGCTTGAACAGGAATTTGGAGAGTATTTCACAGGTAACTTTGATAGTAACGTGTGTTTGGCAAAATCTGAGCACCTTATGTCCTTATGAAACAACTGAAGTTCTCTTAAGGGATTTAGACTATTGACACACACAGATGCTGTAATATTTACAAAAAATGCAATTTCATCTGTTCACAGCCATAGTCCAGGGTGATTCACTAGAAGAGATCTACAATAAAATCAAACTGATCATCGAGGAGCAGTCAGGCCCTTACATCTGGATCCCGTCCTCAGAAAAACTCTGAGCTTGCAGCCTCCACTCCTGTGCTTGTGTGCGGAGTCCTATCCCAACCCAAGCCCTGCTCCATCCCGAGTCCTCTCCTTCCCTTTTTTCTGATATGTTTCATATCAAGTTTTAGTGTCATTATGTTACTCTCAAATGAAAAGTCTTATCACCATTACTGTGACTGTGCACACCCCTGCATGAGTTTCTCAGCAAATTCATTCAAGACTGGAAATGCTGTTCCAAATGAATTTTTTGTCATGTAAAACAAAAAAGGGAAAATGAATGAATCCTTTGTGTGTTTGGATGGACTTGGGAGGAGAATGCCTCAAGAAAGAGTGAAAGAGTGGGGCCTGGGATTTAAAGACGTTCCTTGGACATGGACACTGAAATGCTGGAACCCTTGTATATGTTCCTTGTCACATTATAAAGAGGAAGATACTGAGCAAAGACCAATAAGGTTTTCTACAAGGACTAAACACAGATCAAACCTGCTGAAGGTACTGTTAATGGAGTCGTTGATCATGTTTATAGAAATTTAGAGGAGAAACTTAGAAACTGGTGATCTTCAGTAATCACAAGGCAGTCCGCTTCTTGGTCAGCTACCGCAGCCAATTGTGGCACAGGTGGTAAAGACGCCATTGGTGGCAGAACAAATGGAAAATGTGGTATGAATCTATACATTTATATTACTGAAATCACATGGTAAATAAAAATCCTATGGAGTGATTTTACTACATAATATTAAATACTATGGTACACATTTTACACTAGAATTGTCTACTTGGAGGGCTGTTAGAGTTCATTTAATTGTCTTTGAGTTTTTGTGGTTTCTCTTTCTCGTGGTTTTTAGCTGCTCTGTATTAAAGGAGGTGGAGGGGTGTAACTGGGCTCTCTGCAGAACACCAAACTGCCTTACAGTTAATAAAAATTATGTGGAATTTCAGTCATTTGGGGGAAGCTACAAATTACTCCTCTGATCTGGTCTTAAAGAAAGACTCAAACAGTTCAGTGTATTTTAAGTTTGCTAATACTTTTAGGAGGCCTAACTTGTGAGTGCAATAGACTTAAGTGTCTTAACCTTGTTCAAATCCTTTTTTCTCTCATTACTTTTATCTTAAGGGACTTCTTTCTGAATTCTGATTTTGGCAGCCAAAGCTTCCCTGAAGTTGTTGAGCAGCAGACAGCCCATTTGCACTTTCTCTGCCTTCCAAGACTCTTCTCTTCAGACTGAACGGAAACATGGTACTGTCCTGTAAGCTGCTTGACAAGGCAGCCTTAAAACGGGTAGAATCAAGACAATAATTGTATTGGATGTTCATCTCAACATTAAAGAGTCGGTAGAGCCTGAACAGGCCTCGTTTCCCCAAAACTCAAAAATGTTTTGATTAAAACCGTCATGCGTAATAATTTTAAATACTTTTCTTTGTTTATTTTTGGGCTGACATTTCTGTACTGTGTAGAACCTTGTGCCGGAGGTGAGCTCAGTAAGCTCAGGAGTCTGATGCTCGGATATAATCATCGAGTGGTGGCAATCACAGTGTGATGGAAAAGAATTGTTAGTAGAATATTTGAATGGATGGAAATACTTATCACTGAGCACCTAATATAAATATACTTAGGTATTTGCAAGATTTCTTGTCTTTCTGTTAGCACTACACCTGTGGTGACCCTCAGTATACATTGTGATTCGGCAGAAGAGGAAAGGCCTTCCTGCATTGCTGAGCTTTACCACTGTTGAGGGGATGTGCTGCCTCCCTGATAAAGGATTACTATGGTACCCCAAAATCTCCAAGAGACATTCCTTTTCTTTCTGCTGTGAAGACGACGAAGGTTTCATAATCCTGGAGGTATAAGATCCTGACCAGCAGTTTCTTGCTCAAAGGAAGTTAAGTTGCTGTGCCCTCTAAACCCCAGCTCCTGTTTCAACAGGCATTTTCTGAGTAGGTGTGCCCACCTGCCAGAAATCTTCACTAAACCAGCTGTCATACCTGTGTCAAAACCAGAGATCAGGGAATAATCGAAGGGAACAGAGCCATTTATAAACTGCTTACAGACTGTTTCAAAGGGTGTGATAGCTGTAAAATGTAAATATCCCCATCACTTGTGCTTCATGCATGTGTGAAACAACTGGGACAAATGTTTTATAGATCACAAATGTCAGGTAAGTAAACTTTGAATTATTCTGAAATTAATTTCCATACAAATGTGCTGTAATGTGGATTTTTCTCTATAGACAAAATCAGCTGCCTATCAGAACACGTTTTGTAGTCAGTTGGGAATTGACTTCCCTAAACTAGGGCCTGTCTATTTGTGATATCTTGTGGAACTTGTCTAAGTGTATAGATAAATTGTAAAAAGTAATATAAATATATACATATTTATAAAATATATTAAATCAAGACATGAAGACAGCAACCTGGAGGGTGACAAAGTAAACCAGGAGCATAACTAACTCATTTAGTGTAGAACTGGTCCTCTCTGGTGTCAAGTGGAAAAAAAACACAGCTGACTGTTAATGTGTCTGGTGTCAGTCAGCCATGTCAATAAAGCCCAAAGAATTTTCATTCATTGTACTCTTTCTATTGAAGTTGCTGAATCCTCCACTGATTTTGAATGATTGCGTGTGTCTTGAAGAGGGTATTTGCTCCAGAGAAGAGATTAAATAGATTTGTAAAGTGTGGGGCACAAGGGTTCTGGTTTGTCTTTTGGATGATGATTTATTGTTGATGTGAAAGCACATGTGCAGTAAGTGCTTGCCAGTATGAACTGATTGTACAGTGGTGTCCTCCATGTATATACAAATGGTAGAACCTATCAGGACACAAGGAAAACAAATCTTATTCTGGTCAGGAGGAAACACAGTTCTAGATTTTTTTTTTTAATTTTATTTTTTTCTTTCTTTTTTTTTTGGACTTGAAGAGTTAATTTGTTTGGAAATAATAAAAATCTGTGGTTCTGTTAAGATCTGAATGTGATTTTTCCCTCCCATCCATCAGGTAACATAAACAAATTTTAGATAATGCAGGAAATGACGAGTAACAGTTACGATTTGAGTGAAAAATTCAACGTTTTTGAGTGGACAAGCTCATTTGTTGTTGATGAATATGAAAACCTGTGAGCAGAAGTTATTACTCCTCCATTATGAGACTCTTCTTAGCTTTGTCCAGCCTGTCCAGCACCTCACTGTACAAACTCGACATCTGAAAGAAAAAAACGTTTGCAACCATTACAATTAATAGTGTACACAGTTCATTAGCAGCATTAGCATTTTTAATGAGAGGGGACACAGGGCTCTACATCTCAATTGTAGGCTGAGAGGGGAAAAGTGTGTGTGTGTGTGTGGAGGGGGGGGTGATGCATTCTCCATTCATACAGGCCTCAGTCTTGGGAAAGTGAAATTTAAACACAAACTTATTTTGGTTTACAGCGGCAGAGCCCTCCCTTACACATACAGAACCATCCACCCCAATATTATACCTGAGTCTGATAGCTCTCTTGCAGGGAGCCCAGGTGACATAGAAAGCTCATTCCTAAGCTGCACCATTTCTCTGCCTCAGGGTACTGGGCCAAACTGTATAGCAGGATCCCTGTATTCCATGCTCGAGTCAGCAGCCACAGGATCTCCAGTTCAGGGAAGTCTTCTGACTGGAAGAAAAAGGCATAAACTGCAGAGTGAATAAGCCATAATTCAACATTCATGACTACAGAGGTGTCTGGAGAAACATCTGCTGTTACAGGACATCTCAGTTTTAATGATATTTACTCAGGCACATCCATGGAACATCAGAGCCAATCTGACTGTGATTTCGAATACAATTATAAATAAGTCATGCTTGCCTATATTTGCCTTTAAAAAGGGTGCCCAACTCTCCTTGAAGGCCAATGTCCAGCACAGTTTGGTGATTTCCCTGTTCAAACACACCTGGTAGAACTCACCTGTTAGTTGCCAGGTTTTCTGAAAGTGTTAAAGGATGTGAACTCTGTAACTATGATAGACATCTGCTCTGCAAAACTGGAATTGGTCACCAATTCCAACTTTACAGCTACTAAATCTGTATTAAGTCACCATTTATATTCACAACACAAAGTGTGTTGGTTCAGAAAAGGGCCACCAGTTAATTTTCTTTTAAACTAGTCCAAAAGGCAAGTGCTACAAAGAAGATTTTCAATTAGAAATCCAAATTGGCAGGAAGACTTTAGTGAATGGGGCATCTGCTAACTGAAGTGTTGCTAAAAGCCCATTGACAGAAACAGGAGATCCTTTCAGAGATGGGGATAATTGCACAGCAGCGCTATAGTAGGTCATGTGCCATTTGCTGCGTCATGCGGGCCAACTCACTGTGGCTGTAATGATGGACAGGGCCTCTTCATAGTAAGCCCACACTTCCTCTAACACACAGGGTTCCACTTCGCAAACACCACTGGGCAGAGACAGCTGGATCAGACTGTGCACACACTTGCTGTTGGGAGCGCAGATAAAATATAAATAATTCATTTTATTAATAAAACAATTCTATCTTATTTGTGAGACTTGTCATTAACAAATATCTGACAATAGGGTACTATAAAACAAATATCTTACTTGCAGCGTGACAAATCTGCATGTGGGCCTTGTTTGTGTAGAGAGAGGGCAATTCTCAGTGCTTTCTTACACAAAAGTGGGAAGTGAGCCGGGGGTTCCATAGCTAAACCTGCACAAAGAAAGTGGACAGGATTCTCTCATAAACCATCATACCATATTACATTGCAGCAAACAAACTTGTAAACTTTTAATTACCCAAAATTTAAATGGTTTGATACAACAGCCACATGTATGATACTATGTAGGTCCCCCTGTGCTGCCATGGACTTCACACTATTTCTACAGGTTAGCTGTAGTATCTGGCACAAAAATGTTAGCACTAAGGCAACACTATGAAGAATCAACAGTATTAGAGAATACCACTGCAATGAAAAAGTGTACCTGGCCTGCAGAAATGCTATTGTGCACATTGTAGGCCCTTTGGTAGGTAGACAGCTCAGTATTGGTACTCAGTCTGTGATCTGACCATTCATTCATTAACTTTTTCGCAATTTGTGTTACAGAACCTTTTCTCTAGGGTGGGACAAGACGAGATTTGATGTCCACTTGCAATCAAGGAATATTATGCACCCATGACTCTCTTTGCCGGTTCACCAGTTGTCCCTCCTTGGGCCAATTTTACTTGGTACTAACCATTGCATACCATACCATTTTGGAGACTCTATGGCCCAGACATTCAGACATCACAATTAGTTTCTGTCACTCTGACAGGTATACACTAATCAGTACTACCACTGACAGATGACAGGAATAACATCCCTAATATTATTACAACGGCTCCACTTAAGGAGTGGCATATTTTAGGCAGCCAGTGAACGGGCAGTTCAGAGGCGTAAGCAGATAAATAGGTAAATGTAAGGATCTGAGCAACCAAGACAAAGTGTTTGATGTGTTGCCTTGAGAGTTTGAGGATGTGTGGACAAACCAGTCTGATATATTTACATTTACATTTACGGCATTTATCAGACGCTTTTATCCAAAGCGACTTCCATTCCCTAACTACAGGGGGCAGTCTCTCCCTGGAGCAACTTGGGGTTAAGGGTCTTGCTCAGGAACCCAGTGGTGGTGTGCTGAAGGTGAGACTAGAACCCATGACCTCTTGGTCTAGAGGCAAGTATCCTACCCACTACGCCCCCCACTACACCCACTTGTCAAACTTACAACTTTCTGATTGCAGGGCAAACGATCTAACCACTAGGCCATCAGATGCCCTATATGGGCCCTACCTCATAACTTAATGGATCTGCTGATAACAACTTGGTGCCAAATACACAGATACACAGCACACCTTCAGAGGTCTTCTGGAGTAAGTGCCTAAAAGAGTCAAAGTTGTTTTGGCAGCACAAAGGGGGAGCCACACAATATTAGGCAGGAAGTTTCGAAGTTATGGCTAATTAATTTATGTATACTGACCATAGCAGCTATTTGGAACAGTAATATTTATATCTGACCTGCAATTGTCTCCAGCACTTTGGTATCAATATTATCAAGCTCTAGAACTGACTCAAGAACAGACTCCAGCTTAGGGTCATTCAACTTGGCACGCGCCTCAAACTCATACAAAAGTAATAAGGTTTCAGTTGGGTCTTTAGAAAAGTCACCTAAAAAAACAAGAAGGATATTTTTTGAAGTTATGTTATTATATCTAAATCTGGACATATGTTAACCTCTACAAAGAAACTGCAAGGTACCTGAAGCTTTCAAAGCTCTCCACACCTCCCAGGAAATCTGAATGTGTTCTAAAGCTTGAGTCAGTATCTTGGCCTGAAAAACATTTAACCAATGACACACTGCACTCTGGGTGTTTTAGGCAAAAACAACCCAACCAACAAAGTGAGATTACACTGACATTTGGTAGATTAACTGACCATATTTCAAAAAAGGTTTTTTCAGTTCACTTTCACTTTTAACATGTTATTTTAAAATAATACTTAGTATGTGTCTGCTAATAAAGTCGATCTAAGGCCTATAGTTAAAGCATAAAATAAATTAATTCTCAAAGCACTAATTCACCACATCATGGCATAGTAGTGCATGTTACATGGTTTATTTACTTGTTCACAGTGAGGAGATACCCTTGAGATCTCTAGACAGGCAGCAGCAGCCATCAGCAAACATGTCTTCTGGCCCATCAACACACCTATGTCTGGGCCACAGAACTGTGACAGCTGTACCGCCATGACAAAAAGAGAACATTAAAAATATTTTCTGTATCTGATTTTGTGTCTGATGACATAAGATTGTCTACCTATAAAGATGAAATATGTAAATTGTGTTCCATGTAATCTCACCTGATAGGAAATGACAAAAAAATCTATCATTTTAACAGGACAGTTTTCACACTGCAGGGCTGTATTCCATGCTGACAAAATAGTGAAAAAAAGTAAAAAAGTTACATAACTGTATGGATAAAACAGTTACGCTGTCCTAAAATAATCATCTTCAGCAAGAGTAACAACCAATTTCAGTGTATATCACAGTCCAGGAGACAAAAATAAAGTGCAATCACACCTGTCCTCCTGAACCAGTTAGCCTCTTCAGAGCACTGGTCAGTTCTCTGGCCAGGCACATTGTTGAGTTGTGTCACATTCTGTAGTGCTGGATAAACACACACCAAAAAGAAGAATTATTCCTCACACACATACAAGTATACACTTTTGATCTAATTCGCAGCTGAAAGAAGAAATTATAGCTCCAGAGATGCATTATAGCTCCAGAGAGGCACCAACTTACTCTACCTATGAGACCTACCCATCTTTAGGTATGACAAGAGGATATCTAAATTTGCATCCCTGTAACAGATGAAAAAAAGAATGTGACTTTGAAGTCAAATTTCAACATGTCTTAATGGAAATGACTGTTGCATCTGTTGCACTGACCATTTGCCACTGTCAGACAGAAGCAACTCACTAACCTCTTTTCTTCATTGTCAGTCTCCAATTTTGAAAGCACCAGTCGAACTAAACACCTGAAAAGGGTGGTTTGAGGTATAGTGAGATTTCAAAAGACACTGGTTTATTCTCTTCTTCTCAGCACTCAAACACTTAAACTATCTTAGACCTGAGACTGTACATGCATGAGACTGATACAAACCTGAGGGCAGTGAGCACCTGTGCTACTTCTTGTGAGTGTTCACACAGACTCTCTAGGACTTTCATAGCTAACTCCTGCTGCTCATTCTGCAGTAAACAAAGCCTGCTGAGAATGCTGGAAAATAATGATTCAATGTTCTACTAGTAGAATTTACTCAGCAAGGTTATGGACTCTAAATCAAATTAAGAGGTCAACTATGTATTACTCGCCTCCAGGGCAATCTGAGCTGCCAGGCTAAGAAGGTTGGTGGTGGCGTTTTCTGTCACAAGAAGTCTATCCTCGCTGGTCACATGGGTCTGGGCCAGGACCCCAATTTCTCTTGCGGCCTCAGCAGCTAGGTGGCACAGTTTTTCATAAACAATCACTTCTGTTAAAATGTTAAAACGTTACTTAGTTTCTCAAGTATTCTATTGCATATAAACTCACCCTTCTCTATATTTTTCTCCAAAACAGCAATCTTGTAAACACTAAAATGTGTGAAGATGCTGTTTGGATCACACTTCATGGCACTGGAAATAGCTTCCTTTGCCTGTAACAAATATTTACTGCGGTTTTGAGAAATCTTAGTTTGTCAGTGAGTACTTGTGTGTTCAGTGATTTATATGTATGTATATACAGTAAATCCCCACTTTAATGTGGATCAGTTTCAGTCCATCGGGGATTGAGAACTGAACTAATAATTCTTCTGAAACCCCGCACTAACGCCGAAACTGAAGATATCCTCCACATTTTTTTGCTTTTGTGACGTCCGGGCCTCGTCCACCACGCCCCCCCCCCCCAGTCCTTGTGCTGGGTTATTTATATTTGGTTAGCAATCCAGCGCGAAGACGAAGGGGTGTGGCGGACAAGGCCTGAATGTCAGTTTTTTTCATGCCAATACATACATTTTTTATGTGAAATTATTAAGAAAAATATAATTTATTAATTTTGTAACATAAATATTAATATAAATTCAGCTACATTTTCATATAAAGACATTTTTTGGTACTGTCCAGAGAACACAGAGATGGTGAAATACCGCTGTACTCAGAGGCGGGATGTTTGAAAGTAGCTAATCCAAGAACTGTATTTATTTCTCCATGCTGCTGACTGGCTGCTGCTCTTTGGCACAGCTGCAGTCCAGAATTTCCGTGTGGAGCCCAGTATTTTTATTTTAAAAAAATCAATTAACCCTGCTTATACCATAGAAAACAACAGCACATACCAAAGAAAACCCCCTGCATTACAGTACAGTACATAGAGGGATAGTATCAGTATTTTACATTCTAGCACTGTGGGAGTTCAGTGTACACTATATAGTACGAATACGGGTTTACCTTTACGTTAATGTATTAAGATGAGTTTAAAATGAAATTAAAGTGTCATGAGAGCATATGCGGAGGTTTACTGTATATACTGTGTATATATATATATATATGTATAATTTACCAAATAGTACCTTATCCAGCTGCTGCAAATGCAAAAAACACGATGCTCGATTTCTTTGCAGTTTTGCTAGATTCTGATCCAGCTGACCCACCTTGTAAAAATTCAGTGAGTAGTTGTACCACTGCAGAGCTTCAGAGTAATTTTTGGTCTGTTAAAATGTCACTTGTTATGAATAATGATGACAAAAACATTAAAACAACAACAGTAATAATAAATAACCTACGATAGTGTTTGTGTGATTTCTTGAAAAAAGCAGGCTCCTAAAAATACCTCAAATTTTTTAGAAGCTCTGTCCCACAGGAGGAGATGCAGGGAAGTTAGGGTATGTGGTTGTAACTGCTTTCCTGTGAAATGACCTGAAAGAAATTGTTATTTAACGGGTTGCTTATTTACAGTTTAAGGAGTGTACAGGAATGAACAGGTCCAATACATCCAGATAAACTCTTTTTTTTATTCAGCAGGGTAACACTGTTTAGTATTCTCACTTGTACTTTAATTGGCAGCACCTGTGATTGCATCCTCAATTTTCTGCTTGGCTAGCAGTTCTTTGCCTTTCTGCAGCAGCATTTCAATATGCAACAACAGTACAGAGCCCAGCTCAGGAGATGACTCAAAATGCTGACACATCCTCCTCATGAAGTCAAAGGCCATGGTTTCTCTGAAAACAAAGGATGATGTTCCTAGTGTCTCAGTACAAGGATGTAAAACTGAATAGATTAAATTAGCCAGTGTACAAGTGAAAATGTTGCTATGAGTGTTGTTACCTATTCTCTGCCATCAGCAGTTTTGCTGTGTTCAGACACACATCCAGAGGAACCTCAGAGTCAAGCAGTTCTGTTAGTCCTGTGAGACAGCAAGAGTGTGTTAACAGTGGTTAAGAATAGCACTGTGTGACCCATTTCTGAATTTGGTCCAAAACATACACAAGAGACAAAAACAGAGCTTAGATAGTCAGAATCATCGCACCAGATTTGACCACTTCATCTAACACTCCACTCTTCAACAAAATGCGTATTTTCAGATAAAGGCCTGCTGGGTGAAAGGCTTCCTAAAAGAAAACACAAGGCTGAGAGGTATTGTAAACAGTTGTTGCTGTAGGTACAGCTCTGCGAAGATTAAAAACGGTACTTTTTAATTTAACATCAGCAAAGTTCTGTAACAGCTTACTTTTTATACCTTGTTAGCCAGGCTCACAGCATGAAGAGCTTTATCCTGATACTTGCTGTTGTCCATTTCCAAATAAACTGTAGCAAGAAGTCTCAAGGCTTTGGCCTGAAAAGGGAATATACTGCAGTCCTTCTTGCATAGAAAATGTAATTATGATCCATGGAAAAAGGAGTAAAACATGTACAAATTTGGTCAAAGTTTGCAGAACACTTACCTGCATTTCTGACCCTGGGGCGTACTTTGGATTCAAATTTCCTATATCATAGCTCTGACTGGAAATCAGAAAAAATGACTTCTCTCAAAGTGTGTTATAAAAAAGTAAAAAAATTTAAATAAATAAATGTACTTTTGCTAAAATAACACCTTAAAAATATTAAACATCAGTACTGAAATTTACTACACTATATATGCTATACTATTTATATTTACCGGCTGGTATAGACTCACCTAAGCCAAAATGAACTTTCTTCATACTTCTTTAGATTATATGAGTCCACTCCAAAGTTGTAGCAAATGAGAGACAGATACCCAGTCTAGAAAACATTTTCAACAGAAAAAAAACCTTTTCATTAAAAAAACAAATACTCATGAATGTGTTGGACCAGCCAAGAAAAATACAATAAACCAAAACAAGAGATCCTTTAGAGTAAAAAAGCACACCTCTTTGGGAAGCCTCAGAAGCATCTCTTTACATCGTAGTATACAGGAGACTGCCACCTGGTGATTCTCTTGAGCAACTGCCTGCAAGGCATTATTTTTTAGTCCTGAGTTCTAACCGAGTGTTAGTTTTTTGTCATGTACAGTATATGAGTATTGTTTCCTTGGACACTTAAATCTTTTCAATTTGTCATTTCACACTCACTGTAAAGAGCATTCTATTCACTTTAGAGTTATACACAAGCTCTCTTTGCTTACTGATTCAGCTTGATAAGAGAGAACCCGTAGCAAGTCTTTCTCCACATCTCCTTTCGTTGTGTTGATATCAGCAACACCATCTCCATGGGACGTTAGTCTGCAGTAAAGAGTCTCCAGGCTCTGTGAAATCATACAAAACATTCATTAGTACTCAATCAGAGGACATTTTTAGTGCACTACTGAAACAAGACATCAAAATATTGCAACATCCCTATGAATGTTGGGATTCACAGCCAAATATGGACAATTCCCAGAGTATTTTCATTACGCTAAATTCACACTTACGTTGACAGCAAGACTAAAAAAATCATCAGCTAACTTAGGATTTTTACAATCAAGCCATGTTCTTCCTGTTTTACTGGCCATCTGTCAAACAGATTTAAAAAAAGCACATAATAGGTAGTGTTTTCAATGGAGGAAGGATATAATAAGAAATGCAGTGAGAGGACACACAAACCAAAATCTGCTTGCGAATGCCATTCTCTGAAGGTTTCTCAGATTCACATAAATACAAGAGTCTGCAAGCCACATGTCGCACTGAAATGCATAGAAAAACGCACACGGTGAACAATGGAGTAAACCTTATGAAATTAGTAAACTTAAAATATTTAGTAACTGTCTGTATAAAAAAGACATGACATTTTTGCACACGATTTGTTGCTACATAGTTAAGCAAAAACTATTGTTTATAGCCTTGACAATAGCACAGAACTGAAACCTTTAGCTTTTTGCTGCTCGTTGATAGCTGAACCAATATTTTTGGTCACAGCCCAGTTCCACAACTGAATAGCGTTTTCTTCAACCTACAAAAACAAAACATAATGTGATTTTTTAAAAAACATTTTTGTGGTTTTTGCTTTAGCCTAAAACGATTCTAGATTTTTCCACGGAGCCTTGTTTCTGCATATTGTGCCAATGGAGGGGCAGAACTGGGACTTGCACAAGGACGAATTAAACCAGTAAGGCACAGTTTTTTGCATTTAAGAAAAAATATGTAGAAACTCTATGTAGTATTTTAAAGATTTTAATGAAACCCTGTTTGTTTAAAGTTTCTTCTTTTGAAAAAATGCAGTTATCAAATTTAAATAGAATTCTTCCATATCATTTAATAAAAAAGTATCTGCCTGCTTAACTTTATCATAGCAAAGTTCGCAGAGGTTTTCCTCTTGTCGTTGGGTCAGGCTGGTGTACTCTTTTCTCTGGCTATCTCTGGTTATCCAAGAGATTGTTCTTAATCTGTTCAACAATTGTTTATTTTATTGTCAACAGTTTTGTGAAAGTGAAAGCGACCATTTCGTCATACATGAACACATCACAGCACACAAATTCTTCCTCTGCATTTAACACAGCTCCCGGGAAGCAGTGTGTCCTGATCACAGGGCAAACGCCCTAACCACTAGGCCACCAACTGCCCCAGTGTCAAGTGATTTACTGTGCCTCCCGATAAACAAGAGCTTTACCATAACACTATAATGGACAGACTACACACACGACCTTTTCTACAACAGTAGGTTTCAGTTTAAACAGTTCTGTAAGTATAGGTACCCTTGGTGCCAAACAGACTTAGTGATCAATTAGCTCAATCTCACACTGAGCTAAAAAAAACATAACATAACACATTTTCTGTTCAATATGCCTTACTCACATCCCCATATTTAGATACAGTACTGTCAATTGAAACATAACATTCTCTTGTCATGGAAAATACAGTGCAATTAATCTAAAGCTTCAATACTGAATCGTAACAGATCTTCCATAGTACACCCTTTGGGACTCTTTCCACTACTCTAACTCACTCCGAGCATTTTAAATGGTTTCAGGTCAGGAAACCAAGAGGACTGATCTTTGGTCGATTCTGTGACCGTTTAAGCATGTGTGGTACATCTCCCTCAAACGTGTAGCTCATTTTAGTCATTGCCTAGATTGTGAAGGTCAAAGTAAGTTTTTATTAGCTTAATTTTAACCTACTCCATGTTGACGAACGCTTAAGAGTATCAAATAAAGAGTATCAAATCACATTTATATCCCAGTGGAGCAAGAAACCATATATGACTGGCAATATTTAATTTTGTTCAGGTAAATTATAAATAGAAGCATACTTTGTAAGATTTTCTAGGGGTGCCAATAATCTTATCACATGAATGATTATAACCTCTCTGACAGCCTGTTATACCACATGCTCAGACAGCACAATAGTGTTTTGGCCACAAGGTGGTATCTTGTGCAATGGAATGTGAACACAACAGATCTTTAATAAGAAAGAATTCAATAGGATTAAACAGAACCTCAGTAATTTTATGTTCGAAATAGTGTGAACACATACCACTTACTGCATGGAATTTAAAAACAATAGCATAATCAGAATTTCAAAATAATATTAATAACGCTGCTGTTCAAAGCTATATGGAGGCAAAGTAGCTCCTATAATTTTCCCATTGTGTTATAATTTATGCCCCTTTAAGCACCTCACTGTTTGTCGTTTTAAACCTTCTATTACCCTAATCCCATACATTTTAAGCTGTGCAGCTTTTTTTTTTGTTGCCATTTCCTAGTTTGTGAGAATCAAAAAACATTTTTGTGTTCTTTGTTTCTACCCCTTTTTAAATGCACATGGTAATGACCTAAGCACCTACAAAGAGATTTTTTTCTACCCATCTTTGCTGAGGGTATGGCCCATTACGCTTTAATTGGACTGATTATTACTAACAACGAACACATTAACAGCATTTTTCATGCGAAACGTTCATTTAACCATGGGCTAAACTAATGTTTTGTCAATAGCTGTCTGAGGGAACATTCCACCGCTTCAAATAGTGTACAAGAACATGAGAAAGTCAGTTGTGATCTGCCTTACGGCATTAAACACAACTTTTTTGGTCATTTGGCCACCTCTGAATCCTGGATTTTACTGGGCTGCTCGAGTGACACGACTTCACCAAACAGCTTCTCAACCACTTCCTTCACACCTTCATTAGTCTGGCTACGAAGGAGTTTGTCGGAGAGACCTGGAACAAAGATTATATTAGAAATCTAGATATCTTTCTGATAGTTAGTGGAATATTCTCGGCATCGTTTTTATGGCCCCAATATTAAATTTCAAATCTGACGCCGCTAACTGTTAGTACTAGCAAGCTACTTGGCTAGCAAGCTAAGTTACCGACCCTAAATAGCTTTCTGACGACGATTCTTACCTTTCACGTTTATCGCAAAATGTTCCATGTTATTAGCATTTATTGTTTAGTGAAGTATAAATAAAACCAGATAATTCTCTTTATGTGCCTTTTTTACTACAGATTGGTCAGAACGGCGTCAGTCTCACTGTTGACCGTTAATTTCCCGCGCGGGAGTGAGTTTGGAGCTCGAGGCGGGAACTCCCGTCCAGAGAGAGCGAGGGCATGAAAAATGACTTGCAGCTTGTGGAGGTCAATATTTCGATTTTGCACAGCTCTGTTTATACACAAACAGATTTGATTTTATTTAATACAGATCAGTGATCTTATAGAAACAATTATACCGAAAGTGATACGGTCCCTTGCCTAGTTTTGATCCATGATGCAACTTTCCATGAACGATGGGATAGACAAAGTGGTGTGTTGGTGATTACAGTTCTTCCACATTGGCGAATAATATTTTTATTGGCAACTTTTTTAAGATTTTTTGACACTGTAAGCTGTTGGTCAGCTGTTGAGGTTTGTATACTGGCACATAGACAGTGCAATACTGCTTAAGCCCACAAGATGGTATCTTGTACAGTATATTGCATTTGATTTTTTGGGAAGTCTGGAACACTTAATGGACAGATGCAAGAATAAAGTTAAATGCAGAATAATAATTATAGTATGTTCCCCCTCTCTAGCTTCAAAAACCTCCTGAACCTCTCAGTACTCTCCTCTGATTGTCACACTGTCCTGAAACTTGATTATGATCATCTTCATATTGTTCATCGCTTTGAATCGTCTGCCAAATTATTGTAATGTAATGTGTTGTGAGACCACCTCTTTATTTATTATACCAGCCCAGACCAGCCCTCTCGGGCCCCTGATGCCACCGATGAGTTTACATGTTGATAAATACTTAGGACAGTCTGTATCAAATCACACTTATACACCAGTGGAACAAGAAATCATAGTTGACTACCAACATTTAGTTGTATTGTTTAAGTAAATTATCCAACATTTAAAAAACATTCGTTTAGTCCCCCCGCCCCCCACCCCCCACTTTTTGTGAAAAAAGTTGAGACGTGCAGGCAAAACCCCAGCCACCCCCGAATATGGACTACGGCTGAGACCCAGAGCTGTACGCGCACCTCCAAAGCCCCACCCCCCTGTACAACTGCACCAACACCACCCACACACATCCTCACCCACAATACATAGACCGATGCCCCCCCCACCACCACAACATAAAAAATGCCACCAGCGCCCCTGAGTAGAAGCGTACTTTGTAATACAATTTTCTAGGGAAGGCAATAGTTTGTCAAATATGCAACACTTAAGGGACAGATGTAAGAATAAAGAAGGTCAATCCAGAATAACTACAATGTGTCATGAGACCATATCTTTATTTATTTTATTAACGCAGTGTGAACTGAAACAGGGCCTAAATAGAAACCATTCTCTGAATAATGTGAAAATTGCACTTACTGCGAGGAATTTATTAACAAAGGTATAATAACAGCCTAAGAATAACATTAATTATGTTGTATTTTGGATGCACATTGATTCAAAGTACGTTTTTATTGCTACTGCAGATGCCTTTGTTTTACCAGGGGGGGTTATTGTTGAGCTGAAGTGTTCAAGCTGCGTACACAGAATTGGTCAGACCCACTTATTGTGCTCTGCACACTAGATTAAAAAAAGAAATGTCTTAAAAGCTCACTCTTTTCAGCCCTCAGCTTCCAGCAATTGTTCTCACTTGAGTCTTATCTAGCTGCACTCCTGGCCTATAGAGAACATGCGCAGTTCTAAAGACTTGAGTCAAAAGAAAAGGAAGGGGGGAAATGTACATGAGGTGTGGTGTAAAAGCAGATACTGAAATGTATTATAAAGTAGTGGTGATGTAAAGTGTTAGCAAAAATGAACACAATGTTTCAAGACTTTAAGGTTTAAACAAGATCAGAATATATTGCTAATGACGCTTCTGTGCTTTCTCACAAGTGCATTACTGTGTTCACGGTTCAACCTTGTGGTATTTGTATCATCACCAGACATGTGTGAATATATGAATGCATATTTGTATCATCACTTTTGTCTTAGTAAAAAAGCTCAAATATAAATTAAATGGGGATAAACATAGGTTTGGAAAATTGTAATATAAGAATGCATTAAAATTGTATATCCTTGACCGGCACAAATGTCAAGGAAACAATGAAATAGAGGGAAACTGTGAAATACAGCATATTTAAGAACACCTTGTTGAATCAGTGTCTTTAACGGTTAAAGATTGGCAAAACATGTAACACTCACCAGGAGTAGTGAACACTGGGAAAAGCTCTTTTGCACACTGCATCCTTCGGCAACAGCAGTATAGCAGAGGCCAATATTGCAATAATTAATAGACAATATATTGTGCAGCCCTGCAAACAAGCCCATGCTCTCATGGCATGCCTTTCCACCACTAGTCACTGAAGTTAAGTGAAATGTTCACCATAGGATTACAATATAGACCTGTACTGGTGAATATATCATGTTGCTGGCTGCGAAGAATCCATTTGAAAATGAATATTATGAGACGCGGTGTGAATAAGAGGGAGATCAATAGAGGTCAGGGCTGAGTGCTGAGGCTGATGGAGGCTAAATAGTGGGGTGTGTTGTTAGATCTTTCCATGGTGCAACACCTAGTTGGTTAAAGCTGTATGCAAAGTTTGTGCACGCCTAGTCAAATAAAACACGATTACCATTTAATACTACATTTAATCAAATAAAGGATATTAAATACAGTTTGTCATAAGCAAAAATGTTTTGATCCACTGCAGCTGAGTGCAGAGCAAGTTCTTTTTTTACAGAGCAAGTCCTTTTTGTCTCAATGGGCTCTCGGGGGCTGTATCGCATTCTTCACTGCACTGCAGTACACCTTATCACACTCTTACAATAGCGTAAACTGACACATCAGTCAGCGAAAGGCATTCTGACAAACACAAAACATTCACTCTGAGCCTCCGGAAAGCAAAACAACAGGGAGGATATGGGGATAAACATGCTCTTATTTGGGTCAACTTGGGCATTTGAACATGCCACCACTGGAAGACAGACAGATCTCCCAGATAATTATTGACAATATAATAGACAATAATAATGTCCCAAAGGTGAAAATATAACCAGCAAATGTTTCATACACATATTTGATCGGACAACAGACAGCAGTGCCCAGGGGTTTTTGTTAGCTAGCCTCTTCTGTAGGAAGGAGAACAAAAGTATAGACACCTTTTTTACATTCATGTCTAAAATGTTAATCACAGTTTAAGCTAAAATGCTTATTACTACTGAACTGTACTAAACTGGCCTGCTGACAGCTTCAAGCACGGCGTGTATGAAAGGACCACAGTGAACGGTGACGTTGCGTCCGTCCTTCACTATAAAACCCTAAAGCAGGATGAGGACGTTGCTGTACTCGTTTGCTCCCGCAGTGTTTAGACAACTCGTTCACTTGCATTGAGCTACACGCAGAGGACTTCTAGAAGATAACCTTCGAGTCTGTTTTGTTTCTTACTACTTTGCCTCGTTTTTATATACCTCATTCTGATTAGAGGAAAAGCAAAATCCCCATCGCACCTGCCCAGGAGGACTAACCCAGCCTCGGACAGGGGTAGAAACTAGGGTTGAAGGTGGGGTCCGAACAGCATGGGATACACCTCGATCGTCCTGATACCTTGAGTTTAGCACCGCTGCATTGAAGCGTATCGTTACCGCACATCAAGAGAAGGAGGCGAAGGCTGTGGTCACTGCCCGCCCGACGCAGACTGTCTGTTAGCTGGAGCCCAAAGGGCGACCGGGGACGCGATGACTCCCAGAGACACGGCTGCGCTCATGGTCGTGCTCTTTCACTGCTTCACAGGTGGTAAGTTCCCGGGTTTTTACTTCTTTTTTTGCCTGAATTCATTTTGTTCGCTCAGTTTTTGTTCGCGAGTGCGGTTTTGCTAGCAGTAGCTTTCCTCTCAGGCTATCAGTGTCTGCTGGATCCGTGATGCTGCAGCGTGGAGCTGTAGTGTAGAACGGATACCTCAAACTATGCTTAAACTTAAACTTTACCATTAAAACATTTTTTTTATGACAAAGAACTGGTAAACAGTCATTAGTAGGTTTTCAGGACTTCTCGTTTGCTCTGTTTTAGCACCTGTTCCATTTGTTTGAATGCTCTTAGGTCGCTTCACTCTGAGGGGTGATGAGGAGAGTTCAGGCTGGTACCTGGACCGCTGTCACATAACCACAGCTAAAACAATGATCAGGTGTAATAATAATAATAATAATAATAATAATAATAATAATAATAATAATAATAATAATAAATACGTTTAAAATGCAAATGCAATAGGAAAAAATACAAAAATACAGGGAAAGAATAATTCAATAAACAAACAAACAAAACAATCATATGAATAAATGCATTCCTGACTACTTTTATTTGCTACAGGTCTTTTTTGTCCCTCACCAACAGGACAAAAAAATGAAACCCAAGAATCAGGTGCTAAATTTGAATGAATCATATGGATAAAAGGTAAAAGGTAAAAAATATTATTTGCAAGCAAACCTTTTTCTGGATGTTAGTTACCCTCTAAATGTTGTAATTTTAGTCACACTAAAACAGTTTACAGTGGATGACTGTGCTGGTTTCCAGTGTGAAAGGTTGGCCTGCATCTTGAGAAGGGAATGTCTGTTTAGAGGAGAAAGTGCTGTGTTGATACTTGGCTGCTTGACTGCCTGACTGCCTCGCCTCATAAATAAAAGGGGAATATAAAAGGTGGATGTTGCTGCGCATTGTGCCATAGCTGCTGCACTGCAGATACATGTCTTCCTCCTAGCATTCAAATAAACAGCAACCCTCTGCTCTGATCCAAACAGAGGAAACCCCCCCCACCCACACACACACACCACCGTGCCACTGTTTTTTTGTGTTTTTTTGGTGTTCAAGCTTTGTCTACAAGGCTTCCAAGTAGATTTCCTTCACTGTCCACATGCTGAGCGTGGGAAAGACACATGGCGGAAGAGGACGGAGAGGCAGGAGGCACCCTGGAATTGTTCTGGCCGGCAGAGGTCAGGGAAACGTGACACGCTACCTGAGTAAAGATTCCTTCCCCGAGCTTCTTGTACTGGCAATCAGCTTATGTCAACCTCTTCGCCTAATACAATGCCTGGGTGTGTAATTCTTTACCATTGTTTCCCGAAGGCCCAAAATATGATTAAACTAAAATAAGTAAGTTTAAGTTTAATCATTAATCATTAACTTAAAGTAAAGAACAGTCTTTTTGGACAATGCCAGACTTCCAACTTTATGGGTTAAGACCCCTTCTATTCCAGTTAGACTGTGCCCCAGTGTACAAAGCAAGATTCATAAAGACATGGTTGGATGAGTTTGGTATGCAAGAACTTGATTGGCCTGCAGAAAGCCCTGACCTCAACCCCATCCTGCACCTTTGGGAGAATGGGACCAAACTTCAAATTAAAGTCTGTGTATTTGAATGCAAAGTCATGTCTGTTTATATATCTATATATCTATCCACACACACACACACACACACGCACGCAAGCACGCACGCACGCACGCATGCACACACACGCGTGCACACGCGTGCACACACACACACACGCACACATACATATGTAGTATATATATAGAGAGAGAGATACTGAAATACTGAACTGAAACACGTTTGGCACTCTTGAATCAGGAGATACAGAAGTATCTGTTGTGATGATTAGCTTGAGAGAGGTAAACAGACCCTCATAGTGCTTGCATTCGGATTACAACACAGCTATTGATTTTCTATGAGTTCGATGCTGATTATATTATCTGGTGGCCTTTAGAAGAAGTTGCTGTCACCGAGCAAGAAGTTGCTTTGCTTTTTCTGGTTAATGATTTGTGGAAATGTATTTTTTGTTTTTTATGGTGAAGTTTTATTATAAGTGCATGGTTTCGTGTGAGCTATTTTCTGTAGATAATTTCATACAGGAGCAAAATTCCCTACAGCTAATTCATCAGAACTGTAATGTTAAAGGGGACATATTATATAAAACTCACTTTTTTAAAAAACAAGTTATAATAGGTCTACAGGCAATACCAAACATGTTCATGGAGTTCTTTGCACACAATCACTCTCATATAAAGAGTTCTCACCAGCTTTATCCTTGACAGGTTCAGTTCCTTTTCAAAATGAGGCTTGTGGATTGCTCCCTTATTGTGATGTCACACTTTGCATTGAACCATCTCTCATCTGTCGAGCCCCCACCCACTAGATTAGTCGAAGAGCCACCATTTTTGTGCTGTGGCTACAGGCAGAGGCAAGTCGCTCATGAAGGGTTGTGTTCATCTTGCTCTGGGTCTGACTTGGGGTTGAACATATAGAGCTGGATAGCGCCTCTATTTTCTGCCTTTTTCCACATGTGTTAAGTGTCCCAATACTTTTGTCTATCTAGTGTATCTCTCACTCTTTCTTTCTCCCTCCTTTCCTTCCTTCAACCCTACAGGCTAGAACCACTGTCACAGATTAAATGGATGGAAGGAAAGAAAGAAAGAAAAAGACACTGTTAGGCAGTTTGAACCATGCCTGAGTGCGTTTGACCACCAAAGCGCGGTTGGTTTGACTAGTGTGAGGCTCTGTGCCTTTGGAAGCACATTACAGTCATTGGGACTTGGGCAGTACGTCTTGAACCAGCATCCTTTCTGAAGTGCTGTTTTCCTTTTAAATATGTTTGGTGATCAGCACAGAGCTGCATTATTGGAGGCTGCGAGGCATACAGTAGGTAAGGGTCAGCCAAGTGCGAAGCACGATTGTCCCTCAGCAGAGTGCACACACACACACACACACACACACACACACACACACACTTGGCCACTTTTGCTCGCTGTGAAGTCACCTCCAACACCAGAGGTGGGCTTTCCCTTTGTGAAATATTAGCTACATTGTTACGTTTGGCCTTTTACTTAGGTTTCCAATCTAGCACTTGACAGATTGACTGCCTGTGAGACTTTACACTACGGAACTCAGACTAGTGAAAACATTTCATAATTTATGCGCATGTCTTCTCGCGACAGCCCTTATTATTGGGTATGATGCAGAGATGGGGACTCGAGTCGCACTTAAGTCGCACAAACAATGACTCGAGACTTGACTCGGACTCGGTGCTGTGACTCAAAACTCGTAAACCATGTTCATTTCATGGAATTATTTATTTATATCTCGCACTCTTTCCAACGACCCGAAAACCGCT
>JBBJLR010000034.1:1434656-1446244 GCA_037577145.1 Brachypetersius gabonensis
TCACAGCGAGAAGGTCCTGGGTTCGACTCCCGGGTTGGGCGCAGGGTCTCTCTGTGTGGAGTTTGCATGTTCTCCCCGTGGCTGCATGGGTTTCCTCCGGGGACTCCGGTTTCCTCCCACAGCCAAAAACATGCGTGCTTTGGGGTATAGGTGAACTGAGCACTCTGAATTGCCCGTAGGTGTGAGTGTGAGCGTGAATGGTTGTCTGTCTCTATATGTGGCCCTGCGACGTGGTGCCGACTGTCCAGGGTGTACCACGCCTTCACCCATTGCAGGGATAAGGGATAGGGGATAGGCTCCAGCCCCCTCCGACCCTGCATGCAGGAATAAGGGGTAGATAATGGACGGATGGATGGGATATATAATATAATATATTTGAACACAATCCTGAAATTCATGCATCGGGTATTTCTGTTATTTGTGTTGAATGAAAACATGGTGCCATTATTTATCAGCTACCTGTCACTGTCATCTGGTCTTAACTACCTCATAAATTTCCTGTGGAGAAATGGCCAAGTGGTCCCGAGCTCAGCAGGGCAGGTTGTTTTAATTACAGCCCCATATCTCTCCTGACAGAGCAACCAGTCTGATTTATGAGCCTCAAAGCAAACTCATGACTCGCTTTCTCTCCTTTTTTGTGAAATAGGTAAAACTCTGGGCCACGGGGCTTTTGGAAAAGTTGTGGAGGCTTCTGCATTTGGCATAGACAAGCTCTCCACATGCAAAACGGTTGCTGTTAAAATGCTGAAAGGTAAGTGAGTGAAGGATTGTGTGTTTATGGCATGCTCTACTTAAGCAGAGACAGTGACAGACCATTTTATTGTTGCTCAGTTTCACATGAAGATATATGCAGCCATAATTAGCAGTTGTGCTGAAGCTGTTGCATATTAAAGTAAGAAAGAGAATTTACACGTATGAAGATGTGACTCTGCAGGATGACACAAAGTTGTTATGGAAAGCCATAAAGCCATTCTCCATTTATGCAGAAATGTACTAATAAGCAGATGTTTGTGAGATGATATGATTACAACTTATTACAGCTATTCCAAGACTGAAAAGCAGGGCATAATGCAAAATTTAAGAAAGCTCATATGCAACCCCAGGAGAGCATAGCCCCAGAGACGTAGCCATAAACATATTGCAACTGGTTTGTTTATTGGATTCATGTAAAATAAACGTCTTTTAGCTTCAGTGGAATAGTATCCGCCTGATGTCTTTGTCAAAATATTAAAGTTTTTAAAAGTTATTAAAGTTTATTGTTTGATTAATAATAATAAACTTGGATAACTTCCCCTTGTCTTGCTGTTTCAACAGCAGCTTGTAGAGAGTGGTCTGTTGCTGGAAAGGGCACCACACACTGCTTTGGTGGTGGTATTGTGATGATGATAAATCGGACCACTCCCGATGTGTAATTTCACTGGTGATACATTATCAATCCCCCACTAGGCATTAATCATTGAGAGAGAGGGAAGAAGAGGGAGAGAGAGAGGCTAGCCAGATGCCGTGGGTCAGCTTCTAATGAAAAGCAGCGAACCTCCCTAGAATTGTTTTTTGTTATGAAACTGCATTGTCTGTTCTGCTCTCCCTTCCTCAATCATTGAGAATGTTCTGAACGGTTTTGCCGTATTTCCTTTATGGGCAAATGAATCAAAAACAACAAAAAAAGCACATTCTCTTATCACAAATGTTGAAATGTATAGAAAATGTTGTCCTCACAACTGCCTTTCCCAATTCCAGTATGAAAGTACTGTGAAATAGCATCGTTTGTGTTGGAGCTGGAGCTCTTGTGTGTCACTTTGATGCAGTTAAGGTGTAGGAAGCCCGACTTGTTAAAATAAATAGCCTCCCTCCATGACTCCATGACCTCTAAAGGTCATCTGGATGGCATGCTTGACCTACATCTCTGACTCTTCCAATATGCGCAATTCTGGGTATAAAATTCAGCCTTTTTTCTTTAAAGAGGCCGTGCATACTTTGATATTGCATCCAGATGTGGTGTATTATATGTACTGTCTGTTTAAAGACATTTGAAGCATTCCATGACGGATGTAACACAGCCTCACCTCTATTTCTCATGCTAACGTGTTGAAGTTCTCTGTTTACACTCTTTCTTTTTAAATGCACTTAGAGGGTTTTGTTTCCATGCTATAGGCCTATGCTAGGACAATTTGATGGAATAGAGGGATAATACACTTAAGCTGTTTGCTAATACAGTCCCAGGGGTCACTGTTCGTTTGTGTGCATGCAGCAGTCTTTCATGGTCCATGTCTATAAGTTAACAGACACAGCCAGTCTCTATACACACAGAAAATCAAAGGTGCAGTAGAAACAGATAATGAGAATTTTAAGGCTCCTTATGGTATGTTTGGAAGATAAGCGCAGCTATGTGTTTGTTTTAAATGCATAATCTCGTGTCTAGTCCTAAACACAAGCTGTGCATCCTGTGGAAACTTTCCAGCTGTTCAAGCCCCTCTTGTGCTTCTGTCTCATGTCTTTAACAGACGGAGCCACAAATAATGAATGGAGGGCACTTATGTCTGAACTGAAAATACTGATCCATATTGGCCACCATCTCAATGTCGTCAACCTTTTGGGAGCCTGCACTAAGCAAGGAGGTGAGAATAACAGGACCGTTTTCACAAGTCCGACCCATTTGTCAGTGCGAGCTCCCATTTTTATTGTCCTTTCGTTTCAGGCCCATTAATGATAATAGTGGAATTTTGCAAGTATGGAAACCTTTCCAACTACCTAAGGAGCAAACGGGGAGACTTTGTTGTATGTAAGGTACGTATGTTTGGGTGAGTCAGAATAGTTTTGCAGCACAGTGTGTGTCAGGCAGAGGAATTGCACTGACAAGAACACAAAGTGCATTAGACTAGATCTGAGTAAAAAGCACAGGGGAAGAATACAACAACCCTAATCACAGTACATATTCACAAAACCTTTAAATCTACAAAAGAATGAATTGTTCCTCTTTGTATTTTTTATGAAATCACTGTACATGGACCCTGGCATTGAGAAAATGTTACTGCCAGGCACACATTTGCTTTTGTAAGGCAAGATTTATTTAATTTCATAAGGTATTGCTACCCAAAATCTTGATTATGCTGCTATTTGTCATTTGATTTGCATGAAAATAATAAGAAAATTACTGCAAAAACCTCAAGCACCTTATTTTTTATGATCAGAAAAATAGGTCCTTACTAGATATGAGTCTTAAAAAGTCTAAAAGTATATTTTACAGATCTTTATAGGTATTCAGTTATCTCACATTTGAAGGTTTAGCGCTAGATTTTAGGAGTTTGAGAGAAAACATAGATACATTTGACATCACTAAAAATTAATGCTTGTGTGACACGGCGGTGCTGATGAGGCTAGGCAGTACAGGGATATTTATCATTAGGTGATCTTTGAGAATAATGATAAACTTAGAACAATAAGTCTGAGCATGACTATCATCACCATCCCCATGTTTCATTAAAAAAGAGAGGATAAACGTATCTTAAGCTCTTTGTGACAACAATATTATGCTCTTGAAGAGTGTTGTATTATTATATTTTCTGGGGTGGAGGGGCTCAGTGGGTAGGATACTTGCCTCTGGACCAAGAGGTCACGGGTTCGAATCCTACCTTCAGCACCACCACTGGGTCCCTGAGCAAGACCCTTAACCCCAAGTTGGTCCAGGGAGAGACTGTCCCCTGTAGGTAGGGAATGGAAGATGCTTTGGATAAAAACATCTGATAAATGCCATAAATGTAAATAAATTATATATTTACTTATCATTAGTTATCAACCCTGGAACTTTGGATTGTGGCATTAAAATCTCTTAAGACCTCGTTCACACGGACGTCTGAACCAGGCGTTTTTCTGGTGTTCGTGACGCCAGGTGAGCGCTTATTGAACGCTGCCCGTTTTTCTGCTCATTGAAGCAAATCAAAGCGTCCGCACGGCGTTCAGCCCCGGCGTTCGGCCGTTGCGCGTTCGGATAGCGGCAAATAAACGCTGCATGCAACGTTTTCTTGGCGTCAAAATCCCGACGAACGCGAGGAAAAGGCTGGCGTTAAACGGCGTCAGACGCCAGTCGAGCGCCTTGCTGACGTCGATCAAGCGTCGCAACCAAACGGCACAAACACGCCTATGGCGTTCATTTCGAACGTCCGTGTGAACGAGGCCTAAGTATTGAAGATAATGTTACGATGTTCGCAAACACACTGTCCCCTAAAATTGCAGAGAGTCCCATACAGATGTGTTTTTCTTCATCAGTCTCAAGACAGCAAGGCTCTGCGCTCAAGCTCAGGCTGTGATTTAAGTGAGCTGATCAAGCAAAGGCTGGAGAGTGTGGCCAGCACTGGAAGCTCAGCCAGTTCAGGCTTCATCGAGGATAAGAGCTACTGTGACTCGGAGGAAGAAGAGGAAGGTAGTGGCTGAATGTCTTCCTTCCCTTGTCCACCCCCCTTTTCCCCCACCTCACCTCCGCCCCACCCTCTTCCTCTGCCTGTTTTTCTCTTCTCAATCTGATAGGAAGCTTCCTCTGAGATTCATAAATACAATCAATATTTAGTGTGCACCCACGGTGTATGAAGATTGTTTTTTTTTTTATTTCCTGTTACACCGGGCCGCGCTGTCCTTTGCCTGTTATTTCTGGTCTGATAAACTGTTTACTCAGATGGGACACTGGAAGGTCCCCCACCTGAGGATCGTTAACAAGCTTCTAAAAATACGGGAAATATTTTTAGGTGGATCTGAGGAGTGCAAGACAATTGTGAAGACAAACATACAAACTTAGTTTGAAATGTTCCTTCTCTTGACATCACTGATACACAGGGAGAGACAGACGTGAAGTGTTTCCAAGTTTCAGCCTGAGCTGTTACTGCAGTGACATGTTTTTTTCATGAATTGTTGGCTATGTAAATTTTTTTTTTTACCTTTTTTATTTAGAACAAGAAGACTTGTATAAAAGGATGCTGACCCTAGAGGACCTCATTTGCTACAGCTTTCAAGTGGCCAAAGGAATGGAGTTCTTGGCTGTGCGAAAAGTAAGACCTTGGCTTATTTATTGCAGACTGCTGTACAAATAGACCAGGGTTCCAAACCGTGCTAGTCTGACAGTATTGTGTTCATTGTTTCATTCTTTATGCTGCGCATCTTGCTCATCCTAGTAAATCTAGAGTGTTGAACATACTCTTAAAGTTATAGTCTTTCACTCCTCTCCTGGAGGAATGATGTCCAGTTCAGATTTCTGTGCTCAGACCCTCTGGGACTGGAACTGATGACCCTCTCCTGTGAATTTTGTGCTTGTTATTCTTTAGTTATCTCAGTAATTCTTTTTCATTTGAATTACTGTCATTATTTTCTCATATAAGGTTGCGCACACTTAATACACCCACACATTTAAGCACACATGGATAGGACTTATTGGCACATGTTGGTTGAGTGGGGTGTGAAACGCCTAACGTCACTGAGCGTGTGATGACAGTTCCACAAGGTCCGCATCACCTGCTCTACATTATGACACCTTGCGTCCATGTGTTTCCAATGGCGATGCGCCACATGGTTCATATAAAAACACGAAATATGTGCCTTTATAAGACCTCGTTTTTTACTTATGAAGGTGCTGAATTTAAAACACGTTTTAGGTAAAGAGTTCTGTCTGACGCTTCTCTTTTCTCCACAGTGCATTCACCGAGATTTGGCAGCACGGAACATCCTGTTGTCTGAAAACAACGTGGTGAAGATTTGCGATTTTGGACTCGCGAGAGACGTATACAAGGACCCAGATTACGTCCGAAAGGGAGATGTAAGTGTTCCTGAACCGCTCAAAATACCATGATGTGCCTCATAGAATAAAAAAAAAAAACACATCAGTCAGCCATTGATGAGGTCTTTTTTTAAACAAATAAGATTTACTTTAGTTTGTATCTTGATCATTCCAACACCCAAAGGACATCTGCGACTGCTCAGGAGGCTCACAGCGCAGATTAGAGGCTGTGACTTTAAATTTAGTTTTTATGCTGAACTATTCCTTTTGGCCAAGTATTCCTCAAAACCAGGTTTTATTTGTGTGAAACTGCTGTGTGCATTTGAATCAGGTCAGTTCAATGCGAGACTCTGTGCAGAGTCACTTTTTCTTTTAATCTGAGTTTATCTGCATTTCTTTGCACAGGCCAGACTTCCTCTAAAGTGGATGGCGCCAGAGGCCATATTTGACAAGATCTACACCACACAGAGTGATGTGTGGTCTTTTGGCGTGCTAATGTGGGAGATCTTCTCTCTGGGTAAATAGTGAGCCTAACCTTTACCATCACAGCCAACTTTACCATCACAGTGCAAAGGTTTGCCGGTGCTGCTCCCTCACATCAGGGTTCATGCACTTGAAGTAATGTCTACATAAATCTCCTGGTACTTTAACTTCATGTTTTATTACAGGACATCTTGAGTTCATTATTGAGGGTGACAGCATTATGCAACAATCGAACAACAATTTCAACCTCAGGAATTTCTCCTATAGTTCTCAGAACTAGCCTCCCTACACCTTATTTTCTTGGGAGAAAGTCTATACTGTTTTCGTTTGCCTTTTTGTTTATTTTCATGCTTCGTTGAGCTTTATGCCAACAAAATAGTCCACGCAGTTTTTATTTCCCAGCTAGATTGGCAGGAAAGCTTGTCACCAGCTGTTGTTACATCTAAGTGGAACAAAATCACAGCTAGAGGCTGAAAGACAGCCAGTAGAAGTCCGGCTGACCTCAAGATGGCCTGAGCTAGATCACATAGTTAGATATACCGAGCGAAATGAACATTTGAAAACACCTTTTGTTGCCGGCATGAGAACAACTTATTTGCACGTGTGAACTGCAGCAAAGAGATCCAGCTATAGATAATAAAAAGACAACTTCCCATTAAAGAGGCTGTTTCTTTCTAGCTGCAAATGCCAACCATGTTACCAAGTAGCGTTCAATGTAAATGTTTGCACCATCCATGAAACCACTGCAACCTTTAAGAGTATGAAGAGCTACATCTGCCCTTTCCTGTAAGAGCTATGCAAGCACATCTGTAGACTAAGCCTTAACAATCTGTGGCACGTACAAAATCTGCGGGGCACTAAGCCATCAAAACCTTCAAAAGATCAAATGCTCATGAAGGCTTATGTAATAGTAATGACATATTTTTTGCTTTGACTCTAGATAAACTAGACCATGTCTAAAACCGATTGTACTTAAAAGCACCAGGCCCAGAGTACACACTTGTGTACGTTATTAGCTTACATTTGTGTTGTGGGTTTGGATTTCTTGTACTTGCTTTTTTTGGGGCAGGACTGTAAAACCTTTGTTAATATTCTGTTTATTCTGATTTAGCAGGAATTACATCACATTATAATTCTAGGTTAACCTGTTTGGGTTTCAGTGTTATGATGTACATATTTGAGTGTTATGGGATATTATGCTAATTTTTTCAAGCAAGAACATAAAAATATTGTGCCATGAGTCGTGGTATTTCAAGAAGGTCTCACTGACTCTTACTGGTCACTAATTCATGCAGACTTTGACTAAATGTGTTTATACTAGAAGACCACAAAATTGCACAATAATGTATCAAATACAAATGTCCATTTTGCTCATAACTATACAAAAAAGTCCCACCATCACTAGCTGTAACTGGTCTGGCTCTGTCCACTGAGCTCTCTCTGCTCCAAACACATTCCATGTTATTTAGCCAACTTCTCACCGGGCCTCTTTGAAGTGGCCAGTGCTCTGTGTCTGGGAGATGTCTTGATAACCCTCTCGGTTCTCTTTCTTCTCCCCAGGTGCCTCCCCATACCCTGGCGTACAAATTGACGAGCAATTCTGCTGCCGGTTAAAAGAGGGCTCCAGGATGTCAGCGCCTGAGTATGCGTCCTCCGAAATGTAAGAAACAGTCAAAATTATTTTCTTCTTAAAAGGCAGCTGCTGCACATGTGAGCCCTTAAAATATATTTCAAATATGTTGTCATGGACATCCATGTCTTGATTGATAGAAGAAAAAAAAAACGGTCTTGGTCTGACTCCCCTGATAAGACAAAATGCGTGTGGTCTAAGGGTGTAACAGCATACTATCATAAACCTAGATCTCCAAAAAAGTAACTTTACAAAACATGGAAACAATATTCATAACTTTTATTACTATTGGTCGATTGGGGAATATTAGCAGCATGAACAGCAGCATTCTGCATGAACAGCCAGCAGCAGCCAACTCCAGATTGCTCATGTCATCCCTTCCAAAAATTAACCGTGGTTTTCATGGTTTTCATGTTTTTTGGGGTAACTATGAAGTGCTATATGTAAACTACGGTAGTACCACAGCTACCATGAAGTGCTTTGGATAAACCACAGTAAAACTATGGGTAGTACCAAAGTACCATGGGGTGCCATAGTAAACCTATGGTTACTGCATAAAAACCATAGGAAACCATAGTGAAGGGATAAGCCGTGCTCTTCCTTCCTTTCTGGTCAAGTCTTATTAATGTGCAAAAATGTGAATACAGTAATCCCCCCGTTATTCGTGGGGGTTGCGTACCTAGAGCGCCTGAGTATAGTGAAAATGCCTATTTTTAAAGTGTAAACCTTAAATATGCGCCCAAATATGCTCCCAGAACAGTTACATTTCATGTTATACTCAGTTAAATACATTACGCTTAACAAAAATGTAAAGGTAAGGAGAGCGAGAGAGAGAGAGAGAGAGAGAGAGAGAGAGAGAGAGAGAGAGAGAGAGAGAGAGAGAGAGAGAGAGAGAGAGAGAGAACTAAAAACTAATTTAGAACTAAAATGAGTAAGAAAAACCCATATTGCCACGAAAAAAGTGTTGAACCTAGTATGGTAAATCAGTTCATGAGCTGAGTGTATAATTATGCTCCTTGTGTGCCTATTCTGTAACATGCTTTAGGGTACTAATGGCCCTTTGAGGTTTCCGAACAGTCTGAGAGCTTTATGTGAAATTGGATTTAGTACAAAGAAGGTTTTTCCTCTCTCTTTCTCTAGAACAACTGCTCAGGGTCGTTAGCAGAGACATGTGCTTTCAAGAAAGAAAGAAAGGCTCCTCATATCAATGCATTTGAAAAGAACATAAGCATTTGTCTACAGGGAAGTCCAGATGTAACTGGGGCTAAGATAATTACCCACTGAATGCAGAAAGCAATGTGGAGCTTTTGATTGACAGGCAAATCAGAAAGACGGGATTCATTTCGAACAAACGCAGGTTTAGATGTAAGTGAGCCTTACAGTCTCTGGCTCACCTGGGTAGCAGTAGGTGGCTGGATATGGTGGCGTTAACCTTGGGGCATTAGATTGGGAAAGATACCTATATCCATGCCTGTATGTCCCTGGTGTACGATATCAGAGGGGGAGGTATGGTATCAGTTCTAAGGGGCGAGAGGAAAGAGAATCGACAAGTTGAGTTTGGTGGAGCCTTTAGGGGACAGCTGGGGGCACTTTTGCAGTGAATGGCGTTACTCATGGACCTCAGGCTACATCTCAGTCAGGAGAAAGTATTTGCTGCCTGTTCCTAATCAGCGCCCTTGTGCCATCCCCATGGGGACCGCACTCAATCTACTTTTCTGAAATACGAGCACATGCAGCCTTCAGTTGTGATGTGTCTGTGTCAAATTCCACCATCGCATTAGTTTAGAAAGACTAGGCTCTGTGTTCTATACACTATAAATTGGTAATGCTAAAATGTCTCACGTTTGCAACCATTCTTGCCAAGTGCAGCAAATAAATGTATAAATGGGAAGCAGATGATGATGATTGGAAATGACTTGTGAAATGTGGTCCAGACATCAGGCTCTTAAGACAAGGCATGAACGCTATGAACTGGCCACTATGTCACTCATACTATAGAGTCTTTCCATTCAGCTTCAGCGGACCTGTTGATCGTTTGCAGATGCGGGTTAACACAGTATTGAGCATCATCTTCATGTCTTCCTTTGGGGGAAGAGATCTGCTGTACCTTCAGATAACTGAGATCTTTTATCTCACACGTAGGCCTTAGCCCCAGACAGCTGCCCAGACCCTGACCCTCATATAACCCTCCTCATTATATGTGTGATACAAGAGATAAGCGATTCAGTGCAGTTGCTCCACACTGTCATCAGGACTATGACCTTCCACAGTGATCTGTTCAGCCTGAATCACTCTATCAAGAGTGCAGAGGCCGGTCCAGAAGTCAAAGGTGAAACATTTTAAAGAAGAAAGCAAAACAGACCCCCCCATGACTCTTTAGATTCTATTTAAATGAAGCATGACCACCAAAATGAAGTCATTTTAAAGGATTTCTAGTTTGTCTTCATTATAAACCACCCAGGATGTGATAGCACAGATTCTGAAGAGCTAGGATGTCCCAGAGTCTTGTTGATTAGGAGGGAACCACCAGTTAGCATTTCACAGATTTCCTGTTGGTCAGGAGATCTCTTTACCTGGAGTAGAAAATAACTCAGAACCACTTCCTCCAGCTAATCAGCACTAAGAGAAGAATACCTTCATTCATGTGTGCTGAACATAAACCCAGATGAACATGTTAAGTCAAGCAAGAGGAAGTTACATGACATTTTCTACTACAGTCCGTTTTTTCCCAACACCAGGTCAGTTGGCCTAGTCTCGTGCTAATAAAAGGGTAGGCAAGATGATTTAATGTTCTTATAATCAGACTTCAGCCAAAGTAGTGATGACTAATGAACACATTGTCCCAATTATATGTACTCTGTTACATCATTTAAGAGAATAATGTATTCAGAATGCATTTAGAATATATTTTGATAAGGCCCTTTATGTATACTGCCATTTCAAAACTGATATATATGTTTATACTTCATTTTTACGTATTCTGAATACATCTCCGCCCTGATAATAATCACAATTAGGTTTTTGCGTTTATCATAGTCAGGACTTTTAGAATATCAAAGTATTAGGTTTTTTTGCCATTTCACCCATCCTTAATATGCTGTATATGTGTATATCACACTTGAAACAGGACATTCATCTCCTGCTGTTACATGCTGATATGCAGGGCTTCAGTCTCAACTGTAGCCCCATATAAAAATTCCAGTATCTGGTCTGAGAGGTCCCACATGGAGGCTGAGGCTGACAGCTCATCAAAGAAAGGCTTGTGTTGAAACGGGCAAAATAAATCCACCCCTACTGCTCATAGGACCCACAAAAAATGGTTAATGATGGACTACAATTGGATAAAGACAAATGAGCTGGCAGAAATGCAGGAGTCGGGTCAGACGGCTGGTAATTTAAGGAGAGGTTTAGTGGCTGCTGAGGGGAGATTTATCACCCCAGTAAATACAACACTGTGTGAGTGCCTTTATGGTGTGCTTCTCTGTGCTAACATGTTGAGAACCTGACAGACAGGCCTCCAGTTCACTCACGCAGTTCTGATTCATAAATCATCCGGATCATTTAGGAAGTCTGTTTAGATTCAGCATGAGCATGAGTGTTCATTGTCATCTTAAATAAATGTAAACATAATTTATGTTAAAGTAAGTTCTTAGCCAGAAAAAAATAGCAAAAGGAAGAATCTATAACAGCAGCACAGAAGATGAAGAAACTGCCCAG
>JBBJLR010000034.1:1449232-1469932 GCA_037577145.1 Brachypetersius gabonensis
GAGAGAGAGAGAGAGAGAAAGAGAGAGAGAGAGAGAGAGAGAGAGAGAGAGAGAGAGAGAGAGAGAGAGAGAGAGCAGGGTTGGCGGCCTTATTGGCCCCGTCATTTGAATGCAAATCTGCAGGGTTTGAAGTCTCGACTGACGTCAGGAAGGCCTGTTATACCGACACCAGCAGCACCTTGTCAAGACTCTCACATCATGTTTGATTGAAGCACGTCACGGACTAACACCGCATGACCGAGCTGGAGCCTTTCAGTGGACTTACATCTCTGCCCGTTTCACCACCAAACACAGCGCACAATTCCCATGCGCTCTGATTTCGGGCCTGGTTTCTGGTCTGATTTCTGATCTGGTTCTGATCTGGGTTCAGCATGGTGCGCGGCTAATATGTCGTCTTAAAGAGCGGGCTGTGGGTTTTCGTCTTGCGCATCATGTATGTTGGATATCTTTTGGATAAAGAGGGCAGCATGTATCACCAAGGACCTGTACGACGATCCGGCATCAACCTCCCTCCGCAGAACTTCGTGTCAGGGCCGCAGTACTCTGATTTTGGCTCGTACCACCATGTGTCCGGAGTGGATCCTCACGCGCAGGCCGCGGGGCCCTGGGCCGCCCCATACAGCGCGCAGAGAGAAGACTGGGGGGCCTACAGCCTCGGACCCCCAAATACCATCTCTGCTCCCATGAGCAGCTCTTCTCCAGGACAGGTTTCTTACTGCTCACCCGAATACCCGCCCATGCACAACTCGGCCTCCGCCGTGCTCCCGCCGCCCCAGGACAACATCGCCGTGCCCCCGCTGTCCCCGGACAGGGAGCGGCGCAACTCCTACCAGTGGATGAGCAAAACCGTGCAGTCCTCCTCCACCGGTAGGTTCTCAGACCCTTCAGACCTTCTGTCGGGTCTCCAAGACACACTTCAGCACAGCCTCAACAGACCCCGCTAACATTAAACGCTCTAAAGATTTTAGTCAGATTTACTGCATAACAGAGCTTCCTACTCTCCTCTAATCTTAGACTCGACTTCTCTTTTTTCAACTTGTTTAAATATATATAATGATATTTATATATTATATATATTATTAATATAATAGATTTTAAAATATCTTAAAACATAACGAATTTAAAGAAAATAAGTGTATGCTTTCTAGTCCAGTACATTAGTGCAGAACATTAGAGACATTAGAGGAAATGCTGTTTTTAAGTGTTGCAAAAATGAGGACCTAATAAATGAGTACAACGATTATTACTTTGTTTTAATAAATTATTACTATAATGTAAGTAAATAATTACATTGTTTCTATATTACAGTACGTTATGTTATTATTGCATTATAAAATATTGTTCCATCATCATTTGTTTCTGCATTATTACTCTGTTGTAACATATTGATGCATTATTGCTGTATTATACAACCATATCATTACTCTATTATAATACATTATGCAATTGATAATTGATGTCTAAAAGGTTTGAGGGGTGCATCGTGGTTTCAGGTGAACTGCAGCTGTATTATTTTAGTGAAGTTGTTTCTGCTCACTGGAGCAAATGTACTGGGTGGCAAATGCGCGCAGGGGCAGGTGGAGGTGTTTGGAAGTGGCGCCAGAGCCGCTTGTAATGCTAATGCTCTCGCGTGAAGGAGATGGGAGCCCCGCGCTTTTCCTGTTACTTTGTCTGAGCGCCTCTTTTCGGGGTGATCTGTCACATTCAGGCGGCGGCCCCTTTCAACACCTTTCTCCACTTTGATATGCAGCAGCGTGTCTTCCTCTTGTCAAGAGGAGCGTGCGGGATTTCACAGCAAATAAAAAGGGTCTCCTGACCTGGGACATGTAAAAACAACACAGCTCCCACATAAACCAGTTATGAGAGCTTTTTACACCGGGTGTACTGGATTTACTCGAGGGGGCTGTGTTTCAGGCTGTAATATAGACTTTGATGTGGACATTTGTAATGTGAACGCACATTCAGGCCGCTTATGTTTATTAGAGAAAAATTAGAAGCATAAATAATAAAAAACAGATAAATCAATAAAAAAATCCCCAGATAAATCAATAACAATAATAAATGAGATGAAAGCACTTCATTCTTGATATTTTATCGTTATTTATATCATAGTAGTATTTTAGAGCTAAAATAATCGGTGAGCGGATTGTTTGTGTTATGATCCCGGGAAGAGGCTGCAGTTCTGTAGGCTGCTCCGAAGAAAAGCCTGCTCGATGGGATTCTCCTTGTAAATATTTTAAACTCTTATGTTGCCTCTTAACACTTGAATTGCGTTTAGCTAAGATATCTGCGCCCCTTTGTTCTGCAGTTTGTAGAAAAAATGGCCGTAAAAGAAGATCAGAGACGTGATTTGGCAGGCAGATAAAATCTTCCCCAGGGCCACCCTGGCATCGTGCTTTCTCACAGACTTAACTTTTCTTCTTACAGAAGCAGATCAGAATTTCATATTTGGATTAAAGTCGCTGGTACAGTTTGCTAAATTACTCTTAAACTAGTTTTACCTATTTTTAAAGATCAAACGCGCTTAAGTCAAACAATCGAATGATTTGGTTCAGCATTAGTGGGTTTGGATACAATATACTGCACACATTTGTGTGTTTGTGAGTGTGTGTAACATTATTACAATATTATTTACTAAGTACTTACATAAATATATCAATCATGTGAATATTTGGTAAATAATACATATGTTGATGTGTGTGTGTATATATATATTTCTAAATGTAAAAATGTAAAATGATCTCTCATTCATGAAGCAAGACCGTTTTTATTGGGTTTGTCCTCTAATATGGGTTTGCATGTGCGCTGCAGGTAAAACGAGAACAAAGGAGAAATACCGAGTGGTGTATACGGACCATCAGAGGCTGGAGCTGGAGAAGGAGTTTCACTTCAATCGGTACATCACCATCAGGAGGAAATCAGAGCTGGCGGTTAATTTGGGCCTTTCGGAGAGACAGGTAGGACCAACAGCTCTAAGACTCTTCCCCCTTCACTCCCTTCACCCTCTTCACCCTCTCTCCCACTTCATTGACCGCATTCATCTCACCCTCTTGTTGTGCCGCAGGTCAAGATCTGGTTCCAGAACCGCCGAGCCAAAGAGCGGAAGCTGATCAAGAAGAAGCTGGGTCAGTCTGACGGCAGCGGCGGATCGGTGCACAGTGACCCCGGCTCGGTCAGCCCTCTCCCCGTGGCGGGCTCTTTGAGCCCTTCAGAAATACACAATTCCCTGTACCCCCCACCCGGAATGAACACCTTACCGTCCATGAGGAACATACAGCAGGTCACTATCACCCTGTGAACTCAAACTTGGTGAAGATCCACCTTTAAAACTGAGCACTCCGACACGATGAGAGACACCAGAGCCGCGCAGAGTGGCCGGACGGATTATTAATAAAGGAAATGAACGAAAGGATGAGAGAAGAAAGGGAAAGAAAAGCGAAAAGGCCCGGATCAGGCGCGTGTTGTGGAATTTACAAGAGAGAATGTCGGGTTTTACACATTGAAATGCTGGAGGCTCTTCAAACATTGTTTTAAATAGACTAGCTTTTAAAATTAAAAAGTAAAAAAGAGATAGAGAAACGTAAAAAACTGTTCGTCTGGTCCAAAGGCTAAATATTCTAATGGTTTGTTTGTGTTTGAGTTTTTAAGATATAAATATCATTTTTCTGTACGTTGTGAGTGTTTACGTTTTTTGTAAATAAAATGATTCAGGCTTTACAGTGTTTTTTCCAAAGATGTGATTATCTTCACCCTGTAAAACGCATATTTTCAGTTTTCATCGTCTCCTTATGTAACAGCACATTTCGTTCACGAACAAGTGGCCCCCAATACAGGGGCAACCGAGGTGGGGGTTGTGTGAATACAAAAGTCGTGTAAATAAATTGTTCTGGAAAAAAAAAGATATCATGCGATCATACCGTTATCTCCACAAAACCAAGAAACACAATGTTTGGAATGTGTTAAGGGTTGTCTTCACTTGGACCAAACAACTGCTTATATCAACTGGTGCGTCTCTCCTGGGTAACTGCAGTGCAAAGGAACAAAAACGTCAAATACTGTTCCAGAAAAAAGAGTATTTTCCCATTGCAAAATAGCTGAATAACCAGAAGAAAACATAAAGACCTAACGTTCAGTAGGACTTAACCTTAATACAATCATTTTAATAATTATGGAATCATTTCATTTGAAGGGGAACGTGATTAGAGGTTAAAACTGCCTGCCCCAGACAGACATGAGGCTATAGTCGTAAATCTAGTAGACAGTTAAAAACTGTCACCGAATACTTGTCATTAAAACAAAGTCATTGTTCAACCACTGCTTTTAATGGTCACAATTTGATTATTATAATAGACTATTAAAAACAACGGCTTGAGGTACTTTCAAATAATAACCAAATCATGTCCTTATGGTCTGAGATTACACAAGGTCACGTTTACAAGTTTTACAAGACCATGACTGCTTCTTAAAAGGAAATGCCACCACTTTCTCAAAAGGTCATAAAGCTTCATTTGATGTGAAGTGCTGTTTTCTAGAGAAACTTACAGTCGAATTTGTTCAGAGGGGTGGTGATGGGAACCAGTTGTCTGAATAGTTTAGTGACTCTAAAAGCTGCCTCATAGAAGTTTTACACAAAAATAAATACACTGCATGATGCAATTGTTTCGCAATACGTTTGAGACGAGGCCAAATTAATACATACTTTAAAACCCATTTGGCAGAACACTTTTGATATTTACCACTATTTTACCGTTATCAACCTTACATGTATAAACATGTGTAGGTTCACTGGTTGTCTTAGAAAGTAAGAACAATTCTTTTTTTGTGTTTCTGACTGTTTTTTGGGCAGCTGGTGAGCAATGGTTTGGGAGATGCCTCTACCAGAAGGTCGTGGGTTCGAATCCCATGCCTGCTAGTGGCACCCCTCAGGTACTTTTGAGAAAAGTACTGTCCCCCACACACTGTTTCGCTTGGTGAATGGGTTAAATGCTGAGAATAATTTCGTGCCGTTCTGTGGTGTGCTCCCGTATGAGAAATTGACACTTTACTCTTTATGTCCCGCCGTCAGTCCCGCCTGTCCCGCCTGTCCCGGGCGGGGGCTGCGGCTCGGGCTCGTTTTCCCGCCATTGACGTTTGCTTTCTCTCTGCACACGGCCGCTCTGACGTCACTCACGCAGAGTCGGAAACGTCATGAGCGTCTTACTGCCCAACATGGCGGACTTTGATACCATTTATGAGTTAGAAGAGGAAGACGAGCGGATAGTGAGCGAAGAGCACCTCGCCAGATACTGCCCCGAGCCTGTGGTGATGCGGGGGGCCGGACACATTACCGTGTAAGCGTCCTGGCGGCGCGGCGCCGTGGCTGCCCGCCTCTTGCTCCGTCCTGCGGAGTAGCCTCCGTGCTAGCGCGGTGTGTGTTTTTCTCGCTCGCAGGTGGTGTTCATGTAGGCCGAGCCGCTGTTACCCAGACAGGACCAGACCGTACTTCTTACTGACCGTCGGACCGCGTCGTCCCGTCACGTTTAAGACCGTCGGGCTGTTCGTGCGGCATTAAGTTCTCTCAGAGTAACGGAATCAGTTGGATCACGTGCACAGAGTGAACTGAAATTTGACTCGACAGAATGTATTTAAACTCGTTTGTTTGTGACACGTGAAATACACTTTGGGTTGGGGTCGACTCCCTTTCCTCGCTTTATTTCAAACGAGTATTCCTGTAGCTCAGCTTTATTTGATCTGCACAGTGTGCGAACTTGTTATCCTCCTCCTCTGCAGTCATGGTTACATTTAGAGGAAAAGTAACGTTACAGTTTGGTTACTAGGCAACGCGCACTCGTTACACCCCCAGCATTACACCAACGTTGTTATATAGATTGACAGCTTTAATCTACAGCAGCGCTATTAGATCACCACGTTGCTGCATGTTATATATATTCTGTCATATTAAATATACAGTTATTACTGCTGTTATGTTCTCTCTCTTTCTCTTTGTCTGTCTATCTTTTTACCTATTTACTGACACACACACACACACACACACAGACAGACAGACAGACAGACAGATAGATAGATAGATAGATAGATAGATGGGTGCATATAATCCTTCTGAGTTTCTGTTCTGATCTTTTCATCATTGTGTATTAATGACTTGTTGTTTGTTGTCAGTATATACCAGAGAACCCAATTTACCATTTAATTTCTGTATTTGTAGGTTTGGACTGAGCAACAAATTTGACACAGAATTCCCCTCTGTTCTAACAGGAAAGGTAATGTCGCCCACATTGTTGTGTTTTAACCACCCGATGAAAAAATCAGGACTGCCGCGGGCTTGAACCTTATTACTTTTACTGTCGGTGTCAGTACCAGACAAAAACAGAACAGCATATCAGTGTGCTCAGAATGACAGATGCCTGTCAGGCTGCACTGCAGAGAATACAGGAGAGATAACTCCTTTTCTTTTGAAATGTTTGGTTTATAAAGCATTTCCTGATCATCTCAGCAAAGTGGCAGCTCCTAGGATCTCTTTGAGACAGAGAGTGGTGTTTTTCAGTACGTGAACCACAGTGTGTCTAATGTGCGCTGAATATACACATGTAGGCTTCTGTCAATGAGTAAACCGTGTAAGGGCCTTGCTGGCCAGGACCACAGTGCAGGGAGGGTGCAGCTCCAGGTGACAAAATAATGAAATAAAGCCTGCACCATGCACAAGAAAGGAAGGCTTCCTGGGTCGGACGCAGAAACACAAAAAGGTTGCAGGGGGAAGAGCAGGCCGAGGGAAATGCTGGGCAATAAAATGTATCTCCAGTATTGTGACCTAGGGTGACATGTGATGGATGAGGTCAGGATTATGATGACTGTAGGGTGCAGATCAGGCCTGCTGGGCTTTATTCTGTGCTCTTTCACTGTTTGCAAAGAGACCTTTGCATCCTGTCATAAAAGATTACGACCCCGGTTTTATGGTGTACATACCCAGAGAGGAATGAGCAACCATTCATGTTGTTTGGAAGGCACAGCCACAGGCCACAGGCTTATCTCCCCTTTTTGTCCTCTCTTTACCCTGAAAGTCCTGAAGCTCGGTTGGCAAGTTAGCAACAAGCAATTACGAGATATCAGCTGAATAGTAGGGACTCTTTTTCTTTTCAGTTTTTTTTTGGTAAAATTAGTTCATATTCTTTTGTTACGGCTCTTTAGTAACATCTTTCTCCTCAAAATACTCTGTTGTACTTAAATGTAACATAAATGTTTCTTTATCATAGCACTTCTCTTTTCGAACAGATGTTGACCACTCCTCCTTTGCTGCCTTGTTCTTTTTCTGCGTCGTCCAGGTTGCTCCAGAAGAGTTTAAGACCAGTATCAGCAGGGTGAATGCTTGCCTGAAGAAGAACCTGCCTGTCAATGTGAAATGGCTGCTCTGTGGCTGCCTGTGCTGTTGCTGTACTGTGGGCTGCAGTCTATGGCCTGTCATATGCCTCAACAAGAGGGTGAGACCTTCTGTAAATCAACCTTGTGTGGTGTTTACTAGCCTTTAACACAACAGTAATATTGCCTTTGGTGCTGAAGTCAATAACAAGCCGTGCAATTAATGATAGTGTGAAACTGATGCATTAAAGCATGTTATTTGAAAGATGCCGTGTGGAGAGTTTAGGATTCCACACCAGGTTATTGGCCATAATATGCTCTTACAAGCTACTTAAAAAGGCTTCAGCCTGTAAATGTCTCTGAGGCTTTAATGCTGCGTGTTTTATTGGCATTTGCTGAGCACCTGTTTGTAGGTTTTGATGGGGTGATCAATAGCACCTTTAAACTCTTTGTGTTCTTTTTTTGCAGACGAGAAGATCCATTCAGAAATTGTTAGAATGGGAAAACAACCGCTTGTATCACAAAGTAAATAAAATGTAACATCCATAACACACACAAGAAATCAATTACCAAGCCACAGTACAGGAAGTCTGTTATGTGAAAAACAGTGTAGCTGCTAAAATGTAAAGACAACCTCCCTTGCAGCCTTCTTTCGGTTGATCTGCTGATGGGGTGCAGAGGCTGAGCAGACAGTGCAGAGCTCAGCAGTAAAAAAAAAAAAATGTGTCTTGACCCAATGGCTGTCAGACAGTACTGTAGTCAGCGCTTGTAGAAATCTGAACCCAAAGAGCCTGGAAGTGTGAATCTGTGTGTTTGGGTGTGGACTGAAATGACCCTACTGTGTTGAGTAACTCCTCATTTTTTATTTCTCATTAGCTGGGACTACACTGGAAACTCAGCAAAAGAAAATGTGAGAGCAATAACATGATGGAATATGTAAGTGCTTTATAATGGAATATTTTTAAATCATAATTGATACTGACAGCACTAGCTACATTTCCTTTCTTTTTAAGGGGAATATGACAATTGTTATACTGTTACACTTAAGAAGTTAAATAGTTGTTGATGGCTAAATAATTCATTTATGCATAAATTCAGTGCTGCGACCGTTTCCCCAATGTGTCTCTCCCAACAAACACAAACTGCCTGGTGGAGGCATAATGTGAGACTTAAAAGGAGATGAGAGGGAAAGGAAATGCTGAGACACTTCATTGCTTACTGAAAGAGATCTTTCAAAAGAGAAATACTGCAACCAGAAATGGAAATATGTCAAGCACAACTGTATTGATGTATTTATTAACCAGAATTATTCTTCTGGTTCACAAATACGCTTTTATGGTTAAAATATTAACTTTTTATGCATTTGCATTTTCTTGCTTGCAATTTGAACAAAAACATCAGTGAATGTACATAGTAACTGAAAGGGTAACACTTTAACCGCTGTTTTAATTCAGACATTTCTGAGTTCTTCAGTTAGTTAGGACAGTAAATGTGTTTTGTAATGTTTTTTTCTTCACTCCTGCAGGTGATTCTTATAGAATTCTTACCCAAATACCCTATATTCAGACCTGACTGAGACGACTGCTAGGGGATGCTGGAGAATGGCTCCTCGTTCCTCTCCTTAGTGCCTTGTATATATGTTTGATTGAGGGTCTTCACAGGTGTCTCTAGGGGACCCCTTCGTTGCCCAGTACCTTGTACAGTAGAAATCGCAACACTGTCACTTTGCTTTAGAGCAGATTTTGCACATTTCCTGATGTAGTTGAAACGCTCCTGTGAAATGCACCCAGATGTTTTTGTTACATAAAACTATACTGTTTAAAAGTGCATTTACCCCAAAGAGCCATCTGTTTCCCCTCCCCCACACGCGACAGTGTTGGTCAAAACAAGGCACCTCGAGGTGTGTACCTGCCTTATGTTAAAAGTCAACTTTTTCTTTTTAATCAGAGGTGCATATGTGGGACACATTTTGTAGAACATAAAATGTTTTGTAGTTTTAAGAGTGAAACAAATAGTTTTGGGGTTCTCTGCAGCTAATGGAATGGATAGGATGTTTGAAGTAGCTGAAGAATTTTGTCAGCATGGTGGTTGCAGGTTTAAAAAACTGACCAGTATCGTTTTTGGATAAGATGTACAGTGTGGTATGCCATGTTTACATGATATAATTTAGCTGGTGATTAGTCTTCTGCCAATATATATAATTGTAACATAGTTTGTTCATAAACCACGTCTCTGTAACGTTCCAGTTTATATGGACCTGATTACCTAGTAAGCCATAAACGTATGTACAACATGCCAGTCAAGTTAGGGCTGAAAATTGCACTTGAGCATATGTGGACATCAGGCTTTGGTTAATTGTCCCTTTTTTATGTTGTTATGCACCTGGAGGGAAACATTGATGTGTTGAAGATGATTTGCCAACTAAAATTTCTCAACTGTCACTAAAGTGAAATTCAACAGTTATATCTTGCATTATTACTTTTCACAGTAGCTTTATCTTCAGAATGCTGGTTTTAGTTGAAGTCCACTGATGCAGTGTTTTTCAGAAACAGCAAGAGTGACTTCAGAAGTTTGTCTTTTTTCTTCTGGATCCTAGTTTCCCATGTTGCTGCACTTGGGTTGTTTTTCATGCCTGTTCTGTTAGTTTCTAACACCCCAGTCTGCTGAATTAGAGTGCCTCTGGAACTGTGCTTACACTTTGGAGAGGGCTGTGATTGAGAACTATTTACTTTGCCTAATCAAACGGGGAGAGAGGAGAATGCTCTCAGTATTGGTCCCACTACAGAGTACCTGTAAATGTTTGTCTCTACCCAATTCTATGAAAAGCATAAATAAATTCTTGATTAATATTTTTTTTTCTACACTTGTGTGATTTCATATATATACATTTGCATAAACAAACAATAAACAATGTCATCAGTTACGTATACTAAAAAAACCAAAAACTTTACCCCCCTAATTGTACATTTTCATGGTTATATAACTAGCATGTAAAACTAACATGTAATTAAAAAGTATCTCCAAAATGGTAACTTTACAAGAGAAGGAAAAAATAATGAACAATAAAAATCTAATTCATTAAAATGTTTTATGCATATGACTGTGGAACTGAGCTGCTTACATTATTACATTCTGAAAGTCCGAATGTTCAAACATATGTATAGCACAGGGCAACAGAAATTAAAGCTCTGCTACCTTTTAATGTTTGTTTTACAGGGTAATAGTGATCAGTTTCAATTGTACAATTGATGTACTGCTCCGAAACTATCATTATCCCCCAGTACAAGGGCCATTAAAGCTGGAAGGCGTGTAGATGAAGTAAACAACATGCTCAGTTTGCCCTCGTCATAGGATTGTCCCCTGGGCATCAGATAGTTTGCAGAAACATAGTGTTGAAGCATGTTAAGCTTTGGCAGCCTGAAGGGGGCAGGCTTAGCCGCATTGAAGACACTCACTAGAGAAGATTTATTCATCACATGCATAATCATACAAGTACAACACAGTGGAACTGCATTTAACCCATTCACCAAGTGAAGCCGCCAACGAGGCACGGGTCAAGGGTTTGCTCAGTGGTGACACTAGCAGTGAGGATTCGAACCCCAATTCTCAGATTGCAGGGCCAACGCCCTCAGAACCAGGCCATACAGCTGTTTAAAATCACTCCTTTGTTAAAGGTTTACATTGACAAATAGGCACAGATGCATATATTCAGTATGTAAAGTAGTTACAAACCAGACGAGTACGAAGGAAGGCAGATGCTTTTGCATTTTTTACATTTTATAATTCACAATTGACGTCAAGGTACATTTCATGTTCACTTGCTTCCTGTAAATCATTGGCTCACAGGTTTGGTTCTGCTCCTCCAATCACCCAACAGCAGCATGTACATACGACACTTACCTTTTCATGATCTGCTTCACTCCAGTTCCTTTTTTCACCCACTGCCATAAGAAGATTCTAGAAATCCGACAGCCACAATGAACTTAAATGTTGATTTATTATACTGCATTTTAATCACATAGATGTCGCAGGAAATAAATGCCTCCTACTACTGGCAAGCAATTAAGACCCAAACAAGAGTGGTCTACACATATATTCATACAGTACATAAAATCCAGAACCTCGCCAGGGACTTTAGAAAAGGCAAGCAAGAGAGAGCTGTTCTCCTAGCCTGAAGAGCAGAAGCGCATTTCAGAAAGCAGGATTTCACAATTAGCCAGATACCTTCAGTTCAGAGATGAAGTTGAAGAGTCCCACAGAGCCTTTCCTATTGGACATGCTTAACTTAAGCTGTCTGAGACAATCCTGCTTCATGAAATGCCTCACAGGAAAGGCAAAATAAACACTCAAATAGAAACTAGTACATATTTGAAAATACATTACATTACATTTTTGGTACGGTGGCTAAGGCAGTCCTGGACTCATATGCAAGGCACCCAAAAAACCAAGACACTCTTAACATATCAAACAGGACAGCAGGCATGAACGCAATAATGAACATTCCGAAAACAGTGGATGCTAACACCCACAACTAATGAAGGCAGGAGGTGAATGCATAAAATCCTACAAAATAAGAGAACTGTGTAATTATGGAGGCCAACTAAGTAAGACTTTGGTATGGTCCCATTCCAGGTGTCATAACTACTGATTCACCTGCTTAATGCTATTCAGAGAGCTTATCAAGACACAGCACAGTTACTGAACCAAAACTCATCCACATGTAGTCCTCATAGCTTAAAAACACAGGGGACACATTCCTGTATCCCCAAACATAAAAAGCATTCTGGGCGACCATTGTTTAGTGAAAAACTGAAGATGTAATTTGAAGTGTCTCCATGTGCTTACTCCAATATGTATAGACCAACAAGGCTCTTGCAGCACCACCAAGGAAGGTGATTAAACATCATCCTCTAGGTGACAGAAAACAATACGAAATCACTTTAAAATCATTGGTAGTGATTGTCATGCTTTCCTGAATTGCCCTATGGGCCGTTTCCATGTGCACATGAGTACAAATCCTTGTCTGTGATCCATTGCCCTATATTTACATCTGTATCTGTATAAAAATATTTTAGAGCACACGCTAAAACCTAGTATACGGTGACCACAGTCATTTAAATCGGACTTTTGAATGAATAGCCAAGTTCCGAATTCAGCCATGAGATCCTCACACCATGCTGCCAGGCCAGGACACCACAGTGAGAGTGACCTTATTCTTCTGCAGTTTCAGCATTGGAATCAGTGAAGAGTTATTCATGCCCGCTGTGGTGGCTCCATTCACAGCCACAATTTCATCTCCGCACCTACAGGAAAGCAGAGATGGGGTTTGATAAGTGAGGCATTTCTTACAGAAAGACAAGCTGCAACTGAAACCCAAGAATTCTGATCAACTGTGATCTTAAATTCCATCCAGGACTTAAGCAAGTAGCCAACGTTTAATTGTATATAAACAAATTCTATTCTCAAACAAGTATGCTGCTGATAAAGATGGCTTACTTGAGACGCCCATCAAAGTGGGCAGGAGTTCCAGGCACTATGGTTTTGATGAAGAAAGGCTGCTGGCCACGATTCTCTTCATATCCCCCAACGATACTAAAGCCCCAGCTCTCGTTGTTGGTCTTCACCAGTACAATGTCACAACACCAATGCATGTGGCTTGTAAATGGGCATTAAACAGAAATTCAAATTAGACCCCAGTTCTTTATTGTAATTCTTTCAATAAGATTTCTGTTATAAGAAAACCTTGTATCTCAGGAACTGCAACTTCATATGAAAGACATATACTCTTAATTTTAATCTACATTAATATAATTTGCCAATGTGATTTCATGTTAACCAGTGACTTCTAAATCCTATCAAAAAAAAAAAACCCCAAACCCAAACAAAACTAGAATGAAACCAATTTTTTTCACATACCTAGGCAGACCCAACCAGCGGGTCCACAGGGGGGACCAGTTAATGTCGTTCTCTCTGGGATTCTCTATTGTGTCCATCTCCTCTTTGTTAGCAGGGTCTCCATCCTCCTCTTCCTCCTCAGTAACAGTCCGAATGACACGCAGGGTGATGGCGTTCTGAGCCGTCTGGGTCTTCAGTGCTGACACTGCCTCGTTATACGTCAGCTGGGTCAGGTCAACGCCATTGATGCTTAGCAACACATCACCTGAACAAGAAGAGTCACCATCACAACCAGAGTGTTTCAGTTACCATAGCAGCTTATATATTCAAATGGGACCCAGCTTTGACTGAGATTCTGGGAGTCACACCTGGTTTAATGGTACCATCTCTGTGCAGGCAGCCCACAGGTTGTACGCTGGTGATGTACACAGGCAAGCGGCTGCGGTTTTCTCTCCCTCCAGCGATCGTGATGCCCAGCGAGTGACGAGGCTCCTTCTTCAGACACACGGTTTTCTCCTGGCTGGAGAATCCACCAGGAGGGTCCTAAACACAGAATAAGATAAACCTTTTAAGATAATTTGATTTGTCACAGCAGAAACTGGACAAAGTCAGAACAAAGGTAAGACAAACTAAAAAACAAAACAGTAGAATACCAACACTGCCGTATAAAATGTACACTATACAATCAAGAAATACAAAATATGGACATCTGTATTGTTAAACATGTACATATATGTACAGTATATGCAAATTATATGTAAACTACATACATACATACATACATACATACATACATACATACATACATACATACATACATACATACATACATACATACTGGAGTGACAAGCATTGACAATAACGTATAGGCATAGATTACACATTTATGCATCCGCAATAACATTTCTTAAATCAGAATTATTTTTATTTGCAGTGTTACTGCTAGGCAAAGAATAGTCCACTTCAGTCTATCATATATTAATCAAATACACCAATCCAAGAGTATCTATACAACATCTGACTGTTTATGAAGTGATAGGCAAGAACTGCTGTTTCCAAAAAGGTGGCCAATGAACACACTGGTACTTTAGGTGAAAAGCGAAAGTACATGAAATGTGTCTCCTGTGGTGAAAACATTTGTAAAAACAAACGCTCCCTGTTCCAGATCCTGCTGCAAATGGAGGGCAGTGATAATGTGTAGAGCCTGACACGCTGCCATCGTAACTCATGGATAGTGGTAAAAGCCACAGCTTCCACTATCTTCCTCTAGTGCCTCTAGAGGGGGTTGGGGGGCTCTTCCTCCCCAGCAGGGGAGCACTCCCTCCCAGCAAGAGTAAAGGCTTCAGCTCACCAGGAGAAAGCTAACTGTCACCAGCTTTGATCCCTGGAAAAAAAAACACACTACGGAAGGAGTGACTAGAGAGAGAGAGAGAGAGAGAGAGACAGGGAGATAGAAAGTGGAGCCCTGGGCCTTCTGATCAAGAAAGAGGTACAAAGATAATGACCGACTCCTTTAATCTCACCCTGACCAGCCTGCATCTGCTGCCTCCTAGAGCCAGCAAGGAAGTGACACGGAAGCAGGGTGTGACTGATGACGGTGTGAAAAGCGGTTTCACGGACAGATAGCACTAACACATACAATGCCACATGGCAGCAGTGAAGCTTAAAGGAATATTCCAGTGTTTTTCAACCTAATCTACATCTGCCGCATCTGTACTGGCTCCTGCAACACCACTAAAAAACATGATTAATGTCAGTGATACTGTCATACTTTCCTGAACAGGCCTACGGGCCTTACATTTGTACGGGCCTTTGCCCGTACAAATCCATTACATCTATATTTATCCATATTGTGAAGGCAGCAGTAAAGTTTAAAGGAATATTCCAGTGTTTTTCAACCTAATCTACCTCTGCCGCATCTGTACTGTGCAGTTTATCACAAAACAAACCAAAAATCCCCAGTACTTGGAATAGAGCAGAAAGCCTGTTAAACTGAAATGTTGAAATTTGCAGATGCTAAGTTGGGTTTAAAACATATGACCTATAATGTAAATTTAAAATTACTGTTACACTACAGCAATACCAGTCTTAGGACGGGACAAGTTTGAAAGAGTAATTCGGCAACTGCCCGATGGCATCTACTACGAAAGAGTTCTTTCCTAACTGCAAGAAAACAACATTAATGTCTGGTGTAAGTACACCATACAAATGTGTCAGTCAGAATAGGTTTGTCAGGCACTAATATTTCTTCAAAGAGAACCCTGATCAGATAAGCAGAGCCTGGTATCTTTACCAGAGCCAGACACAATGTGAAAGACTGTTCCCACCCATTACACAGACTCTTCCCCCTTGTACTGTATGGCAAACAGTATTGAAGCTTCCGCCTGGTTCTGCACAACTGTGCAACAGCTTCATACTGCAGTCCATCAGAGCTTTAAATGCACAGAAATGCCTAGACTCTTTTTAATCAGTACATTTCAGTGACACACCACACTTTATAACGCATATACTTCACATATTTTACTCTGGATGTGGTTAATATGCTGCTGTCTCCTGTGCAATAAAAATATGTCTCCAGTGCAACAACTTTACACTTTTGTAGGATCCGCTTCTAGGTTTCACATCCCATTCGCACTATTGTAACATTGCCCACATTGTATAGTTATTGTATTGTATATTGTTTGACATTCCTTGCACTTTGCTCAATGCCAACGGTCTCCTGTGCAATAATCATCCTTATGGTGTTGTCTGTCTATTGTTTCTCCATTGTCTAAAATCTCTGTCAAAGCCTGCACTCTGGTGAATGTTGTATGTTGCACTGTGGTCCACGGAGAGTTTTCTTATCACCCTATGTATGTGTACACAGCTGATGATGAAAATAAACCTTGAACCTTAAACAGGCGCTGCTGCCTGTAGCATAATGCCCAGACATTAGGCTCTTTACCTTCATGAATGTGGAATGCCGTCGGAAGTACTGAGTGTCAGGAACTCTTCTGGCTCCTCGGCTCTGCACATCACCTCCTTCCTCAATGGTGTCCAAGTGCCTCATTACCACAAAGTTCACACGTACTTCACTTGCCTGTTCATATACAACAACGCAAGGCACATGAAATATATAAGCATACAACATAAATTACACAAATTACATTAAAGTACTGATGGAAAAACAAAACCAATGCGATATTCCAATATGGAATTTTTAACTAGAACATTCTTTTGTAGCCAAGATTTAATAATATAACTAATAATATAATCTATCTAATAGTATAACTAACACATTAAAGCTAAAGTTAGACATTTTTATTTAGCAGCTGCTTATTACACCCCAAGGTGTAATTTTTCGGTAATTACTATGCAAACTGAATTGTTCTTAAAAATTAGGAGTAAGGCGTGCAAGGATAGTTCTGTTGATATAAGAGAAAAATAAATAAATATTTTCTGATTGTCCTCTTCACAAGTTTGTCTTTAGTGTTTTTTGCTCCTTTAAGTGCTACACGCAGCAATGTAAACACAGGCCTATCTACAAGAAGGTTCTCCAGAAAGAACAGGTACAATATTCATTTACTGGCTCCTGGAAAAACAGTGTTTTGCATGTAAAGTTTTGGTTTGATTTATATAATTCACATTCAGTTCACAGTATAAATTGTTGCTCCCCTCTGCAGGTCCTCTCAGTACCTGTATGATCAGAGCGGCGCTCTCTGGTGTGCCATGTCTCAGATCATGGCCATTGATGGCCAGCACTTTGTCATTGTTGCGCAGTTTACCATCCTTGGCTGCCAGCCCTCCTGTTAGCAGGTCCAAGATGAAGACCCCTGGCTCTTCAGACTTGCGGATGAGTTTGATCCCGAGGGGCTCGGAGCGCTCACGTTTCACCAGGGTCACCTGGATGACTGTGCCTGAGTTGTGGGGGGTATGAACCGGGTGTGCAGGGGGAGAGGCAGAAGTGTGTGTGTGCTGTTCAGGCCTTGGTTTAAAGCCCTTCTCCTGCATGACTGTGAGCCTAAGGACATTACATGGCCGCCGCAGTACTGCAATGGCGTGAGCATGGGGGATGGAGGTCAAGCTGACATCATTTGCCTGCAAAAGACACATTGCATTATATGATCAGTTTAAGCCTGGTGTACATATAAGGTATGCTTTCACATGCACCAAGACCAATGACAACGTTATCCAAGGGTACACCCTGGGGTAATTACAAATTCTTCCTTTGTCACTTTAATTCACATTCTTCTTCCAAAGGCTGCTTAATACTGTAGCATTAGACTCTGACAGTAATTCACCTGGCAGGCTGAATCTTGTCTGAAGTGGAGACAATATGAACTACCACTGTGGGAATTACAGTAGGAATTAATGCCCAGTACTTCCATTTCCTGCCAGCACCTCTATTTTCATCTTAAAGGCCTTTTTTTTTTACTTTGGTTAGAAAAGCCCTGATAAGCTAGTATTAGTAGGGTAGTATAGTAGGGGAGATGAGACAATATTTTAAGAAACTGGATCTCTTTATTGCCCCCAGATCTCTCCCACAATAGTCAAAGAGCTCCACTTAGGAGTCATCTTAACCTAGGACAGCCTGTTGGACAGGCGAGAGCTAAAGGCATTCTTTCTGCCTGGAATTCCTGAGTTGAATGCAGAGTCAGTCAGGTTGGTTCAGTTTTCTCTAGTGCTGCATTCTGGCACTAACACAGGCAGACATCCTAGGAGAGCTCTAGATTGTGGAAAGGAGGGGACAATATAGCAGAGTAGAAAATAAACTTAAGATAGAAAATAAACTTAAGACCTTGAGCCCTACTCCCCCCGCCCCCCAACGAAAAGCAAGCAAAGACACAACCATGACCCTATAATTAATGATTAATTTGTGTCCAGTACACTACACAGTCCAAAGTTGCACTTTTAAGTGAGACATAAGTCCAAAGTTTGACACGTAGCAGCCCACGGGGACAAGCAGGCACTACCTCTTACATCTAAAATTCTTTTACAAAATTTCTTCATTCTGACACTTGTTCTCATCAAATGACTGGATTTAGAATCAAATCAATAAGTGCAGTAAGGAATAGCACACTGTCAAGAAAGTACCAGATCGCAGTGAGTCACTGAATAACCAAATTTTTTTAATAAGTCACTAAGAACAGCAAGTACTACATAATGAGGGCTTTTCAAAGAAATGCGAAAAATTTGCCAAGATGAATACCAGATAAAACCGTTATCCCAACATTCAACAGCATAATGATACTATCGCCCGCAGCTGAATCTCCAATGCTGAAGAAGACATTAAAAAACAATTGTGTACATCTTACCCGTCAACCGTTTCAACATACCTCATAGAAGGACCTACTAATAGAGGGTTTACTTTATTTTAGCCTAGTACGGTACTAATTATAGAATAACTGAATTCAATAAAGCTACAAAATAACAGTGAAGTATTAATACAAAACATTCAAATATCAGTTTGAAATATCAGTTAAATGTAAAACATCTAATGTCCACAATTTTGGAAAGAAATGCACGGAAAAAAGTGTCACAATGGTGCAGCTGATTTGGCGTCAATTTTCATGTAGGGTTTATGAATTATTTTCTGCAAAGTGTTCATCTTCCAATGTTTTAGTTAAACGGACTCAATTAGGCAAACTGCACCACTAAAGCAGAATGATCAATTGGATCAAAGCTTTTCAAACGCACGTGTGCTTGGGTCGCGCATGTGCAAGTCCTGTGCACGTCTCCAAGAAGTAAACCTGCCATTACTGTGAATGTAAATATTATTCTATCTTCGTCGAGAACATGATTGTTCTACCCAATACAACTTTAAAATGTGAACATGCATAGTTATGTAGAACATGTAGACCATCTAGTCTAGCCAGCAAGTAAGTTAAGTTTTACATAGATTGGTTGTCATTAGCCATTAATTGGGAAATGCATGTGAATAGTATTATTAATATTATCAATATATAAATATTATCAGGTGTCAGTTAGCCATATTAAGCTATTTTTGTCATGCTAGTTCATGCTGAATTAATGGCAAGAACCGCAACAACAAGGACACAAAGTGCGATTTTTGAAATAGCTGTGTCGCGTGTAGTGAAGCTGTTATCTGAGCCTGTTGGTCTTTCATTGACATTTCATTTAAAATGGAGTTTTTGCAAAACCCCAAGGTGAACAATGTCAGAGGCTGGTTTAACATGCTGTGAAAGCTATTTTTTTAATTTTATGTGGGCACAAATGTTTGAAAGTAGTGCCTGATTGGATGGGATTGCATTGTATTTAGTGGTTCTGCCACTTAAGTAGCCGTTAGTAGTGGCTCCACTTGCCAACAGCTAATATCGAACTTTCTTTTGTCCCCTTCTGTACAGCCGCCCTAAAATGGCTACTGCTTCAACCCTAGCCACAAAATCCCATCCCATTTAATAGTGGTCTCCAGCCTAACTATTCCCGCCCTGACAGCTGAAGGCGCTTTTCGTCGTGGACACGGTTGGCATGGGCACCCTGACTGGTCTACAGCTACACAGTTCCATACGCAACAAACTGGGATGTAATGTGTGTTTTGATCAGAACCAGCATGAATTTTTCAGAAATTTGAGCTACAGCAGCTCTTTGGTTGGATTGGACAAGACATATCTTATGCATCAGTGATCACTGGCTGCCAGTTTCCTTCCTTGGACCACTTTTGATAGGTCCAGACCTCTGCAGGCCAGGAGCATCCAACTAGAGCTGCAGTTTCAGAGATGCTATGACCCAGCTGTCTACAATCAAAATGTGTCCCTTGTTGAAGTTTAAATTTTTGTATAAAATATAAAGTGCTATATAAATAAAAATTATTATAATATTTCTCTCTTATTTTTTGGCCAGTAAAGCTTTTAAATGAGTGCTCAGCTGGAAGTGCGTGTCAAGGACCAGGTTTAATAGCATATTTATTTGTGTTGTTTTAGGAAAAAAAAAAGCTTTATCTGACATGTTTTATGTTAAATGTTTACAATTGTGCACTGTTTCTGGCCACTGTATCTTGTCTACAGCAATTTATGCAAAGATGCAACAATGCATTGTAATAAAGTGTGAGGTTGAAGTAAACTGGATTGGGTTATTTAGTTGTTTCAAATTACATTCATTAGTTAAGCATAAGCATTTTATTGGTTTTAAATGCTAAAATCTAGTGTATTACATTGACTACTTTAAGCTGAACAGACATTACATTTTATGTTAATCAAAGTTGAAAAAAAATAAGTGTGAAAAATTTAAGAAATACGATCGAATTGTTTACTTTTTTACAGTGTGTATATACAGTGGAGGAAATAATTATTTGACCCCTCACGGCTTTTGTAAGTTTGTCCAATGACAAAGAAATGAAAAGTCTCAGAACAGCAGCATTTTAATGGTAGGTTTATTTTAACAGTGACAGACAGCACATCAAAAGGAAACTTGAAAAAATAACTTTAAATAAAAGATAGAAACTGATTTGCATTT
>JBBJLR010000034.1:1481427-1494689 GCA_037577145.1 Brachypetersius gabonensis
TCTCTCTCTCTCTCTCTCTCTCTCTCTCTCTCTCTCGCTCTCTCGCGAGTGTGCGCGATCTCTCTCTCTCTCTCTCTCTCTCTCTCTCTCTCTCTCTCTCGAGTGTGCGCGATCTCTCTCTGTCTCTCTCTCACGTGCGCGCGTTCTCTCTGTCTATCTTTCTCTCTCGCTCTCTCTGTGTCTCTCTCTGGTTCGTGACTTTTCCGTATTTAAACCTCGGGTTTACCTTTACATTTCCGTTTTAATGAAATTAAAGTGTTCTGGGAGCATATTTAGAGTTTGCACTATTAAAATAGGCATTTTAAGGCATTTCTTAGACCAAAACACAACGCGGTTTTTTATTATACGCGGGTGCTTGTGTAACGTAACCCCCGCGAATAACGAGGGTTTACTGTATTACATCGTCCATATGCATGAATGTTAATATACTGAAATGCTAGTTGTGCCTCTCTAGTATTAATATGTCTCTTTATAAAATACAAATGTAAACAGTGGGTTTCTTTAACTCAATGGACACAGGCCATTTCCTTAAACCAACAGTCAATACAGAGTGGCTTTCCAATTCAAAGGGGAGGTGGTGTGGGCTAATAATTCAACAACATGGGTGCTCACCACCTATAGAGCAAACAGTAAATCAACATAAATGAGATTGCCCATTTTGAAATGCTCTCCCCAGTCCACCTGCCTGAACACCATGAATCACTCTCTCCACCACACCCTTAAACAATGGATACATGAGCAGCACTTGGTACATACAACATTGCTTTTACCTAAAAGAAGTATGACTTAACTACCCTTTGTAACTGTGAAAGAAGGAGAGAACGACTATAAACTAAGGCTGGGTCAGAAGACAGACACACGTTACAATACTTGTGTGGCATGATACAAAATATGCAACAAGATACTTCATTTTTTTCTGAGAGTTGTAAGCAAGCTGTGATCAAAGTGAACCTACAGAACAGCAGTGCTAAGAAAATGCAATGAAAACTGCCCTATTGGGTGGACCTCCAATTAGCTGTTTCTGGGGAGGCTGATCTTATCTACAAAAGTAGGCGTAAAAGCAGGTTTTCATTCCAAACAAGTGGGAACACTCTTGATGAATTGTTTGAAGGCCAAATGATTAAACAAATAGAATCAGGTGTGTTCCTGTTTGTTTGGACAGGACAGCCCTTTGCTATTTCACGTGGTCTCATACAGGTGATCAGTGCTTGGACTGTACTTATAACAATATACTTATGTTTTGACAATTTATGAGAATGATGAATCTACAACAGAAAAATCTGTTATAACAATATTTAAAATATGTTTGTTTGGTATAGTAAAAAAAAGTCATTTAAAAAAACTATCAATAATTACTACTAATAAAGATTTTTTATTAAGTTTCACTCACTGTATTGCATTAAATCAAAGTAAACTGGACTAATTATGATTTTTTTGGAAACATGGAGCTGATATTGATTATATAAGTACTGACGATATCCACGATATGCTCAGAAAACATACGTCATACTGGTCAAAAAAGATCACACTCACCCCTAGACAGCTATTGCAATAACCTACAGATCAACAAACACAAACTACACAACTAGAGTTTTTATACCGCCTTTAGACCCACAGTTCGGAGTACAAAAGAGTCAAAAGTCATATCATAAATAAATGCCAAAAACAGAACAAAAGTGTCGATTAACAAAAAGGCTGATGTGAACAGAAACTTTTGGACTATCCCATAACAGTAACTGAATACAGCCTAATAGTCTTAATACAGGTGGTGTCTGAAAAAACTGGTTCCAGTGTCTGTGGCTTGAAAAATGATTCCATTCTGTAAGCAGGAAAATCAGAAGAGAAAAAAAAAAACTGCTGGTGGAAGATGATCACCCCCCATGCAATGCAAAAAAACAAACACTTAGCAAAACAAACAAAATCCTGATAAAAGGACGAAAAAGTAAAGGCACCTCGCAAAACTAATCCAACTGAATAATTTACTATTAGCACTACAAATAGTTATGCAGTAATGAAATATAACAGGTTGTAGATATAACAGATATAACAATTAAATATAAGAGTCAGTACTAACTGACTGATCTTGACATGTATTTGGGGGGGCGGGAGCAAAATCTCCAAGTTATTTGACCTGAGACTGACACCTGAGTGTCGGTCATAAATAATTTATCTGTCAGCTAAAGCTGCAAACGTCACAACAGAGCAACATTTCACCTGAAAGCACTCAGGAAGGGTCAAGAAAAGCTGCTTTACCCGGTAGAGCTCACCTGGATGAGTTAGCCTCTAGCACCCAGAGCTTCACGGACCTGGCAACCGTGGACAAACGTCACATTTGGTGTCACCACACATATCCAAAGATATCCCTTACCAAACTGAAGTACACATTACAAAGTTAGGATTAGCCAAAATGTCTTCTGGGTGGTTTTACAGTCCAACCAAATGTTCTCCGAGTAGCCACCAAGTTAGCTCGGCAACAAAACACCGAAACCAGGCTTACCTGAGACACTCTCCGGAAGTGGCTGATACCACAAAGAAGTGGAGCAGTGAAGGAAAAACTTCTTATTGTGAGGTGATAAAAAAAACAAGAAAACATTAAGATGATAGAAACACGACTCTCGTTGTCCTATTGGGGACTTTACTGTCTCACGTGTTTAGTTTATTCGCTCCTGAGAAGGAAAGAGTGGCAGAGTTTCGATGAGGAGGAGCCGCGGACAGGTAGAGACTAGTGATGGGACGTTCGACTCCTCTGAAGAACCGATTCATTCGAGCCGTTCATTTCGGCAATTTGAACGATTCATCATCAGTAAAGTGTACATTAGTCATACGAGAACACACACCATGAACACACCATTCACAGCGTGGACTGATCGCAGGGGCAACTACTCCCTTACCTTCATTCAGTGATTCAAATTAACTTTACTGTCAACTTCACTTTCTGCTCTGGATCTCAGGGTGAAACTAACACCAGACAGATGTTTGGTGGAAACATCTCTTATCCATTGGTTCCTTGATGCTCATATGAACTCACAAGACCTAATTCTGAGCTTTGTGTTTTTTCCACTTCTGTCATTTTACATGTGCAAACAGTGCAAACGCACGTGCTGTTTCCGACTGTGGTGAGACTAGACACACACACACGCACAGACTCAGTAGTCAGGCAGATTTTCTCCAGCTTTTGGGACGAGAAATTGTTCAACAAGTAAACAAGAGTCCTGTCCTGCACCCGCTCAACATCTCCATTCTCCACAGCAAACTATAATCACCAAACCCAGCAGCTTTCATTCTGTTACAGGCTAGGAGACAAAGATAGGCTGTATCATAATACCTCAACATCTTTCTGCATTTCTGCAACTGAACCAATGTTCTACCACATTTAGAGAACATGAACACATGCAACGCAATGCAGTGCACTAGATCCAGTAATATGATGTCATTTATTACAATAGCCATAAATATTGTTATATTGCCAAGCCCTATTTCAGACAAGATCTCTACATACGTCAGGAGTCATGGGTAATTCAGGCACAGCCAGACTTGGAATAAACCAACAGATTCAAAGAAAGGCAAATATTTTATAAGGTCAGAGCATAACAAAGTCCAAACATGAACAACGTAAAAGATGTTTTTTAAGTCGCTTTCTTGAATTGTCTGGCCTTGGTATTGCATACACACACACACACACACACACACACACACACACACACACACACACACACACACACACACACACACTAAAAAATTGGGGTAATAAGCAAGTTCAATGGTCAGGTTTCTTTTCTTTGTCGTTTTGAGTGTGTAATTGTTTTATGAGTGCATGCTTTAATTATCAAATTAATCACAATAGCCAATAACCCACATCTTCTTTGCTTATACCAAGAAGCAATCATTTCAACAATATCAGCTTGAGCATATCTTTAAACATAGCACTAAATACTAATTCTGTTCTCATGAATAATTCTCTGTGATTCACTTCTTTCTTTGAAACTGAAGTGTGTGTAAAGGAGATTCTAAATGATACCAATAAAGTAATAAGACATTGTTGGGTTTCTACCAGTTAAAAGCTCTTTGACACTCGAGCAGTGTCAGCTTCCAACCCCCTGCAGGATGCAAGGGAAGTCCCCCTACCACCCAGCCTCATAAAACCACTCTGTTCAGGCTTGTTCCATTGTGATTTATGCTCATGTGGGCCCTGCAGAGAAGATGACTTTTGCTGATTAAACAAATCAGGTTCAAGGTTTTCTGCTTTATTTTTAATGTGTGTTATACACTGCGTTCGGGTGCTTTACACATGCTCCTCAGTATTTTCAAACAATAAGTAGCAGCTCTGTCTGAACAAAAGCTCCAAACAAAAGTAGAACGAAAAATTGCGGCGTTTAATGCAATTGAATGTATAAACATTTTTATTTCATTTTTAACCTATTTCTAATGCTCAGCTTTCAAATTTGACACAATTCATATAGCAGATCACTTTATTGTGTACTTGGCAGGAAAGGAATCTACTGTTTAATCGGTTCTGTTTTACTTCCTTACATTTCTTTTAAATTGTATTTTCTTTTATAACACCTCTTTTATGAGCATCGTATTTCAGACACAAATAGATTTCAATTTAAAATGGTTTCTGGATTATTAACTCCCTCCACTGCACTCTAACGGAACAAGGTTTAATCAGATACTTCCACTGTTGATCTTTCTTGGGGTTTTTTGTGGTTACTTATACTTCTATTTAGGTCTTTATTCTACGAACAGTGCTTTTTCTTGGTTTTAGACATCTATCTACCGAAAGCACTGAATATTACACAACCCTGTACAAGTAAAGATCTCGTTTATCTGAATTAATTATCTAGTCTTGTGCAATAAGCATTAAGTCCTTTGTTATTTTAACAACACACGGACATGTTCTAGTATTTGGTGGGTTGTATTTTTTCTACAGAGATGTTCACTTTGTGAAATGATTAACAGACTGTAACCTTTATTGCTTTATCAAACGGTTAACCTGCTTAAACGCACACCTGCGTGTTCTCCAGATTTGTGCAGCTGTCGACAGATGCTGAAGTGGAGTCTGAAGAAGTGTTCGAGAGCGACTCCTTGTGGTTTGTTTTAGCAAGAGCTTTCTTTCAAACAATAGTCAACCTTTCTCAGTTTTCATGCCTTTGACAAGACATTGATTCATGGCTGTTTTCTATGCATGTGTGGGTTTACTGGTCATACTGGTCAGTAAATTAAATGGCTATATATGTTTGGAAGACATCATGAACCCTGGATCCCACCACTGTAAAGAAATCCAAGTGGTTAAGTTTGCCTACAATGTTCTACTTCACATCAGATTTTTTATTTAACTTTGTTTATATCTCAGTGGTTTATTTAGGTAGACATTATATTCAATATGGGTAGAAATGTCCTTTCATCTGGAATTCTTTCAGTGTCCTAAAAATGTCAAAACATATACAGTACAGGCCAAAAGTTTGGACACACCTTCTCATTTACGGCGTTTTCTTTATTTCCACTATTTACAGTGTAGATTGAAAACCTCTTGAAGCTCATCGAGAGAATGCCAAGAGTGTGCAAAGCAGTAATCAGAGCAAAGGGTGGCAATTTTAAAGAAACTAGAATATAAAACATGTTTCAGTTCTTTCACCTTTTTTGTTAAGTACATAACTCCACATGTGTGCATTCATAGTGTTGATGCCTTCAGTGAGAATCTACAATGTAAATAGTGGAAATAAAGAAAACGCGGTGAATGAGAAGGTGTGTCCAAACTTTTGGCCTGTACTGTATAAGTTACCCTATAAAAATTCTAAGATGCAAAATGCACTGAATATGAATTAGGTAGTACAACAGACACTGAGCTGCTATATTAGACCATAGTATGTGATACAATATGTGTGTTATATGTAAGACCAAAGTCAAAGATTTTATCTATTAAGCAAAGATTCCAACACAGCTCTGGGAAAGGCCTTCTGCATGTGGAGGCCAAGTGTATAAAGACAATAACACAGAGCCAGGAGAAGGGTACATCCTGCTAGAATCATCTTCACAAGCTTCTCTGTTTGAGCAGAACTACTTCCAAACAAGAGCGAGCCTGTTTGTCCTTGCTGGGATCAGTAAACATCCTCAACACAAACAGCAGTGAGAGAGAAAAGCTCACACCAGCAGGCCAGCTGCACTCTCACTCCATGCACGCTTTGATGTCTGTAGGAGAGAACTGATAATGGAGATCCTAACATCTTAATCCGTTTAATTGGAGCACTGGTCAAGCTCACTGTGGTCTAAGAGAGGAGAGCAGATTTATGACCAAATCTCTTGTATCTATTGGAGTATCTATATAAAATCTTGATGGATTTTATACAGATACAAATGCAAAAACATGCTTTAAGAACCTTTCAGTGGAATTCTTTTTAAAAAGAGATGTGTGAAAGTTAAAAATAATTTCTAAAGTGTAAAGAAACGTTAAGCTTCTATACCATTTACTGCTTGTGGGTAACCACAAACAGGTTAAGAGCCTTAGAAAAGGGGAGGTTAACGGTAATTAATGTAGGGCTGCATAGACGGATGGATGGATGAATGGATAGATGAATGGATGGATGGATGGATAGATGAATGGATGGATGGATGGATGGATGGATGGAAGGATGGATGAATAGATGAATGGATGGATGGATGGATGGATAGATGAATGGATGAATGTATGGATGGATGGATGGATGGATGGATGGATGGATGGATGGATGAATGGATGGATGGATGGATAGATGAATGGATGAATGGATGGATGGATGAATGGATGAATGGATGGATGAATGGATAGATGAATGGATGAATGGATAGATGAATGGATGGATGAATGGATGAATGGATGAATGGATGAATGGATGGATGGATGTATAGATGGATGGATGGATGGATGGATAGATGAATGGATGAATGGATGGATGGATGGATAGATGGATGGATGGATGGATAGATGAATGGATGAATGGATGGATGGATGGATAGATGGATGGATAGATGGATGGATAGATGAATGGATGGATGGATGGATAGATGAATGGATGAATGGATGGATGGATGGATAGATGAATGGATGGATAGATGAATGGATGGATAGATAGATGAATGGATGGATGGATGGATAGATGAATGGATGGATGGATGGATAGATGAATGGATGAATGGATGGATGGATGGATAGATGAATGGATGGATAGATGAATGGATGGATAGATAGATGAATGGATGGATGGATGGATAGATGGGTGGATGGATGGATGGATGGATGGATGGACGGATGAATGGATGAATGGATGAATGGATGGATGGATGGATGGATAGATGAATGGATGGATAGATGAATGGATGGATGGATGGATAGATGGATAGATGAATGGATGGATAGATGAATGGATGGATAGATAGATGAATGGATGGATGTATGGATAGATGAATGGATGAATGGATGGATGGATGGATGGATGGATGGATGGATGGATGGATAGATAGATGAATGGATGGATAGATGAATGGATGGATAGATAGATGAATGGATGGATAGATAGATAGATGGATGGATGGATAGATGGATGGATGGATGGATGGATGGATGGATGGATAGATGGATGGATGGATGGATGGATGGATGGATGGATAGCTGAATGGATGGATGGATGGACGGATGGATGGATGGATAGATGAATGGATGGATAGATAGATGAATGGATGGATAGATAGATGGATTGATGGATAGATGGATGGATGGATGGATGGATAGATGAATGAATGGATGGATGGATGGATGGATAGATGAATGGATGGATGGATGGATAGATAGATGGATGGATGGATGGATGGATAGATGGATGGATGGATGGATGGATGGATGGATGGATGGATGGATGGATGGATGGATAGATGGATGGATGGATGGATGGATGGACGGATGTAGTAATGGGAATGCTGTGTTATGGCTGTGAGGTTTTGGTTTCAGAATATCACATTCCTGATTAGCTTCATGCAGAATGATCAGTCTGTTGCCGCTGAGATCATGAGAGTCTTGCTCTATGTGGAGATTGCTTTCAACAGTCCTCATGATTACAAATGTAAGGTTATATGCGCGCAGCCCTGGCTGCAGATGCAGTGAATTGAGCTCTACTGCTGTTCTGTTGCTAGGAAGTTGCCGTGGTGGTGCATTAAGACTGTGGGCAATTCCTTTTTCCCATTCAGTCCACCTCCCCTCATCCATGGACCAGACAGTAAGGCATCTGTTTCACTTGCTCCCCCGATTACGGGCCCTGTCTGGCCTCCACATGCAGGCCCTAAATCAGGGCCTAGGAAGTGCTCAGACACGGCCCTCCCCCGACCTACCTTTTGTGACATAGGAGTGTCATTTCAACAGTTTTCAACAGTTTGTGCCATAGGAGTGTCCTTTCAACCGTTTTCCTTCAGTTATGACTGATTTGTTGGTCACATGATTATCCACAAAATTTGATTAAGCTACTATTTTTTTCATGAAGCTAATGCTACCAATGAATACTAATACCAATTAGCCATAAAAAGTAGCTACTGTAGAACATTAACCTAAACTGCCTACTGCCTAGGCAAAGCCTGTAATTTACCTTTCTCTCCATTTACAGAAAATCAGCCAGCCGCCCACAAGCCTTTCCTCGTATGCGGCCATTTGTGTCCACTTTGAGTTATCTTCACCCCTGGCTCTCTACAAGCTTGTTTGTACCTGCCATGTCACCAAGCATGTCACTGTGTAACATCTTATCAGTTCCTCAAGGATCAAAGGTCCAGGATGATCTTTATCAGTCAGTATCTCTCTCTCCTTCTCCAGTCAGACTCTTTTGCACTACTGGGCTGACCTGGCTTGCAAACACTGTGCCTGATGGCATATTGGCCTTTCTTTTTTTCTTATCAAGAAAGGTTCATTCTGCTCAGTCTGGCGAGACAGCCTCTGGCTTAGGACAAGGGGAAGAGGTCAGACTGCCCTGTGTCTTCACAACTGAATAGCTGACCCCATTAGGGTTAACTGGGAGGTTAACTCAATGCAGTAAATCTGAGAGCCCTCACTAGTGCTCTGAAGACAGAGAGATTCAATTAATATGTCATCAAAATGTGAGTCAACTAAAACTGTCATTTCTATCATTTTGTGTGACAAAGTTACCACTGGGCTTGTTCTTTCTCCTTTGAAATGTGCACTTAGCACAAATGGAGGTGTTTCCAAAGCAAACCCCAGGGTCAATGCATGTTTCTTTAATATTTGGACAGCCAGACGGTGAGAGGCACCTTTCCAAAGTCGCGACCTTGCCCCGACCTGGCTGAAGGAAGTGTTCATGCGGCTTGAGACAAAGCAGCGCAGGAGAGACTCTGAGGGGCCGGACGGTCAAGCGGGAACAATGGGGGCCACGCATTCAGACCAAGAGCCACACAAAGGAGTCTGCTTCTTCCCAGTCACACCTCGCCACAGAGCTGGCATTTCACACTGGTCTGCGAACAGCCATTGAATGAAACTACTGTTTAACCTAAAACCTGGGCCCACACAGAAACCAAGACAAATTTGTAGTGTTGCGTTGCGAAACATGACCCCATCTGTGCTGCATTGATGCAGATGTTTTTATCTGTGGCTCAGATGAAAGTAAAGTGTTTTGATAATGCCACTATCGGAAAAACATGAGACCTAAACTCACATACACAGCTCATGATCCAGCTGCCTTTATAGTGTTCCAGATTAAGAACCGCCTTGTCCAACCAGTCACCATGAGTGAGGAAAAACATCTAGAACTCTGCTTCATTATTTCCTAACAGTGACATACAGGTTTGGAACATGAACCCAACGCTGGGCTTCCTCTGGCCTTTAAAGACTTAGAGGGTCATCATGAGATTCCCTATATGGTCTGCTGCGGAGACATAGTAAGGTGTGAGGGGCTGATTGCTCTGTAGGGAGTTGGAGGCACCGAAAGATTCTTTGTCTGTGTATAGCGCCCTATGGCAAGAACCAAGAGGGAGAACTTACAACCCCTCCTGCTTTTCTCTCAATGGACTACTCCACCCCTTTACCTGTCCCAGCTCTGGATCAAGGTGTGGGGGCTGCATATCAAACAGTTGCAGACCTTTGATGTTGGGAGAAACACAAACACTGATTTGACCTAAGTCGTAACAGCTTATTTGTTCCCTTTAGTCATTCATGGGTTCCTTGTTGAATGTGTAAGCCTTCAAAGGGCTCTCTCTCAGTGGGCCTGGCTTACAGTAGCCATGCTGGCTCTGAGAGGGCTCTGACCTGGGTTTGGTGGAAGGCCATCTGGCTTCCTGCACTTAAGATTTGATATTGATTTATTGGTTGTACATGTGAAGATAGGAGGACACCAGCTGCCACAGACTTACTGCTCTATAATACTTTCCTTTAAGACAATCGGCGCTGATTCACGTCAAAGCCTCTCAGTATTCAGCTTGATAGTTTCTGTACGTTAAGGACCAAGTTAAGTATGAAGCTCTTTGCGTAGTTTAGCGGGAATTAATATCTGATGCAGATTAGTTTAGCGCATGAACAACAATGTGCTGTGAATTCTTAACTGAATCTAAATGTGCAGCTTTGATATTCACATTTTGAATAATGTACAGACATGAATTATTGAATGAACGAATATATATACTGTATATATTATAATGATTAGGGGTGGCACATTTTATTTCTACGTTTAATCTTGAAAATTGCCCAAACTCTCTTGCTCCACATTGCATGCGTGGCAAACCATAGCTTGTGTTTTAATTCATTTCAAAAGGCTACCATTTTTTAGGACCAAACTTGTTCGTTTTTCATCCCACACCTGGTCTGATATTTTCAAATGCTGGGTTTTGCGTCAGTGTATACAATATGTTGTCAAATAACTTCTTAAACTCTAATCTTACAACTACATTTAACTTGAGGCTTATTACGCAGTAACTACTATCAATTCAGTAATCACTATGAAACTTATCTTTAGTTACAAAAATGGTTATTTAACAAGACCATTCACTAAAGAAGGACTTCACTATCATTTTTGAGGGAGTCAGAGATGTTTTTTTGAGTTTACATTGAAGTATAATATGTGGAGTATGTGTAGTTGTGAGGATGAAAAATTGTTTAGTTTGAAAATGTACCAAATACAGTTTTTATTCTGGACCAAAAACTGCCAAAATCACACTTCAAAGTGCATTCCTGAATGCTTAAAGACTCTGTAACAGAGCTTCTGTGCACCGTATCTCTTTCCTGGTTGTGAAGTGAGCCAGCCTGCCTAACTGCACTCTTGCAAGGCATATGGTATCTGTGTGGCTCTTCTCTCAGCTCCACACCCCCATTCCTTTCTTCCTCTCCTCTCTCGTCCTCTCCCAGCATAGGGCTGTGATGTGACTGTGTTTCAGATAATGAGGTGAGAATTTTACGACCTCTTGGCCCTCCTGGCCCGGCACCAGGCTGCGAGAGTGAGGCTGGATGCAACCAGACTGCTTTGAGTGGTAAAGAGCTCCCTCTGGTGAATGATCGTCTTCCTAAGACTGTGGAGGACAGTCAGAACATTGGATTCAGATTCACACTTCACACATCGCAGCCATCATTAGGGACCAGTGCGGGAACCCGTCGGCCGAACGGAGCAACTCTCTCTTCCTTGAGCTCTCCATTTCAAAGCCAGGGATCAAGGGCAGACTTGCGCATGAACTGGGGTGAATGACAATGGCTGCTCCCTCCACCTGTGGCTCCTGGGACACAGAGAGGAACTCTCAAGACAAAGGGGCCCTGGAAGTTCTCTGGGTTAATGAATCCCAGGATACGTAGAGCACAAGGCGGTCAGCAAACATGGGAGGACACCATGTAATTCGGGAGGAAGTCGGGGCTCTATCTTCTGCCATGCTTGCCAGCAAAACAGAACAACTGAAAGCTTGAAAATGCAACAAAAAAGATCAAGAGAGAGAAAGAAGGACAGGGGAGGAGATCCAGCCGTCCTGGAGACCTTGTGGCAACACATAACAGGGCGAACCCTGTTAAGCAGTTCAGCCCCTAATTGATAAGTGGCAGCACACGCACACACTTCACACTACTTATCTGGCACCAGCATCACCCCATTATCTTGTATTAGGAGCCACACGCATATGACAGTGAGATCAAAGGGAGTTTTTCCTGCCACATTCAAAGGAAGCACTTTGACTTTTATAGCTCCTGAGACTGGAGAATCTTCTAATTCCCACTTTGACATTCTTTAACAGGCCAGAGTGACACCATAGAGAAAAATAACTCACACCCAGTATTTCTCACGATTACACTTCTGTATTATCTGCCTGGAGTTTAGATCTGTCCATGTGCCAGTTATTATTCTATAAAGGTTATCCATGTAAAAATGTGAAATCGGTGTAATTCCTGTTTTAAGCCAAGCAAGCCCATATAAGCATGGGAGAAAAATCCTTAACATCCCTATTTAAAACAAAATTATTAACATTTACATGTTCATCTGTTTTCATCCACAAAGAGTCCATTTTTATCTTATTTTCTCATGCTGATTTACCATTATGAAGTTTAACTTACCATCAGTTTTGAAAAAAGGTGTCATTTACGAAACTCTGACAAATATGAGGCTCCTCTCTAGTATTTTTGCACATTGCTGATTATAATAGAGTCATACAGTGCTGTATTCTCTCTTGGTTTAGTGATGTGTGAGTGTCACTGTAACTATGTCTCAGTGCAACTCAACATTCAGATCAGTGTTACATGCAGCAACATATGCGCCCACCTGAAACCTTTATAGTAAACTGGAAAGGAAAAGGTCCTCATCTAGTTCTATTTAACATTTACTTGCATATAAGCATTAATATTTGATTGACCACTATTTGAGCAATGACAAAGTGTGTCCCCAACACCTCTCTTTGGCCCCCAGATCCCCTTCCCCCCAGGTTCCCACCCTGGCACAAGGCCGCAGAGAGGGTGCTCTTTTGAAGAGGCCCTCATTTCCTTCTCGGGGCTCTGTTATTCCAGTAGTCTTTGTGAAGAAGCCAAGTGGTCCAGCCTCAGACAGGAGGTGGGCTCTTCACAGGGAGCTGAGGTTGTCGGCCCAGCAGGGGAGGGAGGTGCACCTCGCAAGGGAACACAGGCCAAAAACAAACGCCAGTCCTGCTACAAGACCCTGCTGAGATACAGCGAGAGATACACATACATTAACTGTAACAATCACAGAAGCATATATATATATATGTACACACACACACACACACACACACACACACACACACACACACACACACAC
>JBBJLR010000034.1:1498730-1516459 GCA_037577145.1 Brachypetersius gabonensis
AGTGCGTCCGGATTCCACTCATACTGCCCTCATTCATACTGTATAGAACCTACTGTTTTAACTCTAGAGCAGTGCGTTCTAACTCAAATGGAGTACCTAGTATGTGGTATGCGATTTCGGACACAGCCACAGACTGCTCTTTCTTCTTCGCCTCTCCCCCTATCTTTCCTCTTCCATCTGCTCTTTTGAAGTGGGAAGGCGGACCATCCTTCATCAGGCATCCAATCCATCGAGGAAAGTAGTCAGACAGCCAACGGGGTTTTAAGGTGGGATTCCGATTCCATAGGCAAATGGGTGCTCACAGATCAGACCTACAGGAAATGGGGGTAAAAAAAACCCCACACAAGCACTACTATAATGTAACTAATTTACAAGTTACATTATAATATAGCCCAAATCAAATAATGCTACAGAAAAGTGTGCATATGTTTGGAAAATGATGAAGTTTACTGGGTGCTGCTTTCTTTTTTACTACTGCTGCTGTTTTTAAGGAATTTCCCTATTGTGGGATTAATAAAGTCAATCTATCTATTTCATCAGGCTGTAGGAATTAGATACCATAACAAAGGAAAAAGCTTTATAAGTGTGTTAGAACGACGCACATACTAAAGTTGTTGTTTGTCTAATTTCAAGTCAGGCAAGCTGGAAAGTCACGATGAAGTTCTTGCATTCCACTGATCAGCACAGAACGAGCAGTATTTATTTATTAGGAAATTGTTTTTTGTTATAGGATACACTATTGGTGGATTCCTAGTCTGTTATTGGTCTATTTGACACATTTGCCAAGCCCCCACGCAAAATTCCACCAATGGTTGCACTAGGACGTCTTTACGCCATCGTCCCAGAGAGCAGTAACCGTTAACAGCTGAGTTTTCACTCAGGTGTCAGCATAAAATAAATATATGTGCTTTATTAATATGTTTGTAGCCGAGCTGCCGTGGGTCGGTGACTTTCGCTGACAAAGGATGGCAACCGTTAAAAGGGATGACAGACTGACAAGTTCTCAGAGTTTCCTGTGTGTCGGTTTTGCCGGTGTTTTCAGCAAGACCGCCACCTCGCCTCTCGAAGTGGTGAAGATTTTGAGTCAAGTGGGGACCTTTCACTGCAAGCGGGGCTTTGTGCACAGCTTTCTTCTCCTGTACCAGCACGAAGGTTTGCGAGCCTTTTGGAAGGGGAACTCGGTTTCCTGCTTTCGGCTGTTTCCCTACAGTGCCACACATCTGGCGACTTATAAAAAGTGAGTAGCTCTCGCCGTCATACAACCTTCCATAAACGGCTCGGTAAGTCTGTGGTATATATTTACTTGAAGCTTTACCCTTTGAGGCTTCAGCATTGAACCTGCTTGCTACAGGAAGTCACCAGGCTCTGCTGCATCAGCTTTTCACTCTATGGCTCCTGTTGTTATTTATAATGTCCTCATCTTTGAAAGATGTCGTGTTTATCAGTTTTTAGGCTCGGCTTTGGTGGTAAATTTCAGTGGTCGGCTAGCACTGGCCACATTTTTAATAGTATTTTTTCTTTCTCTTATTTATATATTTGTTTTTGTATTGCCCACTTACGAAGTTTACTTTAGTTCATGGTGACGCCATGCTAGAATCACGCCTTTTTTGCTCGGCCAATCGGAACGCTCCGAATCCTCCCCCCACACGGTGACGTCATTTGTTGTTGAAAGGATTCCCTGATCAGAAACACCTGATTCTCCTTTCCAGTAAATTGTCAGGTTTAGTAAATGTGTTTGAATGCTGGACCTCCACGACCGGAGCTTGACACTCCTGCTATAGAGGAAAAAGCAAACGTGCTTAACACTCCGCTCAGAACCACGACCCTCCTGTCCTGCTCAGGAAAGTCCTGTGTACAGTGTTCTGGGGAGTCAGTGTTAGTCAGTGATTCTTATGCAAGAGCACAGCTGTTGTTTTTGCTTTGTGATAAGTGCTTATCTCTAAGGCTGTAAACAGTTACGTTTATTAACAAGGAATGCATTTCTAATGTTTAAATTATTGCTGGCCAACAATTAAAAGTTTAATCACAATTCATTGCATGGATTTCTGCAATTCTAAATAATTCATTCAAGAGTAGTGTATTGCACACTTTTTTTTAAAAGTGTTGCTGCATGAACAAAAGTGCAATAACATCTTTGCAAACCGTTTAAACAAATGAGGAGCTTTTTAACAGCAGTGTTCCCTTTAGCACAGTTACCGTTTCTTAACAGTAAAAACTCAAACATTAATGTAATCATATCAAATACAAAGCTGTTTGTCACTGCAGGGCATTCACGTTTTGTCCTCTCTTTGCTGCTGTACTTTTCTGGGAGGACTTTAAACTGTGGGTGGAACATTGCTGTGAGGCCACAACAGCCCCTGTTTGTGTAATGGTCAGGCTTCCCAATATTTTTGTCCTTATAATATAGACAAAAGTAATGAGATGCTTGACGCCCGCGAAAACTAGCCGAGACTTGGAGCGCTGCTTTCAACGAACTTTCAAAATAAAAGGATTACCACGATAATAACGCGTTAAAGTGCCCAGTCCTAGTTTAAATAAATGGATGGTTTTTGTGTTATTGGTAGCTGTATAACTGCATCAGAGCTATTTATACAGACATTATATACAGTGTGCAGCATGTAGAAGCATGTGAACCTCATGTGTGAAGAAAAAGAACCCCACATTGAAAATGTACCATGTATTGTGTTAACTGGACTGTTTCTCACACAGGATTGTCCACCTCCACATGGATGAGCTTGGCAGTGTCTCACAGTGGAGGGCCATAGTAGCTGGAGGCCTGGCGGGTATATCTGCTGCTCTGGTTACTTATCCATTTGAGGTGGTTGAAACCCGACAGATTGCCCAGAACTGCAGAGAACGCACATACAGGGGAATCCTGCACACTCTCTCTAGAGTCTACCAAAGTGAGGGGTTCCTCGCTCTATACCGAGGATTTTCTCTGACTATCTTGGGTATGCTTTACTTGATCCTTGATTTATTGGCATAGTAATTAAATAATGCAATTATAGTGTAGTAAAGCTAAAGACAAAAGGCCATGTTGCATCTTATGAGAGCCTTATTGCTTACCTCTTTATTTATATTTAATCTGTACTTATATTAATATTTTGAGGGTCACATCATGCTTCATGCGTCTGGGAGGTTGCACTTGAGCTTTGGATATTGGCCTGTTTTAAAGCTGTAATAAGTAACATGTTACTGTCCTTGTGAGTCACATGTTTCTTGTTACTGGTCACGTGCATGTGGTTAGCAAGTGGCAGCAGTTAGCCTTCACCTTAATCTATAGAAATTCAATAATCACTCACCAAAGTAGAGGCTAAGTAGTAATAAGCAGCCTAGAATTCTCTAGGCTACTTACTTTGGTTAAACCTTCCGTTCTCAACCTGTAAATTAAAAATATGCATTAAAATACTTTAGAATAAACTCGTATTTCCTCTATATACTTTATGAACATGTTAATTAATATATAATCACGTCAGTCATTCTGAATCAAAACATCTTTATCTCCAGGTAAACAAGATCTCTTGTCTTTCTCCAGCTTTAACACAAGATGCTGAAGTTAGCATGTCCCAGACTTTTCATTTTATTGGATATCCTCTTCTGTTGTTGAACAGGTGCAGTGCCCTTCTCAGCTGGCTGTTATGTAGTCTACATTAACTTGGATAAACTGTGGCAGGAGCACCAGTCCCGTTTCAGCTCTTTGCAGAACTTCATCAATGGCTGTTTTGCTGCAGGAGTGGCTCAAACTCTCTCTTTCCCTTTCGAGACAATTAAAAGGAAGATGCAGGTGAGAAAAGCACGAAAACTCACAGACATGTCCATTAACACATAATTCATTACAGTGTTTTACTGGTATGCATAGTGTTACTTTAATGTCACTTTAAGCATCAATCAGATTATTGTATTAATTAGTAAAATAGCATACTCTTGCCAAAATATTGTAGCGGATGAAGAGCTTGATGATTGCAACGTTGGTAACAAAGTCTAACGAATGGAAAAGACAGAGGAAAGATAATGAAATCTTAAAGCTTACATCCATGTTTTTCCAAATTTGACAGTTTTGAATCAAATTGACGTGCCATATTTAAAACTGTGTGTGTTGTTAGGTGGAAATGATATCTTATTATTCCTATGCTGAATAGAAACTTAGTCATTAACAGAAAGAAAATGTACTGTATGTGAGTTAATGTGAAGACTTTTCATTCTAGATCATTTTGGGCCATTGATACTGGTACAATTGTAAAATGTTCAAAATTCTGGGAAAAAAAAGAAAGAAACAAAAATTGAGACTTGGTTTTGTCTCCCTGTATGTGCTGCAGTGACATAAGGCTAAATTCTGGACCATGGGTCAGGTTCATGGAGCTAGCCATTCAATTAAAATCAAACGCTCTCTGATGCACTTGTAGTGATGTGCATTACGTTCAACATGGCACTGATATAAAGTAATGCTTTTGTAAAAATCCTGGATTGCCCTGTGAATGGAAACAGTCATGTAGTACTGTTATTCACTACTAGGTGGCACAGTAGTGTAACTATCACTTGATCAGGTTTTGATAGTTTTTGATAGGAAAGCACCAAGACTTTGTGCTTTCCTGTGTATTGTGTTGTGTTATCATCAGAATAAAAACATATAGTAGTATTTTACTGCAGAGATTAGTAAACAATAAAGGGCATTAGTGCTGCACGATATTAGGAAAACATGTGATATGCGATAATGTAGTTGAGTGTTGCCATGGCAATATCACATGCGATAAGTGAGTAAAAACTTAGCCTTTATAGTGTTAATGTTTTTCTGCTTTGGATTTGCTGGTGATAAAGACTTCAGACTCTGACTAGTCTATGCAGAATGAAATGCATTATTTTTATTATTTTTTTTAAATAATTTAAACAGAGCATTTTCTGCCTCCCATAAAACATTTGTACCATTGAACATTGTTGAAAAAATATTTTTAATCATTTTCAATCTTAAATAAATGTAAGCATATCTTCAATTATAGTTCTTAGCCAGAAAAAATAGCAAAAGGAACAATCTATAACAGCAGCACAGAAGAGTGCTCTTCTCTTGATTGCCCTCTTCTCTGTGGCTCTGGGTGAAGAGTTTTGGAAAAACACCATTTACTGCAGTTCAGTCAGTTTATCGTGATATGGATAGTGCGCATGTTGTGATGACGGTAAATTTGCGATATATTGTGCAGCCTTAAAGAGCATCGTCTATTACTGGAGAATAAAACTGGCTGCAGCAACTTGGAATGTCTTAAAGCTAAAGATAAATTACATTACAATTTTTGGCAGATGCTTTTATCCAAAGTGGCCCGCACTATGAGGACACATTTAATAAGAGGACACATTAATGTTCTTTAAGAATAAACATCCTCTCAAACACAAAAACACTGATTCGTTGTAGATCCTCATACAGTTTGTTTGCCTAGCAGCCAAGTGTGAGTAAAATCTTACAGTTCAGTGCCACTCAAAAGTGTCTATAGGAACCATGATCAACACAACCCTGGTTCCTCCCACCACTGACGTTTAAAGAAGCTGCAGGCGTCCCTGGAACTTTAGTTTTAAGTAGGATTAAGTTACTTTGTTACTATGTAATTCATTTTAGTAGGAGGAATCTCCTCCTCACCTGTAGTGTAGTCTTTTACTAAGACAACTATGTAATACTTGACAGTGTGCCAGTTGTAAGTTCTCCATGATGACGTTGTACAGCTATGCAATTTGATTCCTTCAGGTTCTCCACTCCTTGACCCTGTGACTCATTGCATGTGTGTATGTCCACCTTCTTCCAAAGTACACACACAACACACCCGATGAACTTCTGTGTCCTTTTTCTACATAATCTTGACGGTGCTTTGACTGTATTAATTATTTAAGGCCCAGAGTCCTTTCCTTCCACATTGTGGAGGAGTTGATGTCCACTTTACTGGGATCACAAACTGCTTCAAAGAGGTCATCAAAACCAAGGGCATATTGTCCCTTTGGAGCGGATTTACAGCCAACACAGTCAAGGTGAGGCATTCAAATGGTCACTGTGATTATTCTGGTACTTCCACTCCATTTTTGTTCAATTGGACTAATATAGTAACTGTTATACAAATAAAAATTTGTTACAAATAAACGTAGGAATAATGTGGGCAAACACCTGTTAACTTTAAAACCAAGGGCATATTGTCCCTTTGGAATGGATTTACAGACAACACAGTCAAGGTGAGGCATTCAAAGGGTCACTGTAATTATTTTTGTACTTTCACTCTGTTTTCTCATTGGGACTGATATAGTAACCATACTAAGCAAAAAAACAAAAAAACTAATAAGGATAATTAGGAAGAATGTCTGCAAACAACTATGGTGTCCTCTAAGGTCAGAGGTATTCTTGTAGGTGTGTTTCAAACACATTTCCAAGGAGGCAAAGTAAAAAAAAAATTAGGAACTTTTGATGATTTTAACGGACTGTTGTAAGAAAGTTATAAAGCTTTCAAAAAATCAGGTGCAGACTTTAAATATCACTGAAGCAGTTTGAAAAAGAAATGTTTAAAATAGCAATTTCAAGAATGAGATCCAGTCAGTTTCCTCACAGACCCACTCCTTCTGCCTGTAGGTACAACCAGGTCTCATCACGCAACTGCAGCCAAGACACAGTTTGTATTTTTACACAAAGCCTATGTGGTAGTGGTCTAGCAAGACATGGCTGTCGTAAACAAAGCCCTTTCAACACTGCCTTTATAAAACATACGCAAATTTGTAATGATGATCGTTTTCTTGTAGATTTTGGAATTATTTTTTTTACCGGTCATGTTTGTTCACCTGTCATTTCGGGAAAAAAACTGATTATTAAAAACAATTTGTACAGTAAAACCTCGTTATTCGTGGGGTTGCATTCCTAGAGTACCCGCGTTTAGTGAAAAAACGCGTTGTTTTGGTAAAAAAAAAACAAGAGCCTAAAAATGCCTATTTTTAAAGTGTAAACCTTAAATATGTGCCCAAGTATGCTCCCAGAACAGTTAAATTTAATTTAAATTTAATACTCAGTTTAATACATTACGCTTAAAAAAAAGTAAAGATAAGGAGAGAGCGAGAGAGACAAAGAGAGAGACAGAGAGATGCGCGGCAGAATTTATATTTGAATTACTGTTTATGTTTTTAGTAACTTATATATTTTTAATTATTAGAACTAAAATGCGTAAAAAAAACATTTTGCCACGAAAAAGCTAAAAAAGGGGGAATATGGGAGCAGTTTCCGTGCTGTTCTGGAGATTTCCACGTAAAACGATCACTTCCATTCTCTGAAAAAATCCGCGTGTAACTGGATCCGCGAGTCCTGATCCGCATAAAACTGGGGGATTACTGTATTTATATTCTGTTTGAATGTATGTTAATTATTCAGCTCTCTGTTTCTTGTCCAGATCGTCCCATACTATGGCCTGCTGTTCAGCTGCTTTGAAATGTGTAAACAAGTCTGTCTTTACCAAAACGGTTATATTGTGTCTCCGCTGAGCTACAAACTGAAACCAGGAGTGGACCAAAGCCTGGGTCCACACGAACTGCAGGAGTTTAAACGTTACCTAAAAAACAGAAAGCTGCAAACGCAAAGTTCATCAATGGGGAATCGCTGGTGAGGCCCTATCTCACTGACTTTCTGATGAAACTGGAAACTACAACCAAATGGGAGATGTTTGTTTTGCAACTGTGGAGTTCTGTCTGAGGGACGTACTACAACGCATTTGCAGTAAACTGGTCGCTTAAATCCTCCATGGACCTGCTTGTACATGTTCACTGTAGGATTTTTAAAATACCTTTAGTGTATTTGTTGAGCACTGCACATCTAGTACAGAGGTGTTCAGTATAGTTGAGGATGGATAGATACTGTCAGTATTCTGTAGAGAGTTTAAACTTTCACCTTAACCCTGGGTCAGACTTGATTAACTGATTATTAGTTTTACTACACAATGCTGGTCATCACTGTGCATAACCTTGATCTCGTTTAGCTGCTAAATGTTCAGTTGTCAAAAGAGTTCCATTCAATACAATCTGTACCATTTTAAAGATCTTTCCACAGTAATACTAGAAGCACAACCTTTGTTTTCTGCAGTACCTCAGATAGTATATGATAAGGTCACAAAACCCATGTCACATATTTGAGACAGTATTAGGCTTTTGCATTAGTATAAAAGATGTGGGTTTTCCTTTTATTGGGAATGTATGAATGTAAAGGACCTGCATGGGTTATTTCAGTGCCTTCATGGGACAAATCATGATCATCATTAAGGAGGTTTTCATTAAATTATGTATGTTACTGTGTTTTCTCTTGTATTCTGTGCAGAATGTGTGAACAACACAGTTTTAGACAATACCATCAATTGTTTTTGATAGCAGTCATTTTGAAATTTTGTCAGAGAATGTTGAGGCTCCAACTGAGCTGGAGTTTTTCGTTTGTGGCCTAAAAATGAAATGCAAGTAAATGTCCAAAATCTGTTATCTCCATGTGCAAATGTTAAACAGCACAGATTGACACTGCTGGGGCTCTTCTGATCTCAGCTAAGAGAAGTCACTGAGTCAGGTCAAGTCAAAGTCAAGTAGGTAATGTCATTTCAGCCATGAAGAGTTAACAGGGTCCTCCAGAATCACGGAGCAACACAAGAACAGAAACCGCACCACAAATCTTTATAAGTGCAGACGGGACAAAATACAGTGTACTCTGTGGATTAAATGTAGGATCACAGCCCAGTAGGATGAGACAGCTTTCAGTGTGTGACTGTACGCTGGACGGTGTCTTTTGATAGTGATGAAGACTGCCCTGTTCATTCACCGCGTGGCACACAGTCAAATCAAGGTCTTTCTGTTTAGGCAAAGCGGCCTGTTTGAAAGTGGATACAACGTGTTTTTCTTTTAGACCAGCGTTTGACTGCCCACTGTACTCAACAGATATGCTGGGAAGTGACTGAAGGTCTGAGGACACGCTCCTTTCTCTGAGTGGAAAAAGACAGGAGTAATGACGCTTTCTGCCTCAGTCTCGTGACTTCATTCCCCACCTATTCTGTCAATACAGGACATTTAGCTCCTCCCGGTTTTCAGACAGACCAATCAAAACCTACCGTCTGTTCTCGCGTGGCCTCGACAGGGTCGCTGTTTAAATTCTGCTCTCCAGTTGTGGATCGGCCATTTCGACCCGGCCGGCGTTGACAGAGCTGTCCTTGGTGGAGCGGCGTGCTTCTCTCTCTTTAACACGACTTCACATTAACACCGCCTCACAATGAGCGAGACCGCCATCTCTTTCGCTAAGGACTTCTTGGCCGGGGGTGTCGCCGCTGCCATTTCCAAAACTGCCGTCGCTCCCATCGAGAGAGTGAAGCTCCTTTTGCAGGTAAGACTCCGAGTCTGAGTGAAAGGGGAACGGCCTGTTCCGGAAGTGTTAGCAGGCAACAGGGCCTTCTTTTATGTCGGAATTATCTAATTGCTGTGTTAAATTTATATTTGGGACCGTATAATGCTTAACTGGTTGAGTGACTACTAGTTTTTTTTTTTTTTTCGTTGTTAGGCTACTTTTAAGTTAGAGAACCTGTTATTTTATCGATTATTTGGCTACTTCAGTCCTTTAACAACGCACTGTACCTAAAACCTAACTGTGTGTTTGAGTACGGATTGTAAGTTGTGCTGCTCCTTCTCTGGTGTTGCCGAGGTTAGCTGTGGATGACCTTAGCTAAAGATCATTAGCCCGCTAGCCTCTCGGTTCGCTGTGCTACCAAAGCCGGGCAGCTGCTGAAGGCGCGGGGAGAGAAGCGGAGCTGCTCGGTACTTTGTGTCCCGAACCCCGTCCTTGTGTAAGATTTGTGGCCCGCCTCCAAGACTCTTTACGTGATCTACTAAACGGAACTGTTCAGTTAATCTTAACTGTTGGTTTAGGCCTCGTGATGAAAAATGGAGTTCACTTCAAATAGTCGTTCTGTTTTGGTTAAAACTGATTTTTTTTTGTTCGGATTTTCTTCAGAGACCCAGAAAGTGACTAACAATTTATTTCACTCTCACCAAGGTCGTGAGAAAATGAGGCCCTCTAACCAAGTTTTCCGGGTTAGCTCGGTACTCACTTCTGAGAGCACACAGCGAGTAGTTGGTTTTCTTTTTAAACTCGCTTTCTTTCTTTTTTTGAGTAGTTAAGAGGTAGTTTGAAGTGTTAATTTATAAAGACTGGAGATCCGGCGGCCTGCTGTTCGCCTGTAAAGCACCGGTTCGGTGTGGCTTTGTACTTATTCGCGCGTGCGCTCGGTTTCATTTTTTCATTTCCGCCTGTTTGGTAAAATCAGTTTATTCTCTTCATATTCTGACTCTCTTCAGCGGTTGAGTTTGAATAACTTAAACCTGATTATTTGTTTTCAGGTGCAGCATGCCAGCAAGCAGATCACAGCCGACAAACATTACAAGGGCATCGTCGACTGTGTTGTCCGTATCCCCAAGGAACAGGGCTTTCTGTCGTTCTGGAGAGGAAACCTGGCCAATGTCATCAGATACTTTCCCACTCAGGCTCTCAACTTTGCCTTCAAGGACAAGTACAAGAAGGTCTTCCTTGATGGTGTAGACAAGCGCACCCAGTTCTGGAGGTACTTTGCTGGTAACCTGGCCTCTGGCGGTGCTGCTGGTGCCACATCCCTCTGCTTCGTCTACCCACTCGACTTTGCCAGAACTCGTCTGGCTGCAGATGTTGGTAAAGCCGGAGCTGAGCGGGAGTTTACTGGTCTGGGTAACTGCTTGGTGAAGATTTCCAAGTCTGATGGCATCAAGGGTCTGTACCAAGGCTTCAATGTATCTGTCCAGGGTATCATCATCTACAGAGCTGCTTACTTTGGCATCTATGACACAGCTAAAGGTAAGTGTGGTGTTCTGTAGTTTGGCAAAGATGTATAGCTCATTGCTAGTTAATTAAACGTTTTCCTGTCTGCAGGTATGCTGCCAGATCCCAAGAATACTCACATTGTTGTCAGCTGGATGATTGCTCAGACTGTGACTGCGGTTGCTGGCCTTGCATCGTACCCCTTTGATACAGTGCGTCGTCGTATGATGATGCAGTCTGGTCGCAAAGGAGGTAAGTTAGTGCTCTGTAATATGGTCCAGTTTGACTGATCACTTTTTTGGTAGAAGAAATGACCCCTATCTTTTTGCATCGCAGCTGACATCATGTACAGTGGCACAATTGACTGCTGGAAGAAGATCGCTCGAGATGAGGGTGGCAAAGCCTTTTTCAAGGGAGCTTGGTCCAATGTTCTCCGAGGCATGGGCGGAGCCTTTGTGCTTGTGTTGTACGATGAGTTAAAGAAAGTCATGTAAATGTTCGGCTGTTAATGTGGTGTTCACCTGTAACATAACTTGTACATTTGGAAGGACTCAAATTCCACCTTATTTATAGGGACCAGCTTTTAAACCAGTACTTGTTGTACTGGGGAGCTGTTTGTGCTTTTATTTTGCCATTTTTGTTTTTTCTTTCTCCTACCCTTCCACTCAATATATCATTCCCAGAGAGAAAGAAGTAATGCTGGGTAACTTACCTGTCATCCAGCTGGTCTGTTTTTAGGCATTACACTTGAATAAAGGCTCACTAAACCTTATCAAGTTTGGTCTCATTTTCATATTTGCGCTGCAAGGAACTTTTTATTCTAGACTATGATCATTTAAATTTGTGGGTGGTATTAGACTTGCGCTTTTCTGCACCATCCTGGGGTCCTCCATTGATCTTTGTCAAAGTGAAGCAGTACAGTGATGTAGCACCAAAGATGTACTGAATTTGTTCTGCTGTAGCGTCACTCATTTCTGTGGTAAGGCACTGCTTTTAATGAGTCCATGAAATGCTACCTTTTCCTGCAGATCCTTCGAAAGCTAAACGGCCAAGAAAATTGTACAGAAGTGCAATGAGGGCTATCTCATAAAGATAAAGGTCTCCTTTACAGCAACATAATTGTTACTCTTGCTCGCACAGGGGCTGTTCATTTTTAAAATAAAGAGTAAAGCTTTTATGGACTTGTCACAAACCTTGAATGCTATGGCTCTTTATCCCTGTGCCTTCTCGGTAGGGGACACTGCAAAGTCTGCGTGAAATGTTCGCACGCATGGTGGGTCATGAACAACTTTGCCAAAAGGTGGGGAGTAATTTACGTTTGCTCACTGGAGTGTTATACTGTAAAGTTAGTTTTTAATAATTGTAATTGTGTAAATGTGTTTAGAGGCTTGTTTAGTATCAATTTGTTCTATTAGATTCTGTGCTACTTCGTAAATTGACAGCTCACGCTGTTTTGCACCAAAAGGATTCCAAAACGGCAATAAAGACCAACCCGTTCTATTTTTGATGCTAATAGATGCAGAATGTGCTGAAGGGTTGAGGCACAGATCTTTGCTACTCAGTACTTTTTTCACCTGCAGCTTGTGCTGTTTAGAGAAACACATTTTTGCTTGGGTTAAAGTACTCTTCCCCTTATGGTTAATGGATATAAAAAACTGGAAATATGCCTAATGTTAATTTACATACGAATTTTACATCATACTTTAGGTATTTATGTATTATGCATAATGGCACTTGCTATCCACCATGAATTACTCGTCTAAAAATAGAGCCAGAACACCGTTCTTATCGATCGAAGTTATTTCTAAGTGCATTAAAGACTCCATGAACTCAAGCATCAGCATCCAGACGGACTTCATTCATAAATCCTGTAAAATAATCCAGTGGATCAGACGCCACCGTGTGGCGGACACGCGGAATGTCAGGCGTGCCTGAGCGTGTGAACGGACCACAGAAAAGCTACAGAACTTTTGACCAACGTTAAATGACGTATACAGAATCCTAATCAACAGATTGTCTTCTGACAAGAATATGCTTTTTTTTTTTTTATCTATATGTCTTTATTTCGTATTTTTAAAGAAACATACCGTACGCATTTGTACCTTGCTCAGGTTATGTATTTGCTTGTAATAGTGCGTGAAAACAGTGCGCCGTTATTCGAAGTGCACTGAGTAGAGTGTAAAACATGAGTGAACGTTTGGGATGGGGCCCACAAACAAGTGAAACTACTTTAAACCAATCACACGTAAAGTCTTCCGGCTCTCACTCTCCTCCCCGCGGCTCCTGACAGTCAGGAGGAGGGACAGTGACTGCCTTCGAGCCCAGACAGCGCCGAACCCTCCACAGAGAAGCAGAATGTACTTCTGGCGCTGCCTGATTGCCGCAGTCTTGAGCGTTTTGTGGTGTTTGTCAGATTCCGGACAGGTCCTGATCCAGGCTGTAATCTGTTTTCTGTGTGTTCTTGTGGTGTTCCCCGCTGGTTCTGACCGCAGCGAGAGCAGCACTCAGACCGACAGCACAGCTGAGGAAACTCAGTCTGAGGTACTATTCATTTTCTTCTGCTGCTTCTTTCTTCTTTCTTCTTCCTTCACCCTCAACTACACCTGCCCACCCCACACACACATGCTGACATGTTTTGTTGCTCCTGTCTGGTCTTGTGTTGCACCGTGACCCTGAAAGGCACGTTGTTTCGTTTCGTGTTTTTTGTTTCACTGTGTTCTCTATGCATGTGGTTGAAATGACCTCAAACCTACTTTACTTGACTTAACGAGACGCACACACACACAGGCACGACAGAACCTACTCTTCAGTTTAAAAACGTTATTCAGATTGTGCTCAGGGAATCTCAGAAGACATAAGGACCACAAGAAATAGAACAATGCAGGGTTTACCTTTGGACAAGCATTTGCTTAAAAAAGTGAAGGGTTCATACATCCACATGATATCCCTTTTGTATACACAGTATATTTGTGTTGTCCTGGATCAGTCCAGTGATTTAGTGCCTGCTTGCACTTAACTTTAATTTCGCTCCTTGAACTGGATCCACACTATCATTCACAGCAATCACTGACCTTCTAAAAAAAGCCTAGTGGCAGGTAACATATCAAGAAATTACTGTAAACGAATAATTACAGGGCATTACTTCTCAATTCGTAACACCCCCAAAAATAATATTAAAAGAGACAAACATTTATAGTGTGTAGAAAAACAGGTCGGCCTGAAATATGGCCTGTTGGCTAGATTTGACCTTTGAAGGGATTTGGCTCAGAAGAAGATTGCCCTAATCCTCTTTTTAGTATACAGTAAACTCTTATTAAAAGTATTTTAACTTTTAAACTCATTTTACAGGCTTATTGGTCCAAAATAAATAAAAGAATTGATTTGAAACCTGCCTTTGTTTGTTGTTTTGCATTTCTGGTCCTTAAACCCACCAAAAACATTTAGTTTGGTCCCCAAGACAAAATGCTTGGGCAGCCCTGTACTTCAGTACGTGGCGTACGTTATTTTTTAAAATAAAATAACAGCAGTCATTAATGTGATGGGGTTCGAATGGTAGAGTAAAGTTGGGACATGCATGTGGTTTCTTGACTGAAATAATACTGAACAGAAGGAGAGAGGCACTTTAGGAAATGCTGTGCTGTGTTCAGTATCAAAATCATGCAAATAACATTAATTTACAGGAAAATGATCATACGGTTGGCAGAGATGAGATGGATACAGCTGCACCAGCGCAAGCAATAAACGGCTTGTACCCAAACGTGCAGAAGTCACTTCAACAACGTAAGGGATAACTTTCAGTTTCTTTTTTATGAGCGAGTCAATTGCAGTGCCCTTGTGATTTCTGTGAATAAAATGCATGGTGCCTGATGTGTTTAAGGAAGTGCTGTTCATTCTCAGTCTGACAGTGTTAGTCTGAGACTGACTGCTTGTCTAAATTACGTAGAAAGCACACAACAATCCTTGTGATTGTTCAGTAATGTGTGTGAAAAGTGATCTAAATCTCTTTTCTTATATAGTGTTTAAGAGCGCCTATGCTCAGCTGGTCCTGCCCTGGTACAAGGCCCCGGAAACCAGGGACAAGCAGCCCTTATATACAGCTCTGCTCGAGGAATACAACCTCATTGTGGACCAGATCATTTGCAAAGCCAGGAGCTTTGACCTCTCTGTCACTAGTGTGGGCTGCATCCGCATCTTCACCCAGCACCTCCGCTGTGCAAAGCAGTCAGACAGGTGAGCAGGTTTCCTCATGTGTTTCTTACGCAGTCCTCATATGAACTGCACACTGCAGCTCAGACTATATCACATGCTTTAGTACCATCATGTGTTCCTAAACTGCACTTTCGCCATAAAAATGCATTTCTTGTTTTATTACAGCTTTGTTCTTTTATTACTGACGGTCGTAGGTCACTGTAAGCGTTTCCTATTTATTGGACATGTCTTGTGCGTTGTCTGTTGCAACGTACCCTTGCAAAAGTGTGAGGGCTGCTGTTTCGTAAATGTATGGTTTAGAAAGGGTAGAGTAAATGTTTTGTGTCGATCTGTGTCTTATTTATTCATACACTTTTACCCTTTCCAGATCCCTGATGTCCAACAGTGAGGCTCAGGAAATGGGTGTCCTCAGGAGATTTTCTGATGCTTTGATTCGCAATCTATTCTCTCGGCATCTTTGGGAACAAAACGTCTACCGCTGTGCTTTACGGGAGCTTTTAGCTACTAAAGGTTTGGCCTGTTTTCTGTTACGGTGCTCATTAGCTCAGTCAGGAACATTCCTTTTTAACATACTCAGAATTACAGAGTGAATCATTTGCATTTTTTCATAGATAGTGTCTTTTCTGGGAGATAACTACTGCCAGCATGTTTTCACTTGCAGTATTAGTAACTTAGTGCCTGCATGGCCTGACTTGCTCACCCACATTTCTGTTTTTAGAAATCTTTATAGAACAAAACAAAATGTACCCATTCAGTCTAGTAGTTTTTTTCCCCCGGTCATAGAAAATACAAATTGTCAAGCCACCTTTTTATATACACATACCCTAACCCTAACACTAAACAAGCCGTTTTATTGAAGATCAGCATGATTTGGAAAACATAATGCATTCTCCTTAGTGTTGTTTTTGGCGGCCTGTTTTAATTTTAGTTTTAGTCTAGTCTTTGCGTCAAGCTGTCTTTATTATTTTAGTCTTTATTAGTCTTAGTCACAACCAAACTCTTTTAGTCTAGTCAAGTTTCAGTCGACTAAAAGTCTGAGCGATTTAGTGTTATTTTAGTCAGAATTATCCACAACAATTTTCGTCTAGTTTTAGTCGATGAAAACTAATGACATTTGAGTCTAGTTTTAGTCAAAAACGTATTTTAGAGTCTTTTTTAGTGATGCAGTTCTATTTAACCCAGTCAAGATAGTAGAAGTAGTATGATAGACCAAATCTAAATTTTCTTTTAGTCAAACCTATTTCAACATTCCAAACAAGGTTCTCTTATTATTATATTACTGTTACCTTATAGACTCAAGAATACTGTCCATCCATTCCAGACGCGGAGACACTTTATGAATTTCTGACATTTATTTTGCCAACCAGCCATGTTAGAACTTAGAAGTACATACACATACATTTACATTAATTAATTAAATAAATAAAATAACCTCACATCACCAAAAAGTGCGAAAAAAATTAAAATGTGTGTCTATTGCCATGAAACCCACATTTGTAAAACTATTTTTTTAAAATTCCTGAACAAATATATTCTACTAGGAATTTAGGATCAGCTTTAAGTGCACGGATAAGGGAAAGGCTGCTTATCAAAATGCTGTGTGTGCGTGCGTCTCGTTTTAGTCACGTGATAAATGTTCGTTGACGACGATATTTAGTCATGATTTTTGTTGACGAAAGCAACACATTCTCCTTCTGTACTGTGAAAACAGTGATAGGTATACAGGGAGATGGGTATAGATGTATGAATGAATCTAACCCCCTCCCCACCATCACCACCCCTTGGTTTGTGTGTCATCATCATGTAAAGGTTTTTGCCAAAAAAGGATCTTTAGCTGGTTTTGACGCAAAAAAATAATTCTTTGGTAAAAGCAGTAAATTGGCTGAAGACACATTTTTAAAAGGATACAGAAGAAAGTGTTCTGAAGGAGAAGGATAGTCCTGTTCTTACTTTGTATTTGATTGTCGGTAGGTGTTTCTGCTATTTTAGATTCTGCAGATGATACAGCATTGTAAAGAGGGTGATAGCAGTTAAAGATGCTTTCTCTGGGGCAAAGCATGGCAGACAAACCGTATTTCAGCATGTGCAACTTGTACATGTGGATGAAATACGTCCAGTATTAATCAAGACACATGAAACGACCAGGTAAAAACGGTGTCTAACAGATTGCCATTATCTAGTCAATTAAATTTGCTATGATCACATGAGCAACAAAGTAGGGAGGCAAACCCCTTACCTGTCCCTGGGGCATTTCTTGCTTGTGATTACCAGGTTACAGAATTGTGTAGTATAGGTAAACCATGCACTGCCACAATGGAACCAAAAATGTTGGGTCATTTGTTTCAGTAAAGTTTGTCAAGCTGCGTTCACTCCTGTTAGTATTTACACTACTCACAATAAGTTAGGGATATCGTGAGAGACTTGGTGGATGTCACACATACGGTGTTTGTTTCACTTCAGACAATTTTGGTATTGGGGTGATAGACACACCTTATTTTGTGTTTTCCATGTAATAGTCTCATTGTGTACAGGTGAACCTTATATTGGGGCCAAAACCAAAAGACAACCTTTTAAATTTGGCATCAATTTCAACATTCTGTGGGTATAAAAAGCTGGGATTGTCTGTAAGTCATTCCAAGTTCATCATTCAAACAGCCATGAACACACGACGTCACTTAACGGACGAGCAGCACCCCCTGGC
>JBBJLR010000034.1:1524061-1537285 GCA_037577145.1 Brachypetersius gabonensis
TAGATTTTTTTTAAGTAACACAATAGTTACTTTGCCTGGTAATTAGTTACTTTTATAATGATGTAACTCAGTTACTATCTCAGTTGTGAGAAGTAACTAGTAACTGTAACTAATTACTTTTTTAAAGGAACGTGCCCAACACTGCTGGTTTCCTAGACAGGGATTAAGTCTGGTCCTGGATTACATAGCATTTGAAATAGAGATTCTCCACTGAAAGCAAAATATAGTCCAGGACTAGGTTTAATGCCTGAACGGAAAACCCATCCTTAACATACTGGTTTTACTACATAATTCAGAATTTACCAAACTAAATGCTAAATGTTCAAATAAAGTATTTATTTGTTTCTTTCTACAGGCAATTCTCGCATCCTTAAAATCATTAAGACTGCGCTAAAGCCATTTATGCACTTGGTAAAGAAGTAAGTTTTAAAAGTTTCCTTTTTCTTTTTTTCTGCACCCCTTAACAATGTGTACTTAAGCTAAAAAAAAAAGGTGAAAAGTAGTCACCTTTTATTTCTAGGCATATATACAATTGAGCCTGTTCATACACCTACCTTGTATCAACACTAAGCTCCTCTTAGTACAACTTGGTAGTTTACAGTTACTGACTGTAGTTCATCCAAATCTCTGCATATTTTAAATCAGTGACATTGACAAGGAAAGCTATTGTGCAACTCACCTGACCCCATTTTAGGGGAGTAAAAAGGTTTATGTAGCTTGTTCATGTCTGACAGCTTCTGGAGCTGGTCAACTCCTTTTACTGTTGATGTACGATATAAACAATAAGTATTTGGGGAATTAGTAAGCACATGAAGTTTGCTTTAAACAGAACATTGCCCCCATATCAAGCCTTTATTGCTCTAAAATAGAATTTTTATAGGAAAAGGAAAATTGTTAATGTGCTAAGGAAATTACATTTTATTCCATCGTGTGAAAAGTGGATCAGGTCAGAAAGTAGTAGTTCAGTACTAGGTTTTAGTATCATTTCACACTAGCCATAAAATGCAATTCTGGCCTTTTCTGGAGGTCTCTCCATTCAGTCTTGAATTTGAACATTTTTTTCAGTTTAAATTGTAGAATATTTTAATTCAGTTGTAAAAATAATTCATATAAATTACTGTATTATAATGACATGCAATAGAATTTCTATTCCACTGGTGGAATGGCCATTAGAAGTCCAGCTGAAAGTGGACAATGATGATATGTGGTGAACAAAACTAAAGATTCAAACTGTGCAGTGAAAGTGTGAACTCCCCTGGTGCTGTTTGATGAACCAGGTGTTTTAGACAAAGCTGTGTAGGGCATCCTGCTCTTTGGAATACACTATTGTACATTATTTTTCTGGATGTCAGAGACGGTCGATTTTCCCTCATTGTGAAAGATTTCTTCCAGTTTAGATTCTGTATGCCTTTTTGAAGTTTAGATCTTGTTATTGGCAGTGATGTTCCAACACTGGATGTTCTACCCTGTCTTGTGCTTGATCAAGATTAATCTTCAAAATAAAATTGGTTTGCAGCTTTAAACAAAAAAATTTAACTGATCAAAGTTGTTGAAAGTAAAAATCACATCATTTTGGAAACCAGCACAAGCTACTATCCATTATATTTGAACTGGTTTATTTGAACCCTATTACTTCTAGTACTGTATAGTAGTGGTATAGTATAGTAGTACACACACACACACACACACACACACACACACACACACACACACACACACACAGATATGAAACATCTCCTAAAGAGCTTGCTAATTAACTGATGATCAGGAGTGTAAGGAAATAGCTAAAACTATGTGTAAAAATAGCTGAAAACCAGTGCTACATAGTATAAAGACATACTGAACGCACCACTATATACAATTTTCTCACGCAATAAACATGTAAACACACAAAATTAGATTTAGACTGACTACCTTTCAAAGTACAGAAATCCCCCAGTTTTACGCGGATCGGGACTCAAGGATCCAGTCACACGCGTTTTTTTGTAACCGAATAACGGGGGATTACTGTATACAGTATTGAGGATCCATGCTTGTTTTTTTCTAACTCATCAGTGCTGTGCATATTGCTCCTCAGGAAAGTGAATGCTTTTTTGAAAAAGATGAACCCTTCAGAGACAGAGGTAGCCAACCGCATCGACCAACTCCGTGAGCTCTTGTGGCCAGAGGGTGTTGTGTCTCAGGAAAAACCTCGAAGCAGCGAGGAAAAAAACGAGACCAAGGACAAAGCTATGCACCTCATTTCTTCCAAGCGTATGCATTTTCTTTTTTTTTCTTTCATGCCCTGTACAAATACGCCATGCATTGAAGATTATTGATCTTTTGTATGTTTTGATAGTTGCAGGCTATCGGATCCTCAGCAAAACAGATGTGGAGACCATGTTTAAGATTTTGCAAGATGCTGAAGAAAATAAGAAGCTGGTTTATGTGAGTGCTATTTCCCCCCACTTTTAAATCTTTTCAGTCAAACATTCTACCACTCTGTAACCTCTCCTTCTGATCGGTGTTACTCTAGGATCTGCTCGGATATATCTTGATGGAGTTCCTACCTGGAGAAGCTACTTTCAAAGAGGACGTCCAGCTAAATAGCAAGGACATTTAATGTCTGTGAATAGTTTACAGGAATTTCTAAATGAAGATATTTCTGTTCTGTATAAAAACACTTTCATCTGGTGCTTATTTTGATCATCTTGTTAAAATACTGTATATGAATTTGTTTCTAACTAACTTCCTTCCCACACCTCATCCGACTGATCAAGGCCCTCTGAACTGACTTGCCTTGTTGGATCTATTATTGTCATTATAAGAACACTGATCTAAGATCAGAATTTCTATTCAGTGTTGAATGCTGCATCCTTATACCAAGAAGACTGTTCAGTATAAGACCAGATGTAGTTTGAGCTCTAATCCAGATCTAATCTGAATGTATGATTTGAAGAAGTCTCTGCTGGAAGGTAGGCTCTGAACTCTGGAGGATCGGTGAAAACTGCTGTCAATCTTTACCTTTTTTATTATCTGAAAACAGACAACACCCTGCTTACTGTCAATAAATGTAAAAAGTACATTCACCCATCCTTTGCACTGTTATGGTTACATACACAAAACTCATAAGGCACTAAAACTTCAGATATGAAATATGTGTAATCCTTTTTTTTTTTTTTAACCCTTTGATATATGTTGGCCTCTGCTGTACCTCAGTGCTACTGCATGCAACATGTATGGTCAAACCCCTCCTGTCTTCTCTCCATCTATTATTTAGAGCAGCATCTCCCATGCCCACTCCCGGAGGAGCCTTGGAGTCATTTTTAGGTGGATGATTTGAGAGACAGATGTGTTTAGTGTAAATCACTAGACTGTACAGAACAGTGCACTCTGGATCAGGGCTGGGGATCGCTGATTTGGGGCTGTTCCATTGCTCACTTACGTATGGGGTGCATAAAATACATAAACAGGGAAAAACGAAATCACACCAACATGAAATGATGATTAAACAGTGACGTTGATTTGCTAAAAAAAAAAGAAAAGAAAAAAAGACTGACTTATTTAACGGTGCTTATGAAACGCTCCGTATTAATTTGTTTCTTAATGGTGCAATTGAAGCTAGAGTGTACATTGCTGTTTTATATGTACTTTTGAAGTGTGCTTTGACCGCCTAACTTCTCAGCTAGTTCTCCGTGGAGCCTGAGTGCCCCCGGCCCTGTTGGTGAAATGGTATCGCCCGGTTCAGATAACCAGAGAAACTACAGCGAGTCGAGCTGAACTTTACTCCCACTGGAGCTGCCTGAGACCTCAAAACTCGAGTTTTCTTACTGATTCCAAACAGACAATACCTGTACCTTATGGTTGGGCTTTTGTTTTCGTAATAAAGAAGATGTCGACCCCAGCGAGACGGCGTTTAATGAGAGATTTTAAACGGTGAGAGACACGGGAGCAGCAGGCCTTGCTCTTCTGAGGGACCCGGCTGGGAGGCTAACGATGTCGCTAACTCAGCTAACATGGCGACTGTTTTCTGAAACAGCAGTAGAGCTCTTTGTCTCTCATATTACCTCTTTTCTGACGATATCCAGTCATTAAGTATTTGAAGAACATATTACAGTACCTTTACCAGTCGTGCACATTCAAGAAATGTCCTGTTTGTTTTTCAGACTTCAAGAGGATCCTCCGGCAGGAGTTAGCGGAGCCCCTTCAGAAAACAACATCATGGTGTGGAATGCTGTAATTTTCGGGTAAATATCTTTCACTGATCTCAAGTATTTCGTAAATTGTTTTTATACACATTTTTAATAAAAACGCTAGCTATTAACAGATAACTGACATCTGTCAGATTACAAGACCTGCTGTAAATATACATTCGACCTGTCAGTTTAAAGTCTGAACAGATAAAGCTACCTGCCTCTATTATTGTGTGTAATAAAAAGGTTTGGGTAGAGTAGTGGCACCAAACAATCAGCTCTTTTATGCTTTACAGTTTCATGTCTGTGATGAATCCTGTGTAAATGACCTACTCGTCTAGTTTACTTCAGCCTTTCCTTTTGTAAAGCGTTAATAAGAAAGAATGTCGTTTTAGTCTTACGTGTCATTTAGATGTTGTCTGTGTAGGAATGATCATTTCAGATAAATTGACACAATCTTCCATTTGTCCTGTCTTCAGTCCAGAAGGAACACCTTTTGAAGATGGTAAGTTTTCAAAAACATTTAAAACTTTTTATGTAACCCATTACTTTTACTATTAGTTATATTTTTTCCTATTATCCTTTTCCTAATTTTCCTATTATCAACTCAAAATGAGCATCTCTGAATATATTATATATTTATAGGACCTGATTAACAGAAAATGGATATTTATAGGGTTGTTTCATTGTCTGTATATTGACAAATTGCTGTGTGGATCATATGGTTCTCTGTAGGCTTTTTTGACTCTAGTAAATAAGCAGCCAGTGTGTGCTTTTTGGAAATTCATGACCAATGTTGAGAATAAAGAAATATACACATTTTAGGCCTTTGCACAGAAAGGTCCACTGCAGTTTTATGACTTTTAATCTGTTGCATGGTTGGGCTTAGTTTTCTGTCTGCTGGCGAGCTCAAGGCATGTCTGTTAATGTGGTATTTAGGTCCAAAAGGGGATTTTCTATCTGCCCATGTAGTAGTGCCTTACAGGTCAGTCATTAGGCCTTTCGTGTAATCTTCTGCCCCACCTCTTCTGGCAGCAGTATGCCTCCATCACACTTGAAGCTTTTATAGCCTCTTCTGAATGTGTATAATAACAGGCCTTTGAGGAAAGCAAATAATTGATGCCACTGTTCTTTTAGGAAATTAGATGTTCTCTAGATATTTATCCTTCCCTGCAAGTATTAAAATCCTTTTGACCGATTTGCCATGTTCGATGGAACAATCATGTTAGGATATTAACTGTTTTAAGACTGCCTTAAATTAAAAATATGTACGTATGATTTATGCATCATGTGAGATGTAGATGGGACTTCATCTTTATTTGGTAATTTCTGTTAACGTTACCAATGGTTTTTAAAAATTATGGGACACTGAAGCAGTTTGTTTTGGAATTGTCATTTTTACTGAGTGTAACATCATACATGTGTAAAAGAAGAAAATATAAATGTGTGCATTATTGTGGTTTAAGGTTCAAACCCATTGACTTTTAAACATCCTTCCATTTCTCAGATAGGAGAAACTTAAATACACTCCTGCTTCAATCGCCTTTACATGTGAAGGCAATTTTGTCTCCTGGAAACTAAAGCTATGCAGTCATCTGATTACAATCAGTTGTAAACAACTTGAATATTCTTGGTGACCTTTATTGTAGAAGTAAAACACTCATTCTGAAAATGACTATGTACCCCAAGGCTATATAATGGCAAAATAAGCTAGCACACTAGAACACTTAAATTTTCTTTTTACTCTGTCTTCCCAGGAACTTTCAAACTCACAATAGAATTTACAGAGGAGTATCCAAACAAACCTCCCACAGTCCGGTTTGTATCCAAAATGTTTCATCCTAATGGTGAGTTTGACAGCATTGCAATGGCTTGGAACATTTATTTCTTCTCCTTAATATATGTCTGCTTTAGCAGTTCCCTTGTTAACCCCTTTAAAACATGTGTAACACACGCATGCCACATTATTTGGTTGTTTTTTTTGCATGCGTTAGCAAAACAGAGTGAACTTTTCTCTACTGTGTTCAGTTTATGCAGATGGTAGTATATGCTTGGACATTCTTCAGAACCGCTGGAGTCCAACATATGATGTTTCTTCAATTTTAACTTCTATACAGGTATGTACAACAGAGATCATGGAGGTATTGCATAAAGCTAGCCAATGTATTAGTTCTCATCAAAATGATTTACTCTAGACATTACTACACAAATATTTGCTATCACAATTCTTTAAAAAATAACATTGTGCTAAAAATGTCAACATTTTAAGCAGAATTTACACATTTTTTTTTTTTTACTACAGTCTTTACTGGATGAGCCAAACCCAAATAGTCCTGCCAACAGTCAGGCAGCTCAACTGTACCAGGAGAACAAACGAGAATATGAGAAACGTGTGTCTGCCATCGTGGAACAGAGCTGGCGTGACTGTTGACACTCCCCAACAGTTCAAAGTCTGAACAATACTTGGCCTCAGCCATCAAGAGGAAAACCATCACGCAAGGAATAAAAAATAAATTCACATCATATTTTGAATCCTCATCTTAGAGTTGTCTCTTCTGTAGCTGTTGCAGAGTTAGAGTGCTGTTGTGTTGTGGTCTCCCTCTTCATGCTAAATATTACTCTTGGACAAGGATGTCTTTTAATTCAGCGGAATGTACCTTGCCACATGAAGGTTACTTGCTATAAGCATTTCTTTGATTTATTCTTGAAAGATTGTCTTCATGCAGGAGTTGTCATGAACATATGCTGTGTTTGGTGTTAGTTTGCTCCTACAGTGGGGGCTGGTGGTCGCTCAGGTTTTGGTTTCCAGTGTGAATCTAGCTTTATGAAACATACCTGCTTGAATCTATCAAGTTTCTTTAATCTATTTGTCACACAAGTGCTTGTCTGCCCCATTATTGTATTCACATGCCAAGGTGGTATTGCAGAAAGCTGGTTAATGCCCCTGTCCCTGTTATTTTTTTTTTAACTGCGGACACTGTCAAATATAAGCTAAGACAATTGTTTGAAACTAAAGTTACTAAATATATGAACGTTACAGCTTGTTTAAAACCATAGAACTGTTTATGAACTTCATTTGAAATGAGGCTTAAGGCTGTTTTTACCCAATGTGCTACTGTTCTGAAAGAACTGTCAAGAATTCTGTTTATTTTGCCAAGTCCTTGCCTTGAGTCTTGGAATGTAACAAAATGGTACTGATGTACTTGCAGACTGTATGCATCTTCATTCATTCTGTTCCAAGTGTTCCCTTCATTGCATGACAATTTTGCCATGTTCTCCAATGACAATTTGAGTACAGTTTACTTTTTGTCACATTTGGATTGCTTTGGATCGGACTGCCTGGGCATGATGACGTTTGGTTTGCTAATGCAATGTCCATTGTAATTCTTTTGGGTCATTTTTCAAATGAATGAGTGTCAGAGTTGCACTAGTAATTTGTGTAAGAAACTGTACATTTTCTCACTTCTTGTAAATAAACAGTAAAGTAAGCAAGGTGTTTTTTCTTGAGCAGAAAAGGGGGAGCACAATTTCAAGTGTGCTTTCTTTTTTCCCCCCAATAGATGACCAGTGAACCATGGACAGATTAACTTTGTTTAATATGTATGCCAAAACAAGCAGACACTTAACAGTATTCACAAAACTTAGACTGATGTAGAGCAAATCACAAATTGCTGCTGAGGCATTTATCAAGGGAAGACACCTTAGATCTTTTTAAATAGCTCTAATGATCATTGACCATAATGTGGCAAGTGTGTATTGTTAATTCAGCTCTAACTTTTTTACATATTTTAAAATAATTTAAATGTTTAACTTACTGCACCTTAAGAGGGGGTGGATAGATCATCCATTGTGAAAATTATGTGAAAATGGAATGTTGAAAGGAGCTCATGCTGCCCTAAAATCCACTACAAATGTCCATAAAAATCACAGGACACAAGGTATGACAAACCTCAGTAAGGTAACTTGTGTACATCATAGTGCCTTGAGTTAACCTAGCGCAAACTCTACTGTAGACAAAATCTATGGCATTACATGGAGGGGAAAGGAGTGCCATCCAATCGGAAATGAGTTCTCAGGAATGCAGAAGCAGAGGATGTTACCTGACACTTTGTTTGAAAAATACGCTTTACACTCTTGAAGCAAAAAAAGTTCAACAACTTTACTAATAGTAATGGTCATCTGTGGCAGCATTTCCCAGTTCTGGATCCAGAGCATCTCTGCACTATTCATTTACCCTGTGTTCAACACACCCATCTGAAGCTTAGCAAGGGCATTCAGGAGTGCCGTGAGCAGGGAGAGCACTAAAATGTACAGTGCATTACTACTTTAGTACCAGGACTGGGGAAATACGTATCCAAGCTCCTCTGAAGTCTTACTTTTCCAGTCAGTGAGAGGCCTGGGGTTTGACAAGCTCATATCGTCCCACCTGCCCCTCTTGCAACAGCTGACCAATTAGCTGCTCCTTTTGCACTCGTCGGCTAACCACAAGGAAACGCTGTCTTCCCTGTCCATACGACTTGCTCCGCAGCCCATATTTTTGGGACACCTGATGGATCTGCTTGCGCTCATCATTATTGAGCTCAGTGGAGAATCTCAGGTCATCCTGGCGATCTGAGCAAGCATAATTGCGTATGATTTCCTCAATATCACGCTTACTTAGCTGATTCCCATGTCTATCCATATCCATACCCAGTCCTTCCCTGGTGAACTGTTCCTTTACCATGATTGGCTCAGCAATGCCCTCTCCCTCTCGACCCAAGCCACCACCTGTCCAGCCCATCTTGCGAAGCAACTGATTACCAATATTATCCTCTTTGATTTCCTGCCGCATAGACTCCTCCCCAGAACGAGCTATTATCTGATTTCTGGAAATGGCATCCACATGCCCCTCCTTCCTGAGGTTGGACTTCACTACTGCCTGTGTCCGTTTCAGCGTGGCAATGGCCTCCTCTGCTGCTATATGTTTAACCGTCTTTTTGGGTCCAATACCTGCAGCCACAAACTGACCTTCTATATAAACTTCACACCTCCAGCGGTGGTCAGGCAGCACAGTAAATTTGTAGTCAGCAGCAACTTTGTTGAACTGTGCTGTGTCATTAATGATGCAAATGGCATTATCAGAATTTTCCAAAATAACCAATTCACTAAGCTGCTTCTTTCGGACACCGTATTGGCTGAAACGGCCAGCAGGTTGCTCAGAGTTGTAGTTTCCTTGAGAAAAATGCTGCTGTGGCTGTGGCTGTGGCTGGAGATCCTGGTGTTCCTGTTGTTGGCGAGTGGCCTGATTCATTCTGAGCTTCTTTACTGCCTCCTCAGCTGCAGCATGCTTTGAGCTCTTCTTAGTACCTCTGGCTTGAGCAACAAATTCATCTTGTAAATATACACTGCACAGCCAGAGATTGCTGTTGGGTATTGGATCAAACGTGTAGTCAATTTTCATGCGATTGTAGGCAGCAGAATTGTTCAGGATGCAGATGGCATCATGGGCATTCTCCATTAGAACAAACTCTGTCCAATGTTTGCTTTTATCAGGCACATACTGACCCTTGGTATTTGGTGGTGGGTTATCCTCTGGGTTGCGCAGAGGTGGAACTAAGGCTGGGGTCGGGGTGTTTAACTGGCAAACCACCATGTCATTGACATAATTCCGCTTATACTGACGTTGCGCAACACGAACTTCCACTGGCTTCATGAAAAGTTTGACAGCCTGCTCTGATGCACGGTCCCTGGCACCGTTTTTGCTTCCAGAGTACCCCGTGGCAAGGTACACACACGAGCACCTCAGCTCACATGCATAACCCTCAGAGGGTACCTTCCTGTTCTTAGGCAGATCAGCTTGAAGGATATCTTTTAAATTGACATAAATGTACTCTGGGTTGGTTTTACAAGCTTGGATGCTGCGGCTGAGAATAAAATTGTAATTTGGACCATCAGGTCCACCTATAAAGGCAGGATCTCGCAAAGTAACAGCTACAGCAGATGAAACCCTGCCAATTAGCCTCTGCTTTTCTTCCAATGTTGCTGTTGGAATAGGGATTGGCATAGATGGTGTAGGTAGGAGGCCAGGGCTGCTCCTACTTGGACTGTCATAGACTCTGCTGAATACCCTGCTAGATGATGGTCTGTCCTGGTGTCCGTAACCCAACCCTTTCCGTCCAGAATCCCAGCCCCCAGGCCTACTGCTGGCATATCCATCAAACCTGCTGGCTTGAGGAGGTGAATTGGACTGTCTTGCAGTTTGTGCCTCATATCTGGCTGTGTATTCCTGCTGTAGTTTTCCCATAAAGTTTGAGGTGGACCCTCTGCTGCCATACCCAAGACCACTCTTGCTGCCGAACGACATGTCCTTACTTCTTCGTTCGGCCCAAGAATCAAAGCCATATGACGAACTCCTTTCAAATGAAGAAGCAGATGAAGAGCTGTATCCATGGCCACTGCTGTACGGCTGGTCTGGTTCCCTCAGCCTCACACTGTTCATCTCAACGCTCCTGCGCTCCTTTTCATTCTCTTTTTCATCCGTACTCCCTAAGCAACTGCTGCTACTGCTGGTGCCACTGACAAACTGCACTGGCTCGAATCGGGGTTTGGAGCCAAATTTTGACACAGGCATTTTCCTCATGGGTTCCTCTCCTAAAATGGAACAGATAGACAGTTCATACAATTGTACACAGTCATCCCTGTATAGTCATATAAAACTAGCGATGACAAAACATCCAAACTTTAAAATAAGAAGATTTTGTTTTTTGTTAAGCCTTTTTAGACTTACTTCCATCAGACGAATTTGGCCTCTTTTTTGCTTCAGCACTTGGGACTAGATCATAGGAGGGCATTTCGCCAACATGAATCCCCTCTGCCATCTCAAGCACTCTGCATTAGTTGAGGGCCATACCTGCAAAGTAGAGTACACGTTTTAGATCTGGATGTTTAAACTAAAATGCTTTTAGACTGAGTACAACAGCACCAGTGTGTTATGAGTGTGAACAGCTAAGCTAATCGTTTACACAGCTATTCTCACACGTTAACGGGAGAAGGTTAAAAATATACAATGTAGATAAAACTAGATTAAAGAAAAACATAAAAACGAATCCAACCTGCATCCCTGGAACACATGGTTGGCCCAGATCATGGACAGGGCCAGCAGCTGATCTAGGTTACAGTCCTAGTACTTCTCGACGTATTTGTTAATTAATTATATCCTAGCTAACCACTGCTTGTGTATTTCAAAGTTGCGTCGCAATTCATCGACAAAAAAGGTCACGTTCATTCTCTTAAATGTCTGAAATGAAGCACAGACGACGCCATTGCCACGGGGTTGCTCTTTCAGCCCGCCTGTTCCGGGTGAGAGGGGATAAACCAGTCGGAGAAACTCAACCATGGTGCTCTGCAGAGCTCGGCTAACACGGAATGTGTTATCTGGTGGTCTTCCCACCGCGAATGCCACCACTTAGTCAGAGCCAGTGAATTTATCAACACTCATACTATCACTCAGCAGTAAAATATTCCTCATACAAAACATACAAACTTGTCTAAACACATGTAGTCCCAGGACCAGCTGCTAGCTCTCGTGTCATCCTGATTTAAACCCAAGCAGCCACTATCAACCGTGCTTTAACTGCAATACTGATAAAAAAAAACACTTTGCTATTTACTCGAGCTAAATTTAAGCTAAGTTTGATCCAAAAAGGTCTGGAAAAGCTGATTTTCTGTAGCCATATATATATATATATATATATATGGGGAAAAAACAAAACCGGTTAGGCAGCTAAATACACGAAGGTTCGTAGCTTCTTGCTATCTCCGAACTCGGCGAACACACAAAAGGACTCATTTTTACGCCAAGACCACGTTATACACATCACAGAACAAGTAACCCAACGATGCAGATAACATTAAACAATGTTAAGAAACTACATGTTTACAGACATAATTCCTCGTCTTCACCCAATTCGACAAAAGGGCTAGGCTAGGAATGCTAGGTTGCTAATTTGATTCACTGGGGTGCCGCAGTGATGGTGTTTACTTTCAGAATTACATAACTGAGGCTTGTTTTGAACCACCACTTACAACCCAGGGTTGTTGTGTAGTCTTTGAATCAAACAAAAGTTATATTATTAAAATACACGGGTTATCTTACCTTACTCACAGCGAAGACTGTTTTCGTCCTCCGGAGTGTCTGGAGACCCACTGCGCAGCTCCAGTCACTCAATCACACGCACCGTAGCTCAGAGCGATCAGATCCAGCCCCAGCCATTCAGACGGAACCTGACTGCAAATTACTACTAATAACATCAATAACCGGAATCATATTAGTTTTTACTGGCCCAGGAAGGCAAACCAGCAACAGGGAAACACAATCAACATAGAAAGTGAAGAAGAAGAAACAAATCAGTAAGATAGAAATGTAAAATTGTACTTAATGTAAAAGCATCTTCCATTCCCTACCTACAGGGGACAGTCTCCCTGGAGCAACTTGGGGTTAAGGGTCTTGCTCATGGACCCAGTGGTGGTGCTGAGGGTATGACTACAAACTAGGGCTGCACGACATTAAGAAAACATCCGATATGCGATAATGTATCAATATCACATGCGACAATGTATCAATATCACATGCGATAATGTATCAATATCACATGCGACAATGTATCAATATCACATGCGATAATGTATCAATATCACCTGCGATAATGTATCAATATCACATGCGATAAGTGAGTAAAAATTTAGCCTTTATAGTGTTCATGTTTTTCTACTTTGGATTTGCTGCTAACAGAGACTCCAGACTCTGACTAGTCTATGCAGAAAAAAATTAAATGCAATATTTCCATTTCAACATGTTAAAAAAAAAAAAGAAAGTGCTTAAACAGCATTTTAATGCCTCCCATAAAACCTTTGAGCCATTGAACATGTTTGAAAAAAATGAAAATGTTTTTTTTAATCATTTTAAATCTTAAATGAATGTAAACATAATTTAAATGATAGTAAGTTCTTAGCCAGAAAGAAATAGCAAAAGGAAGAATCTATAACAGCAGCACAGAAGATGAAGAAACTGCCC
>JBBJLR010000034.1:1562588-1579692 GCA_037577145.1 Brachypetersius gabonensis
CAACTTCATATTGAGATCTGATGTATCTAATGTGTTTCTTTAAAGTGTTCCTTTAATTTTTGTGAGCAGTGTATTTTACACTGTGTAAGACACTGGTTTCCCTTTGATCAAGCTGAGGACTACATATTTATTTTCAGCACCATGTCAAGGTAAATCTGAAGTAACTGGGACTTGAAATGATGAAACACAGTTAGCATAGCAGTTAGTCCATGTCCAGAAGTGCTGTGTGAACATTTTCTCATGTTAACAAAAGTTATACAAGTTAATGACAAATCAGTGGGCATTCATGACTAAAAACCTTTTTTGTGAGGAACTAGATCAGTTCAAATGAAGTAATGTGACTAGATTCTGCCTTCTATGCAGTGGCATCACTGAGGAGGACCTACGTGTTTCTGGAGTTACAAACCCATCTCATCGTAGAAGGATCCTGGAAAATTTGCCAAAGGTCTGGGACTAAATACAAGCACACGTTATTATTATTATTGTTGTTGTTGTTGTTACTGTAAATATTATTGCTGTTATTGTCAATAATAATCATGATCATAATTATGATCGTGATTATTATTGTGATCATGATCATCATCACAGAGAAGGGCAATTTTTTTACGTTTAATATTTTCCATGTTTTTAACTCTTTTCTGTCTGAGACCCTCCTTGACACAGCTTTGCATACACTTAAACATTTGTTCAATGGCATGAACCGAAACGTCGTAAAAACTGCTTGTTTACTGAAATCTTTGGGAACATTTAAGAATGTTTTATTTAATGCAGGGCAACGATTACATTTTTTAAAGACAATTAATTACGTGGTTTTCTGTGATTAATTGTGATTAATTACATTGTGTATGCAAAATTAAATAATTAATTCAAAAGTAGTGTGTTGTGCACTTTTATTTTTAAAGTACTGCTGTGTGAACAAAAATGCAATAACATTTGGTTTAAACTCTTTAAACAAATAAGGAGCTTTTTAACAATTAATGTGATCAAATCAAATATAAAACCAAACCTATTTGCCACTGCAGGACATTCCCATTTTATCTAGTTTATTAAAGATAAACAAGTTCCCCTCAGAGTCCAGAGCATGGGGAGCAGAACCATTATAGCAGCTGCAAAGGGGGACCGACTCCATATGAAAGTCTATGTATCTGAATGCAGTGTCATTAAAGACCCTGCTTGTGTAATGGTCGGGCGTCCCAATACTTTTTGTCCATGTAATATGGACAAAAGTAATTGGACGCATGACCCCCGCGAAACCAGTCAGGCGTATAGCGCCACACTCACACACCCACGAGCACAAAATAGCAGCTAAAAACAGTTTTAAAAACCTGCATTAACATGTTATTACATTTACTGTCATCGTAAATAATGGTTTAACGCAAAATTAATGCATTAGCATGCCCTGCCATAGTTTTATTTATTTCTTCATTATAAAAGTAACTTCACACATAAACCTCAATTTCACTATTCAAATGTCTTTATGACTATGAAGAACATGCATTCATTCGGGTGAGACCACAATTCTGACTGGTACTGCACAAAAATGATGGTTAGTCTTCTTGTTGTAAATATATCTTTGCTCCGAGTAATAGTTATCATGGTCATGTTGTCTGCTAGGAGCAAGTTTGCCTTTGTTGTGTAAATATGGGATGTCAGGCAACGCATGTGTTTCCCAGATGTTAATCTAACACTGCACCTTGTTTTACATCAGACCTTTTGAAGCAGGGAAGTGTTTGACCATGAGAAATATCACACTTGGGCTCTCGGCACACTGAGTAGCCCAGCCATATGTTAATGAACAATGTGCGTGTATCACAGATGCCCCATGCATTATTTGTACAGGAACTATAAAATCCCCATTTCTCCTCTCTGGTTTTACTATATTTGTCATCATACTGTGTTCACCGGGTTCCAAATGTCATCTTCTGTCATGCAAGCTCAGTTTTTTTTAGCTTTTTATAAAGCAGCTACATGAATGAAGCTGTTTGCAGAGAAAATTGTCTGCTTCTCTTCAAGTAGGATCTTGTTTCATATTCCTGCTAGAGAACCAATGCAAATGCAGTCAAACCAATGACCTTGTCACTGACAACCTTAGCTGGAGAGTTTGTTACACAATGAATATTTATTGAACAAACACAATTATGTCTCGTTCAATCAGTTCCAAGCACAGTAGGCAAGCTTTGCAGTACTTCTAAAAATGCATCATAAAATAAGCAGTGTATATATTTTCAGGTGAACGCTGTATCTGAAATGATATGTGCTGTGGTAGATTAAATATCAGATTGTAAAGTGTCATCCTGTTTGCTTTGTCTTCATATAAACCTATAAAACTATCCAGACAACTGGACTCTTCCCATTTTTACAGTGTGAGTTTTTTGTGCCATAAGAAGAGAAGGTTCTCCTCCCTGATCTGACCATAACCCAGACGATTAATGCTTTTTCCCTTTACTGATTTCTCATATAAAAAATACACTTAAGACCATCTAAAATTAGGCTCCTACTGTATGAGATCAAACATTGTAGACTAGACCTACTTTTTGACAGGTTCATACAAAACAGCAGTCCAGAAACTAGACGAAGTACTGCAGACTAGCTGTAGCATATGTTAGTGTCCCACAGACGTGTCTGGGTGTTTTTTTTTAAAGTAACACTTCCTTATTCACCATTATATTATTCTGATTTAATTGTACTGTTTGTTTTTACTCTTGGTGCTGTGGGGATGCCTTAGAACTTGATAAGTGTCCATGTAGTCAAACACTGATGCTGCCTTTCCTGGCCTGGGAGTGCAAAGGTAAAAAACACACAGGGCACGAAAAAGAAAGCAAGAGGCAGAGAGGGCAGTGATAGTTACTCAGTAATGCATGCTTTAACATGTCTTTGTGTGTTCTCTGTGTGAGTCAAGCAACAAAACTGATAAACAAGCATTGCACTTTCTCTGCTGTTCCTGGTAGCGTGCAAACCTGCTTTCTTTTCTCAATCTTAACCAGAAGAAGTGGTGAGTGGAGCGCTGCCGCTCAGCTCTGGTCAGTTTTGCAGCTGCTGTATGATTTCTCAAGGCCTTAACAGCTCTGTCAGTCCAGTAGACTGAAACCAGCATGTAAAACAGAGAGGAGAGGTATAACACTAGTAAACTCTATCTAGTATAACTCTAAAAATCATTGTCCTGCTCAATTGACTTGCTTTCCCTGCAGTACTATACTGCCCGAACCTCCAGTCAGCTCTGACAGACTAGGACTGCTCTTTGTCTTCCTTGGCAACGGCTATTCTTGGTTATAAAGAAAATAAAGGATCATGTGTGTCATTTTGCAGTAGAGCCACTGGTCAGTTAAAGATCTTTTGAAACAATACCAATAAGCAGGAACACTGTTTTGAACAAATAATGTTGTTTTGCATGTGTACAAATTCTACATAGGTATATTCTATCCTGTTTTTTTTTTTTACATTTCTCTGAAATGTTACCCTTTAGAGTTGTTTGATGTGAAATGCTCCTGTCTAGTGATGTTTACAGAGTCAGAATTGCTCACAATGTTGTGATAGGAACCAGATATCTGAAGTGTTTAATGTCTCTTAAAGCCACATCACAGAAATGCCTTACAGATAATCAGCTCGGGACCTAGTGCCTCAGAGTTTGACACTAAATTAACATACAGGTTGTAGGAGTGTGTATGTTGTAAGATAAGATAGTTCCCGAAATATTTGTTCCTTACCAATATCTATATTACATATACAACCCTAAGGACATCGTAGGTTCGCTGTTGATTTCAAATAATGAGTAAAAAGGCTGCATTTACTTTATAGACATTGCAAACCTCTGACTGTTCAACTCAATCTGCAATATAATCAGAAAGCGTTTCTTTCCGAATGTAATGTACTGTAGTCATGTTTTATGTATTCTGTTGAGTACTCTATGATGCATTTATTTTTTTATTATCTAACACAAACATTACAGTCTCTCTTGAATGGCTCCTTGACCCCCTTAAAACTGGTATATGTCTGTATTCGATACCTTAATCATCTACCACATCACAGAGCTGGAGAACCTGATAAACCAGTCCGAAGATGTCAGGAACAGCACTTCCAGCTGAAACATCATTGCCAATTCCGCCACAAAATAAAGAGCCTTTTCTGCACAGTACCTTTGCAGAACATGAGACCATTGTTAACAGGGCATTGACTTTCTTTCACGCCGGCAGTCTGCATACGTGTCGACTTCTGTGAGGGATTATGTCTAGATAAAGATCTCAGTGTAAGATCTTGCCCTTTTCCCTCAGTGCCTGTTGCCAGAGTTTCCCTTCAAACGTTTGCTCTTCCATGTTCCTGACTGTCCTCTCTGAGTAAATATTAACCCCCGCCTGCATGCCAAAACCCTGGCAGCTAACTGCTCAAACCTAACCTTCTCTCTGACACTCACAGCATTACATGGGTTACTGTTTATGAGCCCAGTCATTCCTGCTCATCTTGAGGCATTCAGTGGAGTTCATCTTGCAAATTCGGGTCTTTACTTTGGGCACATCTTACATCGGTTTTCATGTTGGCCATGTTAAGGTCGTTTTCTTCGTCTGTGAGTTTCAGACACTTTCTCTATGGTGTTGAACATGACCACCTCTTATGTGTCTGTCAAGCTGTTTTGGAGACTGAATTATTTTTCAGCGACTTCTTCACTTCGGGCCTGATTTAACCTTTTATCTATGGCAGCATAAATGCCTGCCTCACCCATAATGTTTATTTCTTTATGAGAGTCTTACATACATCACCTGTCAGGTGATTCTGTTTTAGACCTGCCATTCTAAGATCAGTCAACTGGAGCAGACAACTGGACCCTTCCTATTTTTACAGCGTGAGTTTTTGCACCATGTTCCCCTCCCTGATCTGACCATAACCCAGACGATTAAAGCATTTTGATTGTCTCATATATGTATATGACTTCAAGGTTAGAGAAAAAACAATGTTTATGTGATTTTTAGTAGCCTTTGAAGCCAATTAAGACATAAGGTAAGCTTAAGCAGAACTTAAAGACCAGAACTGTTCTGAATCGTTACCTTGAGAACAAATAAACGTATTTGTGGATTCAAGGAGGGAGAAAAGTACAGGACATTTAATTAGTTTAATAATGCTTTTCGTTCTCTGTGAACACTTTCTATGTAGAATTAAAATGGCTTTGAAATGTTAGTTTGGTTTCAGAGTGAGTTTAAGTTGATTTCTAGAATCCAGTGGTTTGTTCTCTGTTGGGATTTTAAGGAGCTGAATGTGAAAAGTTTTAAGTTGTAATTACAGTGATCGTATAAGAGGACTCTGTGTGCCTGGTGGGCGGTGGCACCTCTCACTTTCACACTCATTCACACACACACACACACACACACACACACACTCACACACACACTCAGTCGCTCCTGTCGCTAGTTTCTATTCCCTCGGAACTCGGTCGGCTGCGCTGCGGCTGAAGGAGCGTCCCTTGAAGAGCCGACGGGAGAGTTTTCTGCAGTCGGTGAGTAGAAGAACTGCTCGTTTCTATCAGTATTTCTTTTCCTCCGCTAATTTATCTTACGGCTTTGTAGGACAAAGATAACACTAAACAACCTTCCGAGGTATTTGAGCTTAACTGCTGGTTTACCTCCTCGCTTATGTTAGAAGCGGGATCGACTTTCAAATAAAGATTCACACGGCGGCAAGGCAGGCAGCTAACATTCTCTCGCAATAACCTCCCCTTCGTCTTCAGTTCCACGGTAAAATGAGTGGAGCTCAAGCAGGAAACCGTGGTAATTCTGTCTGCATGTTCTGTGGAAGGGGGAGTCTGGTTTTGCAAGATCTGCAACATGTCTGGCATGAGTTTAACATCTGTTCGTGAAGAATTTGGGGGAGCTTCCTCATGCTCTCTGTAATCTCTCTCCTATTAGAATAACAAAAGGAGTCAACTCCAGGTGAAAGTGGTGGTCCTGTGATCCATAGCAGTGGTTTGAATGAAGACACTAAGTCTGTTAACATTGTTAAGCCCTTCTTTGATGGTCATAAGCAGCCTTTGGGTAGTCTAAAAAGTTTCTTTGGGCTTTTTAGGCAGCTGAAAGAAAAAGTCTCACAGTGGTTTATGTACACAAAGGTTGTAAAACAAACCTAACTGTAACATGAGACACACTGTTTACACACTGTTTTGTAAGAGACCAAGCACAAACGCACTACATAGGGATACACCTGATCTTTTTCTGATTGTTATGTATGTTTTTTTTTTTATGTTTGCTCATACATAAACATTTTTAAATGAAAAAATACAGTTGTACTAGTACAGCGTTACAAACACAAAAACGAACAAAATGCTCAGATTTACAAAACACACTCTGCCGCTCTGCTTTAATCACCTAATAGCTGCATCATATATCACAGTAAACTTAAGTTAGTTCTTTATCACCTTAAATTGTGGCCTCATTTCTCAGTTCTTAGTTTGAAGGCTTATTATAAATAACGAATTATTTGGTGATTTTAGTTGTTACCAAGTAATTACCAAGTAAAGTGGTGCAGTTGCCAGAGTGATGGTCACATGTTAGCCCCTCTTGTTTAAAGATTTTATACTAAAGTGATTTTGTGTTTGCTAAATTTAGTCCTGATTCTATTTACAGTTAAAAGATGACTTCAATACTTCAGACCTTCTCAGGAAACATCTCTGTCACTCTCCCCACGTCGACTCCAGAGGATGCCGGGGACGTCAATAAAAGCTGCCGTTTTGATGAAGAGTTCAAATACATCCTGCTGCCTGTGTCGTACTCCATAGTGTGTGTGCTGGGCTTGGCCCTCAACTCCGTGGCTTTGTGGATGTTCCTGACCAAGATGCGTCCCTGGAACACCAGTACAGTGTACATGTTCCACTTGGCGCTGTCAGACACTCTTTATGTTCTGTCTCTGCCCACGCTGATCTACTACTATGCTAACCGGAACCACTGGCCCTTCGGTGTGGCCCTGTGCAAGGTGGTCCGCTTCCTGTTCTATGCTAATCTGTACTGTAGCATCCTCTTCCTCACCTGCATCAGCGTGCACCGCTACCTGGGAATCTGCCACCCCATCCGCTCCCTGACGCTGGTCAAGCCGCGCCACGCCCACCTGGTGTGTGGTCTGGTGTGGGTTACAGTGACTCTCTGCCTGGTGCCCAACCTCATGTTTGTCACCACCACGCAGCGGGACAACGACACGCTGTGCCACGACACCAGCAGCCCGGACGATTTTGAGAACTATGTCACTTACTGCTCGGTTTTGATGGTGCTTCTTTTTGGCATGCCCTTCCTTGTCATCATGGTGTGCTACTGCTTAATGGCTCAGGCACTCTGTCGCCCCAGACAGGGCATTTCTCCTGGCCAGGGGCGCAGCTCGTCCCGGAGGAAGTCCATCAAACTCATCATTGTGGTGCTGACTGTGTTCGCTGTTAGCTTTGTTCCGTTCCACATCACCCGCACCCTGTACTATACTTACCGTGTATTAGAGGCTGACTGTTGGTTTCTCAACATTGTCAACTTCACATACAAAATCACCCGTCCACTGGCCAGCGCTAACAGCTGCCTGGACCCTATCCTTTACTTCCTGGCAGGGGATCACTACCGGTCCAGACTCATCCGGGCTTTTACCAAGCAACCAGCTGTCGGCCGCTCTGCTGAATATCTGCAGCCCCCCTCTGCCAAAAAGAATGGCCTTGCCCTGGTTTGTAAGAACGCAGATGACCAAGGCAGTAGTGAGTTTGACCACTAGAGGTTTAGTTATGGACTTAGGAAAAAAGAGATTCCTCCCCAGAGGACACGACCACTCCAACAGCCCTCTCCTCTGCCTTCTCCTTCTCCCACACTCCTCGCACTACAGGCAGAGGAGGGGGTACAGGTCCCACCTGTACCCCCATGGAGAATCATCCTCCATGATTCTTCTGTTATTTTGGAAAGAATTCATTTAGCACCCTTGGATTGAGATACATAACTATTTATCTCAAGCAAAAAGGACTCACAAGACATGCACAGGGCTCAGGGTCATATCTTTTATGATCATTGCTTTGGGACTCCGTATGTTCATCATTAACAAAGTGTATATTCTAAAGCCAAACACATCAAGAACAAAGTCAGGATGTAAACACTAAGGGTCGTATGAAGGAAAGGCTGTATCGTAGTGGAGGCGATGTGGTTTAAAGAAGCTTCCTTTGTGTGCATTCCACATGAGTGTTCCAGCTAGTCTCATGACTGCTGTAGATCTACAGCAGAGATGCTGGAACTCATCATCTTACATGAAGTAGATACCACTGCTATACTTATTTACTCCATTTGCTCTCTGGTGCTCACTGTGGTAAGCTACAGTTTAGATCTGGAGAACTACACCACTAGTAAAATAGTCTGCTTCTTTTACGCATGAGGAGCACCAACACAAAGCATACTGAGAAGTTGATTATTTAGTAGAACCTCTTTAAAGAGCACATAAGGATTGAGTTTCTCCTGAGCATTGTTTGATTCAAGTGTAGTGCTCAATCTAGGCCATTCCAGCAATCCCACGGGTGATCAGAGATGAAGTCGGGTAGCTGTAACTGTATTTGCATTAGAATGAGACCCAAAAGCTGGTTGTGGTTGTGATGATGAAGGGACAGTGAGTGCGGAGGTGATCTGTTGTGAAGCAGACTGTGTATATCAACAGAAACAGTGAGGGTTCCTGAGAGATCGCTTCTGGCAGCTTTTGCTGTTCCAGCTGTTTTTGTCTTTCAGTAAAGATGGGTGTGGAGGAGGGGAGGTTGGTGAAGAATGATTTTTTTCCAGACACTTATCAGCTCCCTCTGAGTGCAGTCTTTTCTTAATACATTGATTTGAAGACTCGTTTTGAATTCTCAATTAAGTTAATGGGAGTTCATACTTTGGTAACTAGCTCCATTTTTTGGACATGGAACTGTTTTAGACATGAAGTTTTTTTATTTTCAAGTTCAATGTGTGCTTTGCGAAAGTAATAGCACATTTTATATATTAATGTTGTTTTGACACATAACAATCTATCTCAAGCAAAAAGGACTTGCATGGGGTAGACTCAGGGTCACATCTTTATGATCTAGATAAATTATGTTTTTTTGTTTGTTTTAAAATACAATGTGGGCGTTGCAAGTTATCGCACACTTTATATATTAATGTTTATCTTTCTCCAGTATGTTAAAATATGAAACTGTGCACTAAAATGTGCAGAAAATGTGTTCTTGGTAGAGATTGACCAGTGCTGCTCAAACCTTTCGGCAAAAATGGAAATGTCCAGATACACAGAGGGAATTATTTTGTATTTTAACTGATGGAGGAGGGAACTCTTTTAACAATGTTGTGTTCTGGAGAGAGAGTTTTTCCCCTGGCCTTATAGAATTCCATTCTAACATTGCTGAGTTCCATTGTTAGCTTATGCAAGCCCCTGAGAGTAGAGAGTTGTCATAATACAGAACAGTATACTGCAAAGGGTAAATATGATGAAACCTTGTGAACTGCCATTGAATCTGAAAGAAATACTGTGTAATACACACACACACACACACGATTATGCCTTTTTGCTTTAACCCTCCTGGCACGTATGTGAATGTGTTTGAGTGTATGTGTGTGTGTGTGTATGTGCATGAATGTGTACTTATTTATATTTAGTTAAAAAATGCCAAATATCTGATTTGTTATTGTGTGCTATTGCTGCAATGATGTACTGTACTGTATATGATTTAGCCTCAAGCTTTAAAGTCACATTAAAATAAAAGTTAAAAGAAAAGTTATTAGGTAGAAATGGTTATGCTTATGTTGTAAGATAAAACCACCACAGTTATTTCACGTTTTGCATTTTTATTGTATGAGGTGGTGTAGGTGTGTTTACCTTTTCGTTGGCAGGCGTCTAAGAAGCAATCCAAGGAAGCTCAGTAAGTGGAGAAAGAAGCAAAAACAAATGATATCTAGTTGATATCTAAATGATAACTAGTGACTGACTGTTATAAGAGACTTTCTAGAAAAAAGGTTTCTATGAACAAATAGAAAATTATCCACTGTTTACCTTTGTTTAGGAGAAAAAGCATTGGGCTGAAAACTAAGCTATAAACTTACTAAACGCTACAAATTTTTCACATTTAGAACTGTATTTTATATCCACATATATACATATTAAAAAATAAAACCACATAACAGATGATAATCTAAATGTTTGTGTTTGGTAGCAGTTATTTTTATCACTAATGTTTTTTGTTATTTTTCTTAACATGTTGTGTTGAGATTTTTGTTAATCCCTCTTTTAACCAGTAGATGTCCTTGTTGCCATCTTTAAAAGTGTGTGGCCATCAAACTCAATGATCGCAACTCCCAAAGCTCCTTGCCTAATCAATGTGACTGTGATAAATAGACCTATTGACTGTTGGTTTTGTAAGGTGGGAGAAAAGAAGAGCTTTGAGGTCACAAAGAGTTAAAGACTGACGGGTAAAAGGGTATCCAGGATGGAACACTTTCGTTGCTGTTATGACGGAACTCAGATAAATTAAATAAAACATGTCAAGGTCCAAACACAATACACATGCATACATTTTTGCAGACGTTATATTCATGCTCATGTAATTCCTGATGAGATAAACCAGAAATAAAGACCCATTAAATGAAATTTCAACTGTATTTTGGGGTTAATCTGCTGTAGTTACCCAATTTGAGGGCAGTCCACAATGAAAGTTTGTTTCACTAATGGTATTCACATGTGAAGCCTTAAATATTTGAGCGATTATAGTAGTAGTGTACTCTACTTTACCCATTTATTACTTAGTTAATCATCTTAATACTGATGCACTATATGTGATACTGTTGTTGTGTGTTGCGATGGCGATATCACCTTAGTGTATCATCATGGCGGCGCATGCACACACTGCGGGTTCTCTCTCCCGACAAAACAGTGTTTTCGTGTTTTTCATCCTGTAAGTCGCAGTGTTTTTGTACGACTTCGTAGCGTTTAGCTGTCTTTAACCACGTATATAGCCGAACATTTTTGCTCAACGTAAGCAGAAACAAATCTTTAAGTTAAACTCGCTGAATGAGCTGGGTCTGCTCCGGAGGCCTACTCAATCACCGACCCCCACTCCTGCATCTCGCCCACAATGGAGGCGCCTCCGAGCTAGGCTAGCGGCTAGCCCACACAAACCCGCTATCCCCTCCATCGTTCTGGCCAACGTACGCTCATTGGATAACAAATTGGACTACATCCGTTTACTACGTTCATCTCAGAGGAATGTAAAGGACTGTTGTGTTTTTGTGTTCACGGAAACATGGCTCAGCGACAGTGTCCCGTACCGCCCTATCCAGCTTGACTAGCTAATATGCTACCGTGTTGACAGAGTTGTTGTCGCTGTAGGTAAGACCCACGGTGGCGGCCTTTGTGTTTACATCAGTGACGCCTGGTGCCGCAATGCTGTTGTGATCTGCAAATACTGCTCACCAGTGTTGGAGTTTATAGTTATTAAGTGCTGGCCATTCTATCTACCGAGGGAATATATAGCCATACTGCTGTCTGCTGTGTACATCCCTCCCTCCAGTAATGGCAATAACAGGAGTGAGGCACTGAACGAACTGGACCAGCACATCAGTGAGCGGCAGACAGCCCACCCTGATGCTTTTCTCATCGTGGCTGGGGATTTCAATCATGCAGACTTAAAGTGTGTTTCCCAAAACACAACAACACATAGACTTTCCAACACGGGGAAATAACACGCTGGACTTTGTTTACACCACCCTGAAAGGAGCTTACAAAGCTTTCCCCCTCCCTCACCTCTGCGCCTCAGACCATATCACTGTCATGCTAATGCCTGCTTACAGACTACTCGTTAAAGTCACCAAACCGTTTCGTAAGCAGATACAAGTGTTCAGAGGCTTTACAGGACTGCTTTGACACCACAGACTGGAATATGTTTAAGCAGACTGCCACCTACAATAACACCACCGACCTCCAGGAGTACGCAGAGACTTTTACAGCCTACATCAACAAATGCACAGAGCATGTAACAGTCACTAAAACCATCACTGTTCATGCCAACCAAAAACCTTGGATGACAGGGGAAGTCTACAGGCTACTGAAAGCTCGGAACGTTGCCTTCAGAACTGGAGATGAGGTGAGCCTGAAGACAGCTAGGGCCAAGCTGTCCCGTGGCATCAGAGAGGCTAAAAGACAGTACTCCAGGGGAATATCCCATTGCTTCAAAAACAGCAGAGACACACGCAGCCTGTGGCGGGGCATACAGACCATCACAGATTACAAACCCCCACCACAGACCTGTGACAGCACCCTGCTGAACGAGCTGAACACCTTCTTCGCTCGCTTTGAAGTGGAAAACAGCACCACTGCACAAAAGACCCCACCCCCTCCTGGTGACCAGGTGATGACTCTGTTCCCAGACAGTGTGAGGAGATCCCTCAGCAGGATCAACGCACGCAAAGCTCTGGGTCCTGACAACTTTCCTGGTCGCACACTGAGAGACTGTGCAGCGGAACTCTCTGATGTCTTCACAGACATCTTCAACATCTCTCTCAACCAGGCTGTCGTCCCGACTTGTTTCAAAGCCACCACCATCATTCCGGTCCCTAAAAAGTCATCTCCCTCCTGCTTTAATGACTACCGTCCTGTTGCACTTACTCCCATCCTCATGAAGTGCTTTGAATGGCTAGTCATGCAGCACATCAAGACTGTCCTGCCCCCCTCCCTGGACCCCTTCCAGTTTGCGTATCGACCCAAACGCTCAACCGATGACACCATCTCCACTGCACTCCACTCAGCACTCACACATCTGGACAAAAAAGACTCATACGTCTGTATGCTGTTCATAGACTTCAGTTCAGCATTTAACACTATAGTCCTACAACAGCTCACTCAAAAACTGGTCCAGCTGGGGCTCAACACCTCAATGTGTAACTGGCTGTTGGATTTCCCGACTGAAAGACCACAAACAGTACGGGTCAATGGCAACACATCCAGCACCTTCATTCTTAACACAGGGGCCCCTCAGGGATGTGTGCTGAGCCCCCTCCTCTTCACTCTGCTGACGCACGACTGCACTCCATCACACAGCTCCAACCTCTTCATCAAGTTTGCGGACAACACGACTGTGGTGTGTCTCATTAGCAAAGGGGTTGAGACCAACTACAGAAGCGAGGTGAGCCGCTTGGCCGAGTGGTGCGGAAACAACAATCTCTCTCTGAATGTGGAGAAAACAAAGGAGATTGTTGTTGACTTCAGGAGAGCGCACACTCACCATGCTCCTCTGACCATCAACGGTGCGTCTGTGGAGAGAGTGAGCAGCACCAAGTTCCTGGGTGTGCACATTATTGAGGATTTCTCCTCGACAAACAACACCACTGCACTGGCTAAGAAATCACAGCAGCGTCTCTATTTCCTCCGCAAACTGAGAAGAGCGAGAGAACCAGCCTCCATCATATACTCCTTCTACAGAGGCACCATCGAGAGCATCCTGACGAGCTGCATCACTGTGTGGTTTGGAGCCTGTAATGCGTCGGGCCAAAAAACTCTCCAATGCATAGTGAGAGCAGCTGAGACGGTCATTGGTGTCCCTCTTCCTTCCCTCCAGGACACCAAAAAAAGCCCTCCGCATAGCAGCTGATCCCTCCCACCCTATGCACAGCTTCTTCAGCCTGCTGCCATCAGGGAGGAGACTGCGGAGTCTCCAGGCCAGGACCAGCAGCTTCTTCCATTAGGCTGTCAGGAAGCTAAACTCTTTCCCGGCTCTGCTCCCACTCCCTTCTTCTGCGCCACGATCTACCTCTTACTACCCAATTACTACCCTCAGTCTACCTCTAAAGACTTTTGTCTGTTATAACTATGTCACCTTACTACAATCTTGCTCATTTTGCACCATATTTTTATATTTTATATATTATATGTATAATTGTATTTATTTGTATTTTTAAAATGGCACCTTCTGTATTTAATGTTACGTGTATGCACCTGGGGTTTGAGAGAAACGTAATTTCAATTCTCTGTATGTTCACTACATATGCCAGAATTGACAATAAAGTTGACTTTGACTTTGACTTGCGATAAGTGTTTCTCCTTTGGATTTGTGGTAATAAAGTTATTTAAACAGTGCATTTAATGCCTCCCATAAAACATTTGAACCATTGAACATTGTTGAAAAAGATCTGAAAATATTTTTTTAATAATTTTAAATCTTAGATAAATGTAAACATCATTTAAATTATAGCAACTTCTTACCCATAAAAAATAGCAAAAGGAACAATCTATAACAGCAGCACAGAAGATGAAGAAACTGCCCAGTGATTTTTTTGCCCTCTTATCTGTGGCTCTGGGTGAAGAGTATGGGAAAAACACCATTTATTGCAGTTCAATCAGTCTTTGGTGATATAGATATTTAGCATGTTGATATCGTGATGATGGTAAATTTGCGATATATTGTGCAGCTCTAATGCACAGTATTATCTAGTAAATGCTTTGAGAATAATGTGTATGTGTCAGTTAAGAGAGTGAGGGATTGAGGTGTGGGCCCACGTATGGAACCTTAGGGTTCCAGTGATCTGAAACCGGAAGTATAATACAGGCTTTCACAGGACAAAAAAATGTGACAGATGTAACAATTGGACTGGGAAATGTAGAATGTAGAAAATGTAGAACAACTGTTGATAATTTAATTTAAACTACACTTTCACAACACTAGTGAAATGTTGAGACTCTCCTGATTGAAAGTTTTTTTCATATTCTTGTATGGAAGTAATAGCAGCACAGTCTAATGTTCTATTGTTTAAAGGCACAGGCTAATGTTCTAATGTTTATGTCACGTTGGGAGTCAGAATGAGAGGTGAACTGTGTCCAATGTATAGCATGGTGGAAGAGCTTGAACGTGAGAGACACGAGGAAGCCAGTAAGCCACGCAGTTAACGCTTCGAGAGGAGTAGAGTTCGCACCAAGGAGAACTCACATTCTGAACACGCACACAGACAGGTTTATAAACTGGACTCCGAAGAGTCAGAGTACTCATGGTACTGGAGACATGATTTGGAGTATAGTTGGATGGAGACGGTGGCGTGAAGGATAATGCTTCAATGTCAGTGTGCAGACTGTCACTTACTTCCTGTTTATATACCTGACGCGAGTAATCTCCGGTGCCTCGTGACGTCATGTGATCAGGTGTGTGAGAGAGTACCCCTCCCCCCCCCACCCCCCTAGGTCCGGCACCCGACGGACCGGGAAGGGAGTACACCCGATGACGGTAGTCCTGGATGAGGGTCTTGTCCAGGGCGAAGCGGCCGGGAATCCAGGACCGTTCCTTCGGACCGTAGCCTTCCCAGTCGACCAGGTACTGGGTGCCACGGCCACAGCATCGCGAATGCAGGATCCACCGAATCGTGTAGGCAGGACTAACATAAATTTTCTGGGAGGCGGAGGAGCTGGATCCTGGGTAGACAGAGGGGAGAAAACAACAGGTTTAAGTTGGAAGATGTGGAACATGGGATGGATCAGCATGTGGGCAGGCAGCTGGAGCTTGTAGGTGACAGGATTGATCCGGTGAGTGATCTTGTAGGGCCCCAGGAACCGTGGAGAGAGCTTTCTCGACTCGGTGTTCAGGTGTATGTGTTGAGATGAAAGGTAGACTCTGTCACCTATGTGCAACAATTGTCCCGGGGGGTGCCGCAGAGGATGTTGGATGGTGTAGCGAATATTGGCTCTGGTGATGGCACGACGAGCAATGCGCCACAGTCGGCAGGACCGGCGGACCAACACTTTGGAAGATGGGACATCCACCTCTGGCTCCTGGTGCTCAAACATGGGGGGCTGGAACCCATGGCAGATCTCGAAGGGGCTGAGGATGGTGAGGATGGTAGTTTTCCCCCGAGACTCAGGCAACCTCGTGACGAAATCCAGTGCAATGTGAGACCAAGGGCGATGAGGGACAGGGAGTGGATGAAGGTCACCAGGAGAAGGAGTGTTGGAGTTCTTAGCTCGGGCGCAGGTAGAGCAAGCCAGAACGTATTCTTTGGTACCCTGGTTGATAGACAGCCACCAAAACGCCCTATTGAGGAAAGAGAATGTGCACCCTCTCTTCTAACCCCCACCGGAGCAGAGCCATGATGATCTCCGGAGCCAGGACAGGCGCGGGATCCAGCTGGGAACTCTCAGCCTGGACCTTGCGTGAGAGTGCGTCAGCCGTTGTGTTCTTAGATCCCGGGCGGTATGAGATCTTAAAGCAAAATTGTTCAAAAAACAAAAAATGCCTGCCTGGGATTGTAGATTTTTGCCTGGCAAAGAGGTTCTGGTTGTCCATCCAGACGGTGAATGGGTCACTGCCGCCCTGGAGCCAATGACGCCATTCCTCCAGGGCCCACTTGATGACAAGCAACTCATGGTCCCCCACCCTGTACTGTCGCTGCATGGGATTGAATTTCCTGGAGAAGAAGCAACAGGGGTGTTGCTTCCTGTCTGGACCTTGCTGTGAGAGGACGGCTCCTACGCCCACATCGGAGGCGTCCACTTCAACAACTAATGGTCTATCTTGATCCAGGTGAATAAGGACTGGAGCTGAAGTGAAGAGAAGGCAGAGGTGACAAAATGCTGAGATGACTTCAGAAGTGTGGCTGAACAGTCTGGTCTTGGGTTTGGTGAGAGCAGTAAGAGGTGCCGGAACCGAACCGAAGCCCCGGATGAATCGCAGATAGAAGTTGATGAACCCCAGAAACGTTTCCCGGCCGGAGAGGGCCGGTGATCGGGGGAGGCGCAGTAGGCGCAGTAGGCACAGAGACCCTCGCGGAAACACCGCTCCCTCTCCGTCGCCAACAAGGAGGTGCACTCTAACTGCATGGGTTCCCCAGCTCCGCTGGAATGGGCCTATGAGGCGGGTGGTGGTGCCCGGTGAGCCGGAGCCATGGGAACGTAGAACGTGGGCTCCGTGGGGCGAGGCTGCGAGCAGGTCTTCGGTACACTCGCAAGATGTAGTTCCTCTCTCAGGCACATCTGTATTAACCCCTCGAGGGTGACTGGGAGCTCACGTGCCGCCAGTTCGTGTTTTAATTTATGCGAGAGTTCAATTCAATTCAATTCAGTTTTATTTATATAGCGCTTTTAACAATGGTCATTGTCACAAAGCAGCTTCACACAA
>JBBJLR010000034.1:1579792-1596883 GCA_037577145.1 Brachypetersius gabonensis
CTTCGCTTCTAAACTGTGATGGGATGTTTTCTGCAGGCATCATAGGTTTTGTTAGGCGAGCCACTGTACTAAATAAGCCACTGTACTAAATAGTCCCTCATAGTAAGCGGTACGAAGCACCCCGTCGCTCCATACAGTCTGAACTGCTAGGGTACGAAAACCAGCAGTGTATTGACTCACCAGGCGATCCCCCTAGCATAGATGGTAAAGTTTGGAGTCAACCACCACCTCGCTCTCAGGAGGTTGAAAGGCAAGTTTTAGCTGCCTGGCGAATTCCGAGTAGGAGTGGGCGGTCTCGTTGTCGGACTCCTGTCGTTAGGGTACCTCTGCGCCTGAAACTTAAAGAGCAAGTTTAAGTTGGTGAGAAAAACCTCACACTTCCCGTCCTTACCGTTCCACTTGTCCGGTAGAGCTATCTTGGGAAGTTGAGGAGTGGAGGCGGCGGCCGGAGCCGGCAGAGGTGGAGAGGCAGCCTGTGAAGTGCTAGGTGACCCAGTGGAAATCTGTTGCAGCGTCTGCTGTAGGTTGGTGATCTCGGTGCGAAGACCGACCATCTCTGCGCAGAGAGCCGCCATTTCCTGCTTCAGACCCCCGATTTCGGTCATTTGCTGAGGCACCATCTCGCACAGCTGTTTCTTATCCTCTAGGATCCAGGACACTGACATTCTGTCACGTTGAGAGTCAGAATGAGAGGTGAACTGTGCCCAATGTGTAGCATGGTGGAAGAACTTGAACGTGAGAGACACGAGGAAGCCGGTAAGCCACTCAGTTATTCTCAGAACGCTCCGAGAGGAGTTAGAATTCGCACCAAGGAGAACTCGTGTTCTGAACACGCACACAGACAGGTATATAAACTGGACTCCGAAGAGTCAGAGTACTCACGGTACCGGAGAGATGATTTGGAGTATAGTTGGATGGAGACGGTGGCATGAAGGATAATGCTTCAATGTCAGTGTGCAGACTGTCACTTACTTCCTGTTTATATACCTGACGCGAGTCATCTCCGGTGCCTCGTGACGTCACGTGTGACAGTTTAAAGACACAGTCTAATGTTCTAATGTTTAATGGCACAGTCTAATGTTGGCTGTAAATTGGCATTGGTTTGGTTCCCCAAAGTCCATTTCAGTGGATGGTTTGTAAAATAACAATTTTAGAAAATAAAATGTGTGAGGAACCTTTCTGAAGAACATAACGTAAAGGTTCTAAAATTTCCTGTAATAACACTTTGATAAAAAAAAAAACCGTTGCATTATGGAAATGGTTTTAATCTCTTTAAAATGTTCTTCGTAGTCACATATCTCATTTACAAAATATGTGCACAATTTGTTTTCTTTTGAGAGCCCCACACTGAAAGGTTCTTCAGGGAACTAAATGGTTCTTCAGTGGCATCACTGAACCGTAAGTGGCACATTTAAAAAGAAGGTATGTGTGAATTTATTTGGGAAATTATATTTTTAAATTGTTGAATTCTTTGTTGAAATGCCTGCTATTGTGGTTTTTATCCGTAAACAGCACTCAGCCACATCTTGGAACTTCCTCAGCCCTTTTATAAAAGCATTTCAAGTGGCACCTTAGGAAGCTTCTTGAGAATGCAGGGTGGACATCGAAAATCACAGATTTTTAAGAATTAGACTGAATATCATAATAAGACTGAATATCAGAATAAGACTGAATATCAGAATAAGACTGAATATCATAATAAGACTGAATATCAGAATAAGACTGAATATCAGATGGCTCCCTAGTCATTATGCAGTGCACTATTTAATATGAAACTTTCGCACTCGTTATATATCCTGTAGGGAATTGTGTACATGTGACTGAAACTCAGTCTGTGCGATCCATATTTTGCACTTTTAGAGTGTGGCGACCAGTATTTTAAGACCTGTGTAGAGCAGTCCCTGGGAAAAGGGAGCGATTAGAAAATGAACTTTTTTCTATACAGTCAATGCATACTTTCATATGTCATTTCATATTTTGGTATTTTTCATTTTATTCCAGAATGAGAGAAAGTATAGACAATATTAACCACAATTTAAATCGATGCTAATAATGTAGCACTTTTCAGGAGAAGTTGATATATCCCCACCAAAGACAAACACACATACACATGGCTGTATGGCTTGATACCTGTGTACGAATGAATAAATTGCATAAATAATGCAGTGGCTGGAATACAGTGCAACTGAAACATTATTCTCAAAGAAGATGGATGATGTTTGCTTTTCTTTGTCCAGTTTTCTACTGTTTCCTTTAGCCTGACCTTACTTCTTCCTCTCCCACGTCTCTCTCTCTCTCTTACTCCTTTTATAGCAGGCCTCAGCGCCCAAGGACAGTAACGCTGGGTGAAAGGAAAGAGAAATCAATGCAGCGAACTCTGAGACACAAAATTCTAGACATCTAGGAATAAAGAGCGGGGAAAAACCTAACAAACTCTCAGCAAAGACTAATTTCCGATAAGGTCTTCAAATATGTAACCTTTCTAGTCTTCATATGCACACTGGAGCTCAGGCTGAATGGAAACTTCAGCACTGACTGATGTAAATTGATTTCTCTCAGTTGTGGAGGATGTGCTCAGGATCGATATCCTTTCTGAATATTAGGCGAAGCGGAGGGATGTTACAATATTATTGTTGCAAGTCTCCAAAGAGTGCCCACATGCCCTTTAACCTGTATAGGACAGAAGTGTAGGAGAAAGATAATTGAAATCAATAATTTTTCATGGCCTGGTGACACTTCATATTTACAGTAATTATTGATGTGTAGAAAAATAAACTTTTTAGATCTTTGTTTGCTGAGTTTAACACTATTGTCCAAATGTAATGCTTGTCTTTAGCTACGTTTTAGGTAAATGTGGCATTTTTTTGTGAATTTGAGTTTTCCTATTACTTGTGTTATTTTAGTGACCTTGCTCCACTTTTAAAATTGTTTTAAATGTTCCTTCACTCTGTTGTTACAGTAAAACGTTATAAAACAAAAGATGATCGATGCATCTTCTCAGCAGTGAAATGTAATAAGTATTTAAATTTGAATGCCGTCTTACAATGGATTCTTAAAAGACTTGTTTGTGCATTTGCTTTAGATCGAATGTCTCTAGCAGTTAAAGCTTAGTTTATAAATTGTCAATGATGGTGAAAAGCCACTGATAAATGTAGCTTTTAAACTGTATTTTATACCCAGTTTAATAACACATCAGTGTTTATGTCCCATCCAATTTACATATTCTTATTGGTACATTGTCATTTTCTGTTATAATGACAATGCTTTTACTGTATTATAATGATACTGTCTTTATAAATATCTATACAGAAATTATGTAGGTAACTATTAGAACATGAGGAGTGCATTAATACAAATAACATCGTGACTTTGATTTAGTCACATGCATGAGCTGTTAAATTGCTTTTATGATACAACATAAAAAAAGAGCAAAGCAAAGAAACCCTGAATTTTGTATAACATCTGCTTTAATATTGTCAATTCTTTCTGCCAGTAGAGCGTTTTTGTGCAGGCTTGCTTGTCTACTTTTCTTTAGAATCTGACCAAATGGGCTGCAATTTGAAACATCATCTTAAAGGGGTTGTCTAAGGCAGTGGTTCCCAACCTGGGGTCCGGGTCCCCCTGAGGCACCCGGACCCCGAGACATCACTGGGTGGGGGTTTTGAACAAACTCTAAATGAAGCAAGTTTACATTTATATGTAACTTTCTTCTTAAAAGTCCAATAAAAGTTCTTATGTTGTCATCCATCCTCATTTATCACCTTATTTTTATTTTGACGTATAAATATAAGGTGACAAAGAGGACAGGTTCCTTTAGTCATTTGTCAGCACCAGGAAAATTAAAAAATACACAAGTGAGACAAAAGCATGTGACTTTGATAAAATATGTAATGGCTATACAATATAGTTACATGCATGTTCATATTCAGTATTAGGACCATAATGAAGAAGTTCAATGCCTTCTAAACTGTTGTGGGCTTTCTTGAAAGAGAATATATTTGCATAAATGGTAGGATTTTTCCATCACTAAAACTTTAAAAGTACCATTAGAAACTGCTTGCTAAAAGTTTGCTAAATGCTATTTGAACTTTGACTGGAAATGGATGGTTTCTTTAACAATAAAGAAACATGGTATAAAGGTCTTAAAACATGCACCCAAATTTAAACTAATATGATTAAGTGATCCCAGGATCAAGCTTTTGACAGTCACTCCAGTGCCTTGCCCTGAGTAGAAAACCTGAGGGGTGCCAGCTAATTCGCACACAGATTTTCTGAAAGGTTAATTTATTTTTCTAAACTACAATTACTTTTAAATGTTTTCATGAAGATATTTTATGTTTAAATTCCAGTTATTTTCAGAGAACACACTCCTGTACATAATAATGCATAGTTACTGTTTATTCCATAAATTTAAGATGGACAAAAAAAAACAAACACATAGAATATCTGTGCAAAGTGCAAAAGTACAACAATAAGAAATATTATAAATTAAATTAATGTAGTTAAGTTATTAGATTATGAACAAAACTGGGGTGACTGGGGTATCCAAACTCTTGCATTTGACTGTTCATACAGCACACACATGTTCAGTATACATCTGTTTAGCCCTCCTGTTTGATTTACAGCTATAAGGAACTTTCAGCATTAACCAGTGCTTGAATGGGGCAAAACAGCACAGCATACAGAGGTCATTTACAGATCAGCCTTAAAGGCACAGTAATAAACAGCCTGTCAAAATCTAAGTGATAAAAATATTTTGAAAATGCAGAAAAGTTGAAAAAGCAACTTTTCTGCATTTTAAAAGCAATTTTAAAAGTTGCTTTGTGAGAATGTAGCCATTTAATGGTTTCTTTTGATAGACAGTAGAGGAAGAGGATTGGTGATGTGGATTGCTTTTTGTTTCTAAGCCTTGTAGCTGCATAAAACTGATGAGTCTGATGATTAAAACACTTACAAAGCACAGTTTAAAGGTAATGTTTGTGAAAGCTAAAATTATTTGATAATGTTATTATCCTCTTTCTGAAATTCCTACTAAACAGAGAATTAGTTGACCTTTATTTAGTATTATACTTCACTAATATTAAATTATGGCATTATAAAGTATATGGCATTCATAATAATTATCTTGGTATTTGCATGGCTATTTGTACTGTTCCTTTTCCTCGTGTCATTTCAGTCTGACTTTATGTAGATAAACACAGGAACCTCATTAGCATAAGATTGGGTAATTGTATAATTGTGTATAGTTGTGTATTTGTAGTTACATGTGTGCACATACATCTACTCACTGCTTAATCTTAATCTCCATGTTTTATTTGGCCAGTGTTTTTATTAATGAATCTATTATTCCTGTATAGGGCACTTACGGACCCACTGGGGAGGTAATAATCTTGCTGTGGGCCAGAATACATGCTGACTTTCCACTCGTGGTTTTTCTGCTCTGTTGTTTGTCACATTTTGGAATAGATGAGCGATTTCAAGGACGCATGGGCTTTAATCTGAGAAGCTGTGAGTGGAGTGGAAGAGTAACATAAAGAGGAGAGAAGTTCATTATCCGTCTGAAAAGGAAACCAATGGCTTTCACAGTTGCCATGGAAACGAGGCTTCCTCTCTCTGACAAACCTGTGATAAGGTACTTTGGTGCACCAAGCACAATTATTGCAGGGTAAAATGGGAAATATTGCTTTCTGAAGCAATATTTCCTATTTTCCCCCCGTAGTTTTTGAAAGTCTACCCACCATCATCATCATCATCATCATCATCATCATCATCATCATGATCATCTCTTAAGTCGTGTTGTAACTCCATGTTCTTGGAGTGCTCTGCCGTGTGACCTGTGTTATGCAGTCCGTTATATCAGAATTGTTCTTAGAGAGTCTTCACAACATGCCAAAGTCTACTGTGGACATGTCATAGAAACTCAGCGTATCTTTAACATTGAAATAAAGATGTGTTAATTCAACTGAACTTTACACTGAATGTAGTTTCTGTTAAAACTGAACTTAATCTTGATTTCCACCCAAAACCTAAACCTAATCCTAGACCTAACACTAGTTCTAAAGACACCCATCTGTGTTTCACCAGATTCATAACAAATGAAGCATCTTATTCATAATCTATAGGGGTCTTTTAAAATAAGGTGTAAATAATAAACAATAAATGATTAATAATTCATAGCTTTATTTTTGAACATAATCTAAAAAATCTCAGCCCAGTTTCCCAGAAGCCTTTTAGCTTTCTCCTAATCTTAACTGGGAGAAAGTTTGTTGAGTGTGATACTCCCTCTTCAAGGAGAATGATATATATTTTTATTATTATTATACATAAACACAGAATATATATAACACAAGTATATAAACACAGTGACGATGTTTGTTCCCTGAAAAGTTTATATTATAATGCAGAAGTTCTTAATTTACAGGTTTTTCAATACATTTACATTTACAAAAATATTTATTTGCAGTATCACCTACTGAAAGTACTTTTAGTAGCAGTCTGTTAACTAAAAGGATTTTCTATTTCTCTCCTCTGATGGCATGAAAATGCCAAACGCTTGTGGGCAGAACATGAGTCAGTAAGGCTGGTGACCACATGGCAGTCAGGGCCGAGTGCAAGGCTTACGGGGATTAACCCGCCAAGAATCGCCCAGAGCTGTTTTAACCCCTATACAGCAGCAGCATTGCTCCCCTCTTATCAACCCCCCTGCAGCCTCTCATTAATATTCCAGACATATGGCTGCATGCTCTGTATCATTGTTGCTTAATGAGATGTATAATCATTTATTCAATTATCAGACAGTCAACCCAGGCCTATGCCTGCCTGGCCACCTCTGTGCCTCTGCCAATGGCCGTGCCAGAACAGAGGTGCCAGTGAGGAAGTGAGAATGATAATGGGGATTACACCACATTAGACATTTAATAACACAGACAAACACCCGGTTTCATGTGAAACCTACTCATCTGGGGGTGCAAGTAAGACTCGGCTCGCTCAGGGGTTACTGCCTGCCTCAATAAATCCTCTGGCAGTTTGATAAGCATTACTGTGGCTGAGCAGTTATTCCGGGTTCTTCACAAGGACCTGATCGTACCAGTACCAAGAGACTCAAAACTCTAACGTAGGTGGTTGTTTGAAAATAAAAACAATGTTTAATGTTGAGAAACATTAACTAATTTTTCGCTGAACTGAAATCTGTGGCCTAAATTAATAAAGGGGCTTTATTAAGTGTACGTTCTAATTGCAAATCTGAAAGAGTTTGTGGAGAACAGACCACTTTGCTCACAGTAAATTAGATAAGACAGTTCTGCAGGTAATAGAGAAGCTGTCATCAACACTTCATTTAGCTGTAACTGGAAAACTGATAAGCCTCCTGAACCAGCCTCCCTCAACCCACTCTTGAACCCTCTTCTTGTAATACAGCTATTATTTGTAAGATTTTTATTATCCAGTGTCTAGTAAAAATTATTCATAAATGCTGTGAAACTAATATGTAAGTTGCAAGGTTAGAGGTGAGAGAGTCCATATACAGGCCATTTGAGCTTAAATTGCAAGGAACTGTCTGTTGGCAAGTAGTTACATACTACCTTTCTATCATATTAATAGCTGTTCCTAAATAAATCACAGGAATGCTGCAGCTACTACTCAAAGTATTTCCCCGAATACTGTAAATAGTTCATTTTAAAAAGCTGCAATAAGAACCTGCATGTAAGGCATATGCCATTCTGCTCAATATGTACTAAATACTGACTGAGCCTCTCTGACAAAAGACTTTCTTTGTTATTAAAGTGCTAAATGTATTAAAAAAAAGCAACGTTGCGCCACTTTCTTGTCCATTATGTGAATAACTATCATCTTTTTTCTTCAATATTTACACGGGAAAAAAAGATTAATACCAAAACTGCGCTTTAAGGGGATGTTTTGGGGATGTAAAGCCTGTGGAGGGATGACATCCAGAGCTAAACTCTGAGGGAATAGTGAGTTCTGGACTGAATAATTGCGGGTCAGAAGTTGGCTGACCTTCTTACACCAGCAGTGACTTTAATGCCATTTCCTTTAAAAACAGACTTTAATGTGGTATTGGTGTCTACTTTAATAGAAATTAATGTACATACATTCATCAGTGAAATACGCACACACATCAGTAAAATGGGAATTTGTTGTTAAGTGGATTATTAATGCATAATATTTTATCATGAAATTATTTCACACCATTTCTGTTGTTTCATTTGGCATATATATGTGCCTATATCTATTTCAACAAAAGGTTTGAGTTTCTTGTGACTGAAAAGTACAGTGAACATGAACATTCTCAAAAAACATCTTACAAAAAGATGTTTTTTACTTATGGTTTATTGCTAAATAATAATGGTATTCTGCATAGCCCCCTGTAGGCAGAATGCGAACTGTCGTCGCTGATTGTGCTTTTCCATTTGCAGGTTGACCCTGACCTCTGTTGGCCAAGGGCAGCAGGGAGATCAAGTGCAACCTTTATCCTGCTGATCTCTGCTTTGTGAATTGAAGGCCACTGCTGTGTATGTTTCTACTGGGAGGGCCGCAGTCTGGATATGATTGACTACAAAGAGTCAAGGTAAACATGCGCCCCAATGGGTAAAGCTTAATAGTCACATGCATACACACACACACACGCGCGCGCGCACACAAACACACACACACACACACACACACACACACACACACACACACACGTCAACAAGGACTTTACTTTTATTAAAAGGCAACATTTTCAGATTTCTCACTGGAAAAACTTTTTGTGAAAGAAGGCCAGGGGTCTTGCAGGGGCGCTTCGTCTAGGGCCGCAGAAGGTCGAACAGGGAGCCGAGAAAAGATAGGACGCGAAAACTGCAACAAAATCTTGTAAAAATCCGAGCTCGATAAATTTAAAATGAACAGAGGCCCCCCGCTGCTTGTGGGAGGCCTTTGTTGGGAGCCCATTTTCTCGGCAGAAGGCGTGCACTCCCAGGGTCAGGGAAGTTACGAAAGTAATTAAAGCGGCTTGATTCAGCGCCTGCCGCAGAGAAAAGAAAGCAAGCTGTCATTCTGATTTAGAAAAAATAAATTACAATTTTAATAATGGGCCCTAGGATGAGGTGCTGCGATGTCTGGGAGAGCGGTTGGGCGGACGGCAAGCGGAGGTGTGTGGATGCGTGTGTGTATGGGGGGGCTGGTCTAAGGGTTGCTGGCTGCCTACTTATCAATAGTTGCAATTTTTTGAAACCACATCGGTAGTACATTGCAGGAAGCACGAGTGCCCTTAAAAAGAGAAAACGCGGGGACATTAACATACTGATTTCATGCGCGTGGCAAAGGGCCTGTGCCAATATCAGAGAGGACTCAGCACTCCTATTGTCTGCTGGGACTCTGGTCTCCTCTGATATGAAAATTCAATTATATTATAACTAGATCTCGCCGTGCGTTTTGACAGTCTGCGGTAGCCTCTTGCTAGCTGCATCGGTGTGGGGAGACCAGAGGCTCCTGATAGCGCTGAAGCAGCCTTTCAGCCATTGACATGTTTTTGGGGGCGGAGGGAGGTGGTGTCGGGGCGGTGGGTGGTGGTGGTGGGGGGACAAGATTACTTAAATGTGTCGCGTTTAAGCGACGGAAGTTAATCGGGAATGCGGTGCCATTATCTCTCGGCGTTAATTCCAATACCACCCTGAAATCTGTGTTTGCTCCCGCGTGCGCGCACGCTCCCAGACTTCCACCTGCGGTTCACTTTCTTCAATCAGATCCTGCGTTCCCCCCAGCCTTCAGCACAATATGTGTTTATGCATGTTTTTCTATCTGTTTACGTGGCTCGCAAACAACGCAGACGTTTGGCATCATTTTCTCCATGGCAAGCAGTTTTTTACACGGCAGCCGCGGCGCTTCCACGGCTTTCTGGGAACTTGACTCATTCAGCGCGAATGTGCTGATATATGGAGTTTAAATGGCCATGGCGCTGGGGTGCGTCTTATTGATGCGTTTTCTACAGCAGGAGCAGAAGGAACCGGCAGCAGTTAAAAACAAAGTAGCACTGCGAGGGAAGAGTTTTGGACACAAGTTACGGATTGTAGCCATCAGCGTTTCTTATGCTTTCATATATATATATGTGTGTGTGTGTGTGTATATATATACATTCATGGCCACAATTGTTGTTTTGAGTTTGTGTGACATGTCAAATTAGCTTTTTTCCTCCTGTTTTTGTTTTGTTCCAATACACACAAAGAGAATAAACATGTGTATAGCAAAACATGTGTTAATGCAATACTTTTCTGTGAGAAATACTTGATTTTCTGGAAGATATTCAGGGGTGCCAATAATATATTATATATAGGAAGTGAATAGTTTCAAGTTTTTGATGAAAAAACTGTAAAGTGAAGAAGCATTTAAGATTGTTAGGATAAAATTTCTGACACTGATTCTGTTAAGACCTACTCATCAATCAGACACTTCTGCACAAACTGGTGGAGGTTAATGCTAGTTATTATTAAGGGGAGCACTAAAGAAATTCTGAAATTCAGGTTAAAATTTCAAAGATTTTACTTTTCACTCATTTTGTTATTCTGATAATAGAATGGATGACAAATGTAATTCTTTAGAAAAGAATCCAAATTGGAAGCCTTTCCACTAGTGTTCTTAGAGGTTTGGACCTCAATGTATTTTATTTGGTAAGTCACTTTGTACACAGTATCGTTGGCCTAACTTCAGTGCTATGTTTAACCCAGTCTTCCTAAGTGTTGCAGTGTATAGCATTCTGTGCATAGCTACAATACCTGCCCTTGTGCTTCTTCTCAGCTGTTTGTGTGTTTGACCAGGATTGACTTTCATATCTTATGAGCTGACACTGATGAACTCGCAGCATACTTAGGTCCCACCTTAAGGTGAACGTTGTTTAGAGAGAAGGAGGAGATAAAAGATAGTGTGTTATTAATGCATGCGTAAAGAGACTATCTGTGGTATGTCTCTTCTGCTGTACAGACCTCAGGCTCCATTGTGTGTGCATGCTTGGGGGTCTGTGAGAACGTTCAGTGTATGGGGGCCAAGCAAGAGGCCAAGGCACAGGAAACGCCCCCCACTTCAACCCACAGCTCTGAGACCTGAGTGCAGCTACCCTATTAACCTAGAGTATGGCACACACATACCTGCCTCCTCTCATTAGGCTGTGTTGAAGTACACGTGCAGCCAAAAGCAGAAAGGAAACCCTAATTAGTATTCTCTGCAGGGCCACAACCATTACCACTTAATTAGCACCAAGAGCACCCTTCATTTTGTGTGTGTGTGTGTGTGTGTGTGTGTGTGTGTGTGTGTGTGTGTGTGTGTGTTTGTGTCGAGTGCTGTATGGCCACGTCTTCTCTGTATGCCGCAGCGAACAGCCCTGAAAAGGTGGCCTTTGTTTGTACATGTGTGTTTGTGTATGTGGGGCTGTTTTGTAGACTTTATGTGCATGTGTGTGTGCTCTTTACAAACTTGCCTCTGCTATGCCATGGTTTCGATTCAGAGGCACAAGGTCAGCAGAATGAGACAGTTAGCTATTCTTTTAGTCTCCCACTCAGTTCAGCTGTGAGGTGAGGTAGCCAAGGAACTTGATGCATTCATCTTATGCCCTTATTCAGAGATTTGGGAGGTTACAGTGTCTTTTCTTTTTAAGGCCGTTATTCTTTGACCTGTGAAGTCATTAAAAGTAAACTGTGAGCGAACATCTAGCACAGTCTTCATGAGCAACACCGCCAAACTACATTTTGTAAAAAAAAAGCCACTGATTCATTCTTGAAGCATCTTTAACCGCTTTTATGTCCTCTGGGGACACTAGGAAAGCTGCTGATATGAACACAGACACGTATTGAAACTGTAACAATCACATAATCTAAAAGATTGTGCAATAATTTTATCAGTATTCATTACATTTCCTTTTATGCTGGCGACCAACTTCACTATATTGCTATATTTCCAGCATGACTCATCAATTTTTTGCACAGTCACATCTTTACATCAGTTCATAATCGTCACTTGTTTAGTTGAGTTTTCTTTTGCTGATATCAGTGATCCTGACTCTGGAGATTGTAAATTATATTTCCTTTAGGGTTTGGCTGCTGCTCACAGTTCTTGTCATTTTTTCTGGTGTTCTAAATTGTTGGATATTTCTGCTCAGTTTGAATACTAACATTCAGAATGGCTGATGGCTTGTCTTTCTTTTGTCTTTCTAGTGCCACATTCTCTGAAAGCAGATCCTAATAACAATTTCATAAATATTTGTGTATTTGAATGAGCAGATGTGTATGAAAAATTCCCCCTAAATGTTTCCTTACCTTTTGTTCATATAGATCCTGTACATCAGTGGTTCCCAACCTGGGGTCCGTGCCCCCCTTAGGGGGGTGCGAGAGATCGCAGGGGGTCTGCACTGAGGTGACCAAAATTATATTTATACACATTAAATTCATAAAATCCCAATATCTGAGAAACATAAAAGTGTGTTTGTGTGTGTGTGTGTGTGTGTGTGTATAAGAGTATAAGAACAAAACCCTACAACCGCTGTTTATTTTTTGCAAATAAAAGTTTGTAATTATCACTTTCTTCCTTTTGTGCATCTATGCAGGTAGGAGTTGGGGTTGCGGGGGGGGGCCTGGCTTGTCTTGGACACAGGCAGGAGGGACTTCGAGGATAAAAGGTTGGGAACCCCTGCTGTACATTACACCATATACACCATATACTGTACACAAACCATACCAATAAGACTGCCTGACTAATTTAGTTTAGATCCTCCTGATCTGCCAAAACAGCTCTGACCGACTGAGGCATGGACTCTGAGTGAGTACAGTGGTATCTGGCACCAAGATCTTAGCAGCAGATGTTACAGCTAAGCTCTGTAAGTTGCTATGTGGAGTGTGTCCAGTATATTTCATGGTGTGAAATCTTGGGATCTTCTGATTCATTCGACCTTCTTCCATTGCTCCATTGTCAAATACTTATGCTCACATGTCCGTTTTAGGTTCCTTTGGCAGTCTACAGGGATCAGCATGAGTACTTTGAATGGCCATGCAGCTCCAGGTTGCAATGCCTTGTGTGTTCTGACACCTTTCTGTTATGGCGAGCATTAGCTTGATCAGTATTTTGTACTACAGTAACTCTTCTATGGGATCAGACCAAACAGAATAGCTCATGTGCATCAGTGAACCTTGAACAGTGCTCTGAACCATCAGAATTGCACAGATCCTTGCGCTCACTAGGATGCTCCTGACACATCACCTTTAGTATCTCAGTGTTCACATATAAAGATTTTACATCCTTTGAATAAAAAAAAAACATCTTTTGAAAATTCTCGGGGGAGAAAAGGTTCAAGTGCTCAAGTTTGATGCCGTAGAAAGCTTCTTCAGCATCTTTATAGTAGTAAAGACAAACATAAAAAGTATTTATTCCAAAATGTGTTTCGACTCATTCTTTTTTGGTGTACCAGTACTTAAGATGCTTCTGTATTCCATTACTAGCCAGACCTGTTAATGTGTTCTTTTTTAAGATTACAAGGTTTTAGCTTAACAGAGAGCATAGTAGAAGTTGCTTTATTTAGCAGGCTAGAGTCTTTTGCTGCAGGTTGTACCCTCTGTTTACCTCCACTTCATCGTATAGAACTGGGCATGGGGGAGGTGATGTGGGATTTGTCCTCATTGCTCTGTTCTCTTGTTAGTCCCCGCTCGGCTCAGGCCCGGACTGGTGGCACCTTACACTTCCCGAAACCCAAGAGGTGGAGAGCTGTCATTTGCCAATTTGGCCTGAATGGGGCCAGGAAGCAGATTGAATGTCGTTTTCCCACCAGGCTTCTCCTGGTACGGGGCTGGACCAGGGGAGGCGGGGAGGGATCAGCAGTAATGCTAGAGTAAAATTAGCGCTTTGATGGCAGGTAATGGTTTGAGATGGGTGCCACTGACGTGGATTTCCAAGAAGAACACAGCAGGGTCTCTCTGCCCCCTTTCTCTCTCCCTCTCTCCCTCTCTCCTTTTATCTCTCTCTCTCTCTCTCTCTCTCTCTCTCTCTTCCTCTCCCTCTCTCTCTCCTCTCTGTCTCTGACTGTTGGCCAGCCTGGTGCTGACACACCTGTAAGATTATATTCTGTTAACCTCTGCTGTCAGGACTGTAATTTTTCCCTGATCAATGTAATTACGCAGCTCCAATACCGTCCTGCAGCTCAAATGGCCAGCCTAGTGCCCTCGCTCTGGCTGAGTAATCCCTTTCACCCCAATTAACTCCTTGCCTTTGTATGCTACAGAAGCAGACACAAAACAGAGCATAAAACAAGTGCACACCATAAGTGTCCATATGGGCTTTAATCTGCCATTAGAAAGCAGCTTGTATTGACACTTTAACAGCAAAACAGTGTGGAAATGCAGTTGTGTTTCTGTCAAGCACTGATACTGTCACTTGTGTACTGGCTGAATGTAGCCTGTGGTGGTGGGTAGGGTAAGGTCATATGAGTAGATGGACAATGCTGTCTCAGGGTGGGGCACTGGTTCCAGCAGTGGCGTCTGTTCCAGCTTCAAAGGTACAATCACTTACAAACCTATCTGTTTCACCCTTTTTTCCCTGAAACATGTAAACATGAGTAAACACTTGTACACAGGAAGGGAAAGAGTATTTTAAAGGGCCAATTCAACAGCATGCTCTACACAAATGTGAACGCTTTGAAAAGTGAGTTGATAGTAAAATGTGTTTACATCATAATTGACATTCAGTATGTTTCATTTCTAACATTATTTCATTTTTATGTGTCTCTTACTTCTGTTTTAAGGGACAAAATACTTGAATACAGAGGGGTTTGCCTTTTGTTTGCGACACTGCTGTTACACAAACTTATTCACATAAATGTGTACAGACTAAGATTCATATACAGTATGGTACAAAGGTCTTAGACACCCAAGCAAGCTGTTTTTAATTATTTATCTGGACCATAAATGGGATGTAATGTGAAACATTTTATAACATCACAATGTTGTTGTTATTTATTTGCACACAAATTCAGTAAATATAGTAAAAAAGAACAATCATTTCTTGTCTGTATTTTTTTTTATACAGATCAAAGTTTGGTTCCTGACTTCTTATTAATTCCAGGCTTTGCACAAATTCATTAAATTCTGCTCTGTTTCAACACCTGATTTAATAACTAGCCAAACCAGTTATTGGATTTAGAAACCATTAAACAAGCACATAAAAACACATGCAAGAAATATTGTATTACTGTAGTTTGTATTTGTTCTTTTAATAGTATTATTCTGAGCAAATTATGATTCTGCTTGGCCTTTTGAAATATCATTTATGCCTTTTGCACAGTATGCTGATATTTTCTCATTAATAAAATCCCGTTAAAGGTCTTTAGCCGCTTGCTCTCTGAGGCCCTCTTAGGCTGTGTACTGACAGATGAGAGGTTAAAGGCTTGTTAAATGTCTGTATTAATCTGCAGCTGTCATTTTGACAAAGACGGAAACAGGACACCGTTAGCTGTCAGGAGCCATCAAGGCAATTTGAACAACAATTAAAGGCTGAAATGGATGAACCTCATGGAGATCAACATTATGATGGTCAGTGGAGAAAAGTAGCTTTACGCTTTTTATTGATTCTGTTAAAAAGAAATTAGAGTATTTCTTATATAGAGTATTTGCCTCTATTAAGCAGTTTTTAAAGAATTGCTACTGATGTTTGCTGAGTGTGTATATGTTAATCTGATTCTACAGTAACACATAGCATCAGAGTGCATTGTCTTAAAGAGGGTTCTGTTTGCATCCATTGACACATTCTCTTTGTCTGTCTTTCTTTTTCTCTTTTTCATGTGGCAGCCTGGCAGCTCCAGGTCAGTTTCCCTTGCCAAGTTTTGCGGGCCGCCATGTTGCCCATTCTACTCAGCTATTTAAAAAATGTTGAATATCAACAATGGCTTTCACTGGGGCATTGTCAACTTTTGTATGAAGCAATCTTGGCTGAATGCGATGGCTCGCAGTGCAGGGAGGGCGCAGGATGGGTGATCGCCGTCTGTGTTCCTGCCTCTCTCTCTCCCTCCCTCACTCTCTCTCTCTCTCCCTCTCAGGCTCTAAGCTACACAGCCAGCCGGAGGGTCTTGCACAGGCTTCTTCTAGGTCTCCACAAGCCCCCCTGGATGGAGCAGAGAGAGGGATGGAGAGGGATGAGCATGAGGCGGTGAGTGTCTTTCTGGAAAGTGCTGTTGGGAGACTGAAGTGCTGAGGCAGCGATGAGAGCTGGGGTGGGTGGGTGTGCAGGAGGGGGGCCAGGGTGGGCTGTGTTTGCTACATCACACTCACTAACTGCATGCACACCGACACCACTGGCCAAAGCTGTGGAAATTCTGCTATGTGGGTCACTTACCTCTACTTATATTTTTGCTCCATTAGTATGTGTGTGTTGGAAGCTTCCTTTGCTTGAATAATTAACTGATGTTAATTCATTGTTGAGTTCAATGAACACATCCTTGTGTATTTTAACAGATAGATAGATAGACATTCTATTGTCACTGTCTCTTTGACACAGTGAAATTACGGTTGCCCAATCAAATGGTATGTAGAAAACAAATATACATCACAGTGTACATTATAAGAGTCTTATAAGAGCATCCCAGAGCATATGCCTTTCCAGTAGGCCTTTTTCAGGTCTATCAAGATTTTACTCAAAAGCTCAGATTTATTATGTAGCCCTGCACTTTAATGCATCTTGGCAAAATCACACACACACACACACACACACACACACACACACACACACAAACACACACGCACACACACAATGTGGAGTCTGCGCAATCATCACATTACATAATGTGCCCATTTATATGTGTTTGTACAGTATGTGTGTGTAAGCATGGGGGCATCATGAAGAAGAAGGATGTCTTTGTCAGGCTGTCACTTAGAGTAGTCAGTAGCTGTCTCAGACGCATCCTCTCCAGTGCAACAGCAACAGCTTGTAACTGCCATTGACCTGTCAGTCTCCAGGGCTTTCAGCTGTCAAGCCCTCTAAACTCTTCTCACCCCTGCAGTGTGTGTGTGTGTGTGTGTGTGTGTGTGTGTGTGTGTGTGTGTGTGTGTGTGTGTGTGTGTGTGTGTG
>JBBJLR010000034.1:1654095-1670411 GCA_037577145.1 Brachypetersius gabonensis
CACACACACACACACACACACACACACACACACACACACACACACACACACACACACACACACACACACACCCTGCTGCTAAAAGCTGTTGTGGAGGGCAACAGTGTAGTGCTGGCTTAACCATTACTGACCCCCTCTAATCCAGAAACAAGGAACATTTTTTCCCCAGAGAGGTGAAAGATGGACAAAGTGACACTCAAAGCCAGAAAGACACGTCTCTTAAAAGCCTTTTGTGTTTGTTTGCATGTTTTCATGTGTTCAGATGTCCAGTCTCTGATCTGACTCTGCGAATGCAATCACTAGAATGTTTTTGCCTTATGCCATTGTATGGTTAGCACAGACAGAATATAAAAGGCTTGAGACAATTCATATTAGTATAGATTTAAATAGATAACTGGTTTGATGTACTGGTATATTCAATTATAATTAAAAATAAAATATATGTACAGTCAGTTAATATCAGTGTAAAACTATCAGTTATATACTTATAGATTTCTCCTAGAAACGTGAGTCTTTACTTTTAAAACTGGACAGTACTCTTTTTGCATCGTGATAGCAGGTAATGTGTGTAATCAAATAATAAAATAAATACATAACCAATATCCACATTTGAAATGTTATAGTTTCTTTGAGCATAAATTAGAGGAGCCTTTTCAAGTTGATCAAAGGAGATTTTATTAACTATATTTATTACAGTAATCCAGTTTATTTAAGTCATGTGGCAGTACAGTACAGTACAGTACAGTACAAAAAGCTTGAAAATCCCAAACTGATTGGAAACAAGATATTAAAATTGGTACAGAAATCACTGTTTTCTATAGAAATGTTGCAGGAAAATGTAAGAATTAACTGATGATGATGCTGCTCACCCTTTTGTTCTGTATAAATCTGGAAAACCTGAAGGGAATCCAACAAAGATTAAGGACGTTTTAGAACTGAAAATGTTCTAAAAAAAATTAGCATCAAGAATGCCTTGGTTTTGTATCAGTTAGTATTTAAAAAATCTTGGTGTTCTCACTTTAAACACTAAATAAATCATCTAACAAAATCTTCCAATGTAATTCCTATGATACATAATTTTGTCAGTAAAGTTTTATAAAACTATGACAAGAGATTCTATTATTTTAAACAATCCTAATAAAAGTTAATGGGTACTGTTAGATACGGTGATGTAAAATATTATCACTTTAAAAGTATTGTTATATAGCGTTTTTATACCAAACGCGAATGAATGGGTTCCTGTAAAACTCTAATAAATGTACTGTCTGCATTATAATATAGTCAATTTAATTTATGTTAGAGTATATTGCTCTCATTACACTGAAGACGTGCAGATAACCAGTACACCTGCTGATGGATAGATAAGTGTACAACTGAGAACGATGGGAAGGGCTTTGGGTGAGTGGGGGTGGCTTTGCAGGGGAGCAGAAAGAACATATCCTCTGCTGGGGCATGAGTGCAGAGCCTGAGGGTCAGGGGGTCCTGTTTACCTGGGCCAGGTATTTCCTCTGTGGGCTGATAAGAGTGAGTCAGGGGAAGTACTCCGTCACAGGTGAGTGGAGAGAGAGAGAGAGAGAGAGAGAGAGAGAGAGAGAGAGAGAAAGAGAGAGAGACAACTAGATGCTACCTGCACACACACGCTAACAACAGACTAAAGCACAGACCCTCTCAACGAAAACCTCAATCCTGGACACACACAGGCTCATGCACATTAACCTGCTCACAGTAAATACCACAAACAGAGAACAAAGTGAAGCTTTCCAAAGAGAGTGGAATCCCTTATTATCGCATAACTCCAGACAAGTTCCTCAAACATCTCAACGTACTTCACACCAGTCATTAATCATTACAAAAATCCAACCAAACAGAACTAAACCCCAAAAGGGAAAATACTTGCAGTGGTTTAGGTTTCTGGTGTTATATACACTTAACCATAAATATGCAACATGAGTTGAGCTGAACTATTCATGCCCACAAGCCATCGGCATCAGTGGAGATGGAGCTACACATAGCGGATGCGCTTTGAGTAAACAGAGGATAGAAGAGGCCTGGCTGAGGGATAGAGGCTGAGTTTGTTTATTATTGCTCTGCACATCCTCTTCCTCCATCACCTGGGCTCTGGCTCTTTTGTTGCCCTCAGGTGCTGAGAGGAGCCGCTCAGGCTGAACGTGTTAACAAGAGAAGATCCCTCTCCTCCACTGACAGACGCGACTGCACTGGAGTGAGGAGTCAATAGCATGGAGCGTGCCACTCATCAGACAATGTTGCACAGCTGCTTTGGTTTTGGGACTTTTTACCTCATCCAGATCCTGATTTTGTTAAGGAGAATTGAGGTGGTGACTCATGGGCAGTGTCCGTTAGGTTTTCTGGATCAGAAAAAGTGTTGGACTCGAATAGGACCCCCTCTGCAAGATGGATGAAGGGTAGCACTTAGGCAGTCGTGCTTCAAGTCATTTTATCCAAAGGAATGATCTGGACATAAGATACATAAGGCAGACAATGGCAAATCAAGCAAATAGAATTTGAAAGCAATTTATTTTTTAGGTGGAGACAAATATGCTGGAAATCACCTGGAAGTTACAGGATATCCAATAAAGAAATGCCAATGCACTACAAAAGCATAGTATTTAGTATATCTAGAGCTGATTAGTTTCAGGTCAAAATCATATGTGTCCCACTTTACCCCTCTGCCTGTTCCTCCTTTCCTGCGGATAACAATGCCTGAGGTAGCGCTACAGCCGCCCTTGTTCCACATCATGACCTGAAGGGCTCTCCAATAAACGGGCAGAGAGCTGCAAGCAGCCCCCACTCCGTCCTCCCAACAACCACCAAAAAATCCCATTTTCAGGCCTTGCAGCTGCCCCTGCTCTGCAAGAGCACTTAGCCATGTCATTCTATCCGTCTCTCCGGTCTTGGGTGGGGGGAACAGGCACGGTTTTGTGTGCCAGTGTCTGATACGACTCCAGAAATGGAAATGAGGCCATGGATCTTCATTAGGGAAGGCAGGTGTCCCCCGGGCTGGCCCAGGTGAAGATGCTGGGAGGAGTGCAGGGTGCAGGGAGAGGGGGTGGAGTGTGGGGTGAGGTGGTGGGGGTGCTCTGTAGGGCCTTCTCGAACCGGCAGGCGGCCTCCCGTTTCAGCCCCTCACCCCCAACTCCCCCTACCCCGCACTTAATTGCCCATGTAATGAGCTGCCAGTGAATGGGCTTACTTGTGTGGAGGCACTTGAGGAGCCTGTGCATTAGGGGCACCTCCTGCAGCTTCCATTCTCGGAGCCCATACATAGAAAAAGAGTTGTGTATGAGGCTTGTGTGGTGAGAGAGATAGAGAAAGAGAGAGAGAGTGAGTGAATGAGAGAGAGAGAGAGAGAGAGAGAGAGAGAGACTTACCTCTCCTCTGCATCTTTCCTGTTTGTGTTCGCTCCTGCCTCCAAGCCCCTTCAAGCATTGTCTGCCAGTTCACAGGGTGGAATTGGCAGGGCTTTGAAACCTGTGGAAGCGAGGAAGGCTTTTAGGCCCCAAGAGGCAGATGAGCATGCTGGAGTGTTAGAAGTCTTCTTGTGACAGGACACCTGTTCCGTCTTCACACTGGTCAGGCCTGCGAGCCAATATCTGGTCTCTCTGTTTTCGAATGAAGGGCCACCTGCACACTGACCCTCTGCAGGTCAATACACAGGACATTGTTTTTGCTTCACTGAAGCTAACATTTAAATGTTGAATGATGCTTCACAGTCTGTAGTTAGAATGAAATGCAAATTAGCATTCAGAGATTCGCTGTCAGTGCCACTGTTTTTACAACAGGCTGTTAACCCCATGCATGTTCATTATTAATTGTTAATTAGCATTGTTATATATTCTATTATGACATCAAATATATCATATTTAATACAAATTAATATATTGTAAAAATATGTAATATTATCGTTGTATATTATAACTTATTATATTATCGTAGGACGTTTCCAAATACTATATATCTAGACATTTGGGTGATGATTAAGGTGTGGACCGTGTAAGGTGTCCAATACATTATATTAAAATATATTCTATTCTATTCTATTCTATTATATAATATTCTATTCTATGATATGATATGATATGATATGATATGATATGATATGATATATTATATTATATTATATTAAAATATATTCTATTCTATTCTATAATATTATATAATATTCTATTCTATTTTATTCTATTATATTCTATGATATGATATGATATGATATGATAATATAATATAATATATTATATTAAAATATATTCTATTCTATTCCATTCCATTCCATTCCATTCCATTACATTATAGGGGATATACGGAGTTGAATGTGTAACAGACAACAATTGGGACACCGGCTGGTCAATATATAGAGCATTGTTCATGGACATTAACCTCTAGACATTCTGTCATATCAGTAATAAACATTGCTTTGGTTGCAAATTATTAGTCTCTTCACCTGCAGGCTTCTTATACAGTCATGTATCCTAAACATTATTTGGTTATTTTATTTGCTTGATTTTCATAGCGTGAGTGAAAAGAGTCCTACAAGGTGGGAAGCGAACAGCCAGGACAACATGAATCTAGTTTGGAAATAAGGCCTTTGGCAATGCCCTGAATCACTTCAGAGTAATCCAGTGCTCAATAGTGCATAGATGCGCTTATAGCCCCACATCTTGCTCTTAGCATAATCACCACTGCCTGTGCCACCACACTTCTCACGCTGTTTGCTGTAAAATATTAGCTCTCACAATCCCTCTGCGGGATGGCTGACAAATAAGATGCTGTTGTTTGACTCTCTCTGAGGGTGTGGGGTTAATGATTAGTGATGTTGGGGGTTTAAAGCCCAGAGATAGGGGCTTTCTCCTGCGCCTCAACAGATGTTGGTGGGCCCTTAATGTGGTTATCAGGATGGAGGGCCTTCTCAGTCCCTCTCGTCCATTGTGTGTGCTGGTGCATTCCAGGGCGCGGCCACGGCAACGGGGCATCCTGGGAGCTCAGCCGGGTGTCCCGCTGGGCCAATGTGGGCCTGAGCACTGACTCCTGGGGCAGACCCCCCCCCCCTCACACACACACACACACACACACACACACACACCAGCGATTACAAACACCATTCCTCATACCTCCCTCGCCCTCTCCCGCTCACCCCATCTCCCACTCTGTCCTTCAGCCATCCTGCCCTTTCCCACACCACTTTAATGGCCTGGTGCCTGGGCACAACCACTGTTGGGGCTGTCACTCTGTCTGTCTGTATATCTAATGTGTGTCTATGAATTCCACCTCCCTGTTTGTCAGTAAAAAATATTTATCTGTCTGTATCACACAGAATTACACAGAATTCTAATTATGTAACTTAAAGTTAAATCATGTTACAGATGTGAGCGAATGAAATCTTGGGAGTCTTGCACAAGAACTCATGTTGGTTTAGCATGTTGTATGAACACACACACACACACACACACACACACACACACACACACAAAGACCCTTGAATATAGAAGAAAATCTAAATATATACGGTATTAAGAGAAATTTCTCTTACATCAAAAAGGTTTTGTCATATATGTCTTCAGTTGGAGTCCTTTTTTCTTTCTTTTTGCATAGAAACCTGTGGATTCTGCCATAGTTTTCCTGTAGACATGAATGGACCACCTATCTAACGGACCACACATGACATGCTTTGGTATTAAAACTGATTAACATTAATTCAATAGCAGTTATTTCTGTTCTTAAACTAGTTTCATTTTCATGTATGTTGCCTTCTTGGTGTCTAATTTCTTTTTTTAATGGGAAACGATACCTCAAATGCGTAGAATTGAAGAGACTGATCTCTCAGTATGTCTCTACAGGTGAGCATAAGCTGTTCTCTGCTCTGCTGTGCATCTTCCCTGCCGCTGATGGCACAGCAGCTGTGGGCTTGTTTGTATACAGATGCGGGGAAGCTGCTGATGATAATTAGCTTGCAGCTGCACTCCAGGTCCTGGGCTGCACTTTCTCACCGTGCCGCCTTTGTGTCTGGGCGCAAAGCGGGGAATGTGGGAAAGTGAGGTAATTAAAGTATTCTGTAACCCAATTAAGCAAACTGCCCTGCAGCAGGAGTAGTGGCTGCATAGCACCCAGCACTGCGATTAGATTCTCAGAGAGCTCACCAGTTACCACCATAGGTCTACACCCAAAACCTCCTGCTGCTTTGTACAGACTTTACAGAAAGGTGTTTAATGGCTAGCTGGTTCAGAAAAGCAAATGTTTGCCAGCCATTCTAAGGGAGGTTATAGAAGTGTGGGCATAGAGCTGTGGCTATACTGAAAGTAAATGAGGAAAGTGTGAGTGTGTGTGTCCTGGGCTATTCATTAGCTTGCCCCCTGCTTTAATCTGGAGCCAGCACAGGGAAGATGGATGTGTGACAATTACATCAGTCATAGCCGCCCATCACACTGTCACCATGGAGACAAGCCATCCCATGGCGAGGCAAAGGTTGGCTTTGATGGATCCTAAAAGTCCTTAAAGTTTTTTATTTACATTCTAAAACATTGTGCTACTAATATTATGCCTCTTATTCTCAATTTTTGTACCGTTTGACAAAATATTTCATCACTTTCTGTTTTCTCCTCATTTTCCTTTGATCTTTGTCTTTGATCTTTTCACTAAAAGTCCATCACTGGATTGTCCTACAGAAAACTGCATCACACGTTTATTAATCGGTTCAAACGCGTTTATTGACTTTGATCCCCTTTGTCCAGCTACTCCTGCTCCTTGGCAGGTTGCTGGGCAGTATATTTGAATAGCTTGAAGGATGACAGTCCACAATGGAGGTGCTCAATTAACTGTATAACCCTGCCATCAATTAAGGCATCAATTACTAAGTTGATTGATGAGGCTAAATGATGCGATTCATTTTCTCCATCCAGCGGAAAAACATCGGGGGCAGCAGTATGTGGAAATTACTTGATGAATGTTTTAAAATATATTGAAATCCTCTTGCAAAAAGAGACAGGAGGATATTTTACCCTGAAAATAAAATGCTGAAGTAAAATAATTTGTAAAAGGAGATAATTACATGAATGTTACATTATTATCGATGTATGGGGTTTGTTCAGTTGTGTGAATGTTACATACAGATATATACCAACCGAAACACATTGCCTATATGAACATTACGAAACGGACTAATTATTCTGTTATCTTCAGGGACATAAATGTAGGGTAGGCTGTAGAATAGAGCAAATTTACATTTCTTTAGCTTTGTTCAGTACTGTGCTCAAGCACATGTGATACATTTATGTGCCTTCATTATTTTCCCATTGGCTACTAACATAGAGATTACTATTAACATTATGTTTTAAGTTAACTGAATTGAAAATAAAGCTCAAATGGGATGTTCAGTTAATGGCCTCAGCGCATCATTTCATTCTCATTCTTCCATTATTAAACTTTCTGAGTCAGTGAACACCTCATAATGCTTCTCTACACGCAAAAAGGAACAAAATAATTCATGCGTAATGTGTATTATTTTCATTCCGTTTTACATCCTTTTTTTTAAACTTGTTTTTTAGAACTTTTAGGTATTCAAACATCGCAAAAAAATAACAAAACAGAAAAAGCTCATTTAAATGAAATGATCACTTATAATTCAAGAAGCCTTTTTTTAAACAGGACGACTACTTTCATCTAAAAAAAACTGCATGAGAGTTACAGCAGGTGTATAATTTTTATACAGATAAACACAAACACTGGGAATAATGTCGGATTTATCAACATGAAAAGACGCCATCTAGATTCTACATATTCCTTGTGATTTTGTAAAGCTTTTAACATTTTTACTCTCCAGTTATTCCAGCCCTCAGACGTGAGCAAAAATAAGGTCGGTTATTAGATTTTTTTCTACATTAGGGATTTGACAAATGCCACATTTCCAGCACCCTCATATCATTCTGCTTGACTTTCCCCTGAGTTTGAATTCAGTTATTGATTGCCTGCTCTGTTTCACTTGGAAAAGGTTGATAAAAGGAGGTTTTCACTTTCTCTATTCGATGTGACAGCTTCCTAACAAGAATAATGGAAAGGCCCCATTCACAGGCAAATCAACCTAATTCAGCGTGCCCCTCCACTTTCAATGGAGGAGTCACAGTCCTTCCCTGCCCATTCCATCACAATCCTCTCTCTTCAGCAGCCTTCAAAGTTAGCTGAGAATTCCTCCAGCGCACAACATTGCTCTTTGTCATCCTCTCTGCCTGGCCATCAAACAAATAAATAGGTCCACAAATGCATAGTTGATCAAAAAAAAAAAAGTGACCAGAAACAATCAGCCGATTTCATGAGTGTCCCGTTCTTCTTTGGATCTTCGGCCTCCTCTGCGTTTTTGTGCCCAGCAGCGGTAAAACCCCTTCAGGAAATCAGCTACGGGACACGTACAAATTCCGCAACTTTCTAAAATAATCCTCTTGTGCTTTCTGGCATTCCCCGAGCAGAGCACAGGAAATTTGCTTGAAAGAAATTTGATATCACTTTGACAAGCTTACAGCAAGGCATTATTGAAAGAAACCCTAACCCTCAATCTAACCTCTTTGCACAACAGGATCCTTAAACTGCTTGTAATAACAAGGAGGCTTGCCCACGTAATTTCGGGTCCTGGCTGGATAGCTGCCAGATGAGAAGAGTGCAGGTGTGAGAGCTAACTTGCCCGGGACGGCCGGCGCTGGCCCTGTTCACAGGGGATTAAGGTGTCAGGGCTGGCCTGACTGCAGAGAGGTCATGGCTGCCGGACTCTGGGTGTTTCCCACATGCCGGACAACAATCTGCGAAATGCAGGGAGAGAGACTAAGCTGCCCATCACTGTAACTGACCGTGCCGATCCGCGGTGGCTGGTGAGGGTGACTGCTGCACATCCCTCAGATGAACTTTCATACAATCAGGACCTGCACAACAGAAACCAAAGGTCAAATTTAGGTAAAATTTGCTACATAGTGAGATTATATCATGTAATATACTCATCTTTAAAAATACATGTCAAATCCTCTGGTCTGACTGGTCTGCATTATTCCATTTAATCCCACACTTTTCTCAGCTATGCATTCTGTGTACCTTACCATCTAATTTTCAGGACTAATTGAAAAAGCATACTGATGCTGGGAGCCTTTGGTTAAATATGTTTTTGCTGGTTTTCTAAGAGAAAATAAGTCCACATCCTCTCCATTGCTCACACTGTAATGCAACATTAATGTTTTTTTTTTTTTTTTGTAATTTAACATACTGGCAAAAAAGTTTACATTAAATGTGTGGTGAAATAGTTGTGTTATATTTTATGAAACAAAAATTCAATTTGAACCAGAAGCTGTGTTCAAATATTAGCAGTGAAATGCCATATTACATTCCAAGTAGATGGTGTGTTAACCCTTTGTATGTACAGTATATAAAATATTTAAATTGCTTAAGCTTAAAAAACCTTTATTCACTCTTATTACAGTTTAGTGACCAACAGCACGTTGATGGAATGTTCCCACGTTTTATTACCATTTAATGAAGTGTAGCATCTTTGATGTTTGGTTTGAAATGTTTTTTTATTGTTTAAATTGTTTAAATCTTCAATCCAACCCACAAGATCTCTAACATCAGTTCACTTCAGATCCTACACACCTGAGTCAAGCGGTGAATGCAGTCGGTCTGGAGTGCTGGCATCTTTAACATAAAAATGGACCCGATGTACAGTACCAGTCAAAAACATTTTCCTTTTTTGAATGAAATAACACAAATGTAACAATGCAGATAGACTGCACAAGTTTAAAACAACCTATCACCTATTTGAGATTCAAACAGAACGTAGCTCCTGTTGGTCTTGATCATCCTTTATGCACATAAAATAAAGGAGCGCTTTCTACCAAGCAGCTTCATGAAGAGCCTCATGGAGTTTTCCAGCAGGATGTGAGGACAGACACTCATGCTGAGATCTTGTTGCTGAGATCTTGTTGCTGAGATCTGGTTGCTGAAAGACAGTTGTTGGGAGCGTTTAAAAATAAATAAATAAATATTCTGTCCACAGGTTAAAGTGCGCAGTTTAACATGCTGTTAAGGTAAAAAAAAAAAAAAAGTATAGAATGTTCCAGAAAATTGGCACGTTTTATTTTTTTCCCCAAAATAATTAATTCAGCAAATAAACAGATACTGTGCCTATCTATGTATGTAAATAATGATGGGCACTTAACAAGCCATTTCAAGTCATTTGATTGGGCCAAGAACTTGCATATGACTGTAAGGATATGCATTTGACCACAGAAGGATTTCGTTTGCATTTAAACACGAAAATGTAAAGTTAAAATTAGCTTTGTGCGTCTAAATGTTTAACTGGTTTGTTGTGTCTTTCAGTACGGTTTAGTGAAACAGCAAAAAAAAACAAAAAACAACAATATAACAAAAGATAAAATGTTGTTGTGTTTAAAGAAAAGTATTTGCAAGAAGCAATTAGTAGCAATTTGTTTTTAATGGGTCATGCAATAACTAAGATATTGTAAAAATATGCCATTCAAGACAAGTTTGCTTGACCAAGTGACTGCACCCTTTAGAAATCTTTCATTAAATATTTGCTTTATCTTCTATCAAATGTTATCTTTGTGTCACAGTTACAGTTGGATTTGTTTTCTTGTAGTCTTGGCAATATTTTGGCGCAAATACGTCGCTCTACAGCTCAATATAAAAGGTATTCCTGTGTGAGTTCTTTGTCCTTGCGATCGTATGGCCTTCTGTTTTGAATGGGACACACAGAGGACCGTCCAAGTCAAATCCTATTCTCTGAGGTTTAGACATGTTGTGGGATTTTGACTCTGCTCATCAAACACACAGACCTCTGTGTCCTTGCCATGATTTCTCGCCCTGTCCGTGAGGAATCCGCATCCCGCTCTGAATGTGCACTCGCTCCTGCTCTCGATTGGCCATTCAGCCCCACAAGGGAGACAAGCCCCAATCACAATATTGTCAAGGCTCTGTTGGTTTTCTGGTTCAAATCCTTGTTCACGCTGTTTGCTGAGTACTCATCTGCTGTGACAGCCTTCAGACAAACAGAGGCTCGTGAAAGAGGTCTTCCACAAGCAGATCCTTCCTGCTGGGCAGTGGCTGAAACGGCCCTTTCTCTCGCCATCAAGTGGGACCCAGCCCTATTGAGCTGGCCCCTTAGAGCCCTGCATTGAGTCGGGCTACGGGCCAGCGCTTCACCCCTCAGGGCTCGGGCCACCCTCACGTTGTCCCTGGACACCTGTGCCCATCCACCCCCAGCGTGGGAACCCTACTAACTGGACCTCGTTACCTAGTCCAGACTCGGACACATTTTATTCAAGCAAAAAAACTGTCCTGGGACAATTTTTCAGAGAAATTCTAAGCACTTGTCTGCAATTCCAAATGATGCTTCAAGCTTAATGGAAGCACATGAGAAAATGGATGGTGGAATTTTTAGAACGTACAAAACTTGACCCACTTCTCTGCCAGCCACCCCACCCCATTGCGCCCAATCGGGCTAAATCTCCATGGCACACTGCAGAAAAATGGCATCAATTAATCAGCATTCATGAACCGTTTTCTTGAGCCCCCTTTTGTTTGTAGCAGAATTTAATCCAGACAGAGACTTGGCTGTTTGGGTCCTAGCAGATAGTCGCACTGGGGCCATTGTACAGCAGCGACTACTGATGCATAAAACAATGTCAACCCCCAATACTTCTGCAACTTTCACATGCAGCTAACCGCACGCATCAGATAGATTTTAGTCCCCACAAGGTATAAACTATTTAAAAGAACCCTCAAAGGTATAACATGGTTCAAATGTGTATCTTAAATGAGTTTATATGTTCACACCAATCACTTTTCCACAGGAAAAGGACATATTTCCTGCCTTTTCATAACGATTTCACTCAAAAGAATTAAACTAATGGAGCCTGGAGTCAAAACAGAGTGTAAGGAGTCACCTGAAATATGGTGCAGTAACCTTCCCTACACTTGAGGGTACAGCCCCAGGTTTTCTAAGAGCATGACTATATGGCTATAGATCTTTTTTGCAAGACGTACAAGACAGAAGTGATCAGAGGCAGCTACAAGCAAACTGTTACATTCCTGTGGCAACCGGAGGCCCTAACTCTGCCATACAGGGCAGGAAATCTCTCTGTGTCTCTTTCTCCCTCTTGCTCTTTCTCTACATAGGCCAATCTCGACCTTGCCGCACCAATTCATTCGCCTTCGCCATGTGAAGACATCTGTCCATATTCCAGATATCCCATTTTGGTGCAAATGATCCCCCTTGAAGGAGGCAATTTTTACAATGTGGCAATTCTACGATTTCCATCGTGCCTCAGCGCCGATTCTTTGCCGTGTGGAAGAAGCAAGTTTAATTGGAAGGCTGCATTTAAAGTCATTCCACAATTATACAATTATACTGGAGATGCATGTCTGCATGTTGCTCCGTTTGCACCAATTTACTGCACTTTCTGCGCAGTTTAGGAGCCGCTTTCCTTTCAGTGGATGCAAATTCCCCTCATTTAGCTCCAAATGAAGCATAATTGCTCATATTCAAGCAAACACCTTGCTATGAGAGGTTCCTCCTAGTTAGTTCGCATTAAATCCAGGCAGAACAAAAATCCTCAAATCCATTTGTGCACATGTGCCAGCTGGATCATTCTGCTGGGAGAGGGATGAGGAAATGGGATGATGCAATTGAGCACATTTAACATCCTGCTAGCACTTCTTCCTGTCACCGGCATCTCGAAACTTCACTTTTTTGGCGTGCGTAAATGCCAAAAAGGAGAGAGAGAGAGAATGCGCAGCAAACCTGGTGCAGAAATTATTTATTCATTGCGGTGTATAAATGTCATTTAGATTCAATCTGTGTTTTTTTTTCTCTGCAGTTCGTTCGACTTGCAGCACTTCCGTAAGAGTGAAAAAAAAAAGGTGAATCTGTTCCGCAGTCACAGGGGCCTTTCACCTCAGAGATATAAGACTCTAATTAGTTTGAACCGCGGCTCTCATTGCACCCTCCTGTTGTACAAATAATGGAATTACGTGTCGCTCAGCCATTTGATCATCAAAGTATACTCTAGTCTTTCCGCTCTTTTGTTTTGAATGTTGGAAGTTAGAGAGGGACTCATTGTCCAACAGGCCCGGAGTACCCCAAGTGGCAGACCCAGCACACCACTGACAATAGCTTACAAGAGACTGTTTTAATTCATACTCTCTTTTTTTTAAAAAAGGGGGACAGCACAACAAACCGTTGACCCACTGATATACAATTAAGAGTGATGCGGCAGTTAATGCTACAAGCAGCTCTGTTTAACAGTCTGTCTTTGACCCTCTGCCTTTGAATACACAGAATGCGGCGAGCCAGAGAGAGAGCGCAGCAGTGAGAGAAAGGGAGCCAGGGTGATTTTAAGCCAGCGATAAGTAGTTAAAGACCTTTATAGAGTATAACACCATTATCCTTGCTGAATAAAAATAGGATTTAGTGTTTTTTCCACTTAATTTGAATCAAAAGAATCCCCACCTTACATATTGCACTGGTAATGTAATGGAGAGAGAATCACAAAAAAGGCTTTGTGGTTCTGACACCTTCTATAGTGGGCTTGTGTTGTCTCGCGAGCAAAAGGGAAGAGAAAGCTTTTTTTCTTCTGTGCCTTGCTATCTGCTAACCCATTCTAATTGATGCTGCTGCATTCCTGTGCTGAAGCGTATTCAGTGAATAACGAGCGATGGACTGAATGCCCATGAATTGGTCTCTTCCAAGAGGAGCAGTAAAACAGCCCCTGCCCCCCGGCCCTGGATCGCACCCCTCTCCTTCCCCCACCTCCACTAACCACCAAGCTCCCCTCAGTCCTCAGCCAAAGCCCACTCTAGCTTTACCGCCCATTAAAGCCCTGCTATTGTGCAACGACGCAGCCCCACAAAAGCTGTCCATCTCTCCGAGGCCTCTAAAGCTTGGACTCACACAGACTGGAGTGACAACTACCACCACCACCCCTAAACCCCCTTCAACTCCTTCTCCTCCTTCCTTCTTCCCAGAAACCTCGGCTCCCCACATCACCGCCACCACCACCACTTCTCTCACTCTGTTTCTGCGCACATACACACATCCGCACATACTGTTACTGTCAAGGCGAGGTCTTTGCAACTTTATAGGAAAAGTGTTCCTGATATTTAATTTGCATCATGATGTCAAAAGGTGCCAAATGTTTTAGGAGTTTTCTTGCGGTTGTGACAAGACCTCACATCTTCAGAATGGCAACGGTAAAAAAAAAAAAAAAAATATTTGAAACTTTTTGTTGGTCCATTCGTTGTGCTTCATTCACACAGTGCTGATGCAGGAAAAATAAATGATAGGGTTTTCTTATAGTAGTGCATTCATATCTATTCATATATAATATACAGACAATTTATACATTAACTTTCTGTCAATATAATGATCTCTCTAACCCCTTTCCTCTCTCTTGCCCCGCCACACAAAGCATCAGTCTCTTTAGTGCCGGCACCCTCGACCCTTTGTCTTATCTGCAGGTGCCAATGAAAGCACCCACGGTTTCACCACCCCAACCCCTGAGCACGCCACGCCTTGACCAGCCACAGGAACTGCTGACAAAGGCTGCGTGTGGGAATGAGGGATGCGTGGAAGGAGGAGAGAGGGAACTGGAGGAGGAGGGGGCGTTGTTTTTGGGACAGATGGCTGGGGAAGTTTCCCAACTTTCAGCAGGCCAGGCCTGCTCCATGGAGACCGTCCTGCAGGATTGGGTGCTGGAGCAGAGTCACCAGGGGAAGAGCCACTAATGGAATGCCCAGTGAGCTGGAATGGGTCACTGCTTCAACCTCCACACTAATTGAAGGATGGGAGAGTGCATTATTGCCTTAATTTCTGACCTCTTGTGCCAACTGTGGCTTTTTCTGAAGATAAAAAGGAACAAAGTTAGCAGCCATTCATGCAGTATATCTATATTTATCTGCACTGAGGACATTAGAATTATGAGCATTTGTGTTATTTTCGACATGTTTCTGACTAAAAATGACTTTTGTGTTTATTTCGTTTACATTTTCCTGATATGTATTTCCTGACTCATGTCGTATGAGTAACATTAAAGTTAAAACTGAAATACCGACATTTCTGTCTTTCATTGTCTCTAAAACAAATGGTCCCATAACACCATATTTGTCATTCAGCTAATGCTATTGTACTCCCTCCACATTTTTATTTAGAGCTCTACAGACTAGAAGCTGTTTTGAAGCTTTAATTGCCTTGTTTCCACTGTCATTGTCTGAAAACAATGGGCTCATGGACCCTTATATATGGGCTGTGTGGGTTTTTAAGACCCCTTTATAGCATCAAAAAAGGATGAATGTTTATACAACCTGACTTTAAAACTCTCTTTGCGTGGCTAATTAATAGATTGTTTGATTTTATTCTTTGTCCATAACAGAATGATAAAAGGGACCTGGGCTAATCTAAGTCTTGATCACATAATACTAATGTCAGTCTGACAGGTTGGTAAGAAACAGGGCTAAAGATGTTTTTAAAAGGCCTTTGAGAATTTCTTATCACAAAAAGGCCTTTTTATCTATCAGTGATTCATGTTCACCTCTGTGGTTTTGTCTTGTTTGTTGTTTTGATGATGCTGTGAAACAGACATCACTTCCAGTCCTAATTAGGCAATGAGAGAAATTAGTTATATTACAGGCAGTCATTACTGCTGGGTGTGAAATTGGAGAAATTAGAAACTCAAAACTATAGTCATTTTGAGATGGCACTCAATGTATCACAAGACCATTCAGTTATAATGTTTGTGACACTTTTACAATCATTGAATAAACATGTAGAGGGTGGGATTCTGATTTCTCTTTCTGGAGATTAAATCAGTGAAAAATTTTAAATTTTTTACAATCTTTCTTTTTTCTTTTCTAAAGACTTCTTCTTTTTTCTTTTCTAAAGGCTTCCATAAATCATGTACAGTCTAATGATAAACTGTATCATATCCAGAGGTGGTTGTTGACTAGTCCTAACACGTAGTCAAGTAAGTTTAATGGATTTGTACTTTCAAGACAGTCAAGTGTTTCTGCATGTTGTTACATTAGTCAGGAAAATTCAGTCTAGTTTTGAGATTCGTTTCCTTGGTGACAGCATTTGTGCTGCCTGGTGATTGGTCATATTTCTGATCTATGAGGTTAATTTCACAGGTCAACAAAAAAATGTTTTTGCAACCAGCAGAAACCACAACGCTGGTTTTTATTGAGAACTGTTTCAATATTTTCAGAGTGAAGTCAGACAGGCCACACTGTGGCATAGATATAATGATCAGAGTCAGTCA
>JBBJLR010000034.1:1702336-1712920 GCA_037577145.1 Brachypetersius gabonensis
TCTCTCTTCTTCTCTCTCTCTCTCTCTCTCTCTCTTTCTCTCTTTCTCTCTCTCTTTCTCTCTCTCTCTCCTGCTCTCTCTCTCTCTCTCCTGCTCTCTCTTTCTCTCTCTCTCTCTCTCCTGCTCTCTCTTTCTCTCTCTCCTGCTCTCTCTCTCTCTCTCTCTCTCCTGCTCGCTCTCTCTCATGCACACACACACTCACTCTCACCATTTCTGTCTCTCTCCCCTCTCCCTTCCTCTCTCACTTTCTCACCCTCTTTCTGTCTACGTCCTTCTCTCTCTCCTGCTTGTTTCCCCTTTCCTCTGCCTTTACGTCTGACCATGTGCATCCATCCCAGTTGTTAAGTCACTCTCACTGCCTCCCCTCTCATTTCCCCAGTTCTGTGTCGCTCCATCTTCCTCCTTCTCATCCATACACCCCTGCAGCACAGTTCTACGTCAGCAGCTAGGAAGCCCTCTGTAGTTCTGTAGAGCCACAAATAGACACTGGCTGGTAAAAAAGCTCCAGCTGGCTATAAATAGCGCTGCATGCCTTTGCTGGGTCCTGATGGGAATAGAGGGATGGAAGTGAGGGAGAAGATGAGCTGAGAAGGGGGGAGACCGGGGGATCTCTGTCTTCATTGTACACATTCTTACACAAATCTTGCTGGAATGTTCTGTGTGTGTGTGTCTGTGTGTGAGAGAGAAAAGCAGTGAAAATGTCTGTAATTGTAGAGAGAGGACTGCAGTCGGTCGGTGGTAGTAGAGGGATCCCAGGTTGAGCAACTGTTTGGCGAAGCCAGTTACTGTGTGTGTGTATTTTACTCCATTGCAAATTATTATTAGCAGGTTTAGACCTCAAGGTCTGTGACTGTATAAACGTTGGTAAAGGAAATGTGGTTTCATGCCATTACTAGGAGAGTGTAACAGTGCACAAATTATATGATGCAATTTGGCAGGGTTTGACAATATATCTATATTTCATTGTACATTTTGCTACATTATCTGTTTAATGTAATCTGTTTACATGAGTCCCTCGCTTTTTGCATGAGTTACGTTCCAAAAGCACCTGCGTATTGTGAAAAAACGCATTGTTGCGTTTGGGTGAAAGAAAATTGCCTAAAAATACCTATTTTTATAGTGTAAACCCTAAATCTGCTCCCAGAACACCTTAATTTAATTTTAAACGCCTAAAGAAAATGGAATTGTAAACCCGTATTCGCCTCTTTTAATTAAAATTTCCCACCGAGAAATGGAACTCGGAAGGTTGTGGGACAAAAGTATTGGGACACCTTCATGAGGTGAACGGTTTTCGGGGAATAACCCCTGATCTGCTGGGGCTAAAAATACAAATGAGGGCTCGTTGAAAAGGTCTCCTGGAGATCTACTGAACTGTGGAGTTTGAAGAGTTTTGAAATCATGCTTGGAGGGCAGGGCTCAACCCTGGTGTGGAATTTGAAGAGAGTGCTTCCAGGTCAGCTACAGAGTCCCCTTGTGTGAAAACATTCAGAAATAATATATTTATTGCCACAAAAACGCGATTGTGGGGATTTCCGTGTAAAACTATGAGTTTGGTTCTCAAAAATTACACGTATGTGTGCACATATACATTAATAAAAAAAAGTCACTTATTTTTATTACTGTATTGGTTCCAGAGGGAATTGGTTGTTGGAAGTCTAATGCAGGGTAGTTCTTTCCTTGTTTACTTTAATGCCTTGGTGTTTTTAAGTTATTTCTGATATTCCAGATTGTATCCAATTTTATTTTTGTTGTCAATGTATATGCACCATGCGCAACACGAAAATAGACTTGGTTAGAATCGGTTTGAATCAGTGAATGTGTAATTTAGAATTGGTCTTAGGCTTCATGTAAAGTTAAGTCTTAATCTGTTTCTTGAAAATTGGCCCTAAAAGTCAAAGGTGTACATATTGTTGTGGGTTTATAACCAGTCGTAATTCATTTGTGTATGAACATTTTCCGGTTCAGACTGGAAAAAAATGCTTTATAGGCTAATTAAGCTTATATATGTAAATGCAGTACTATACTTTTAAGGGTTTACACCTGAATCCATTCATCTAAACATCATATATAAACTTATAGTGAAAAAATAAGCAAGGTAGGTTATCTTCATTCATTCTTTTAAAATGACCACGATCCTACAGTACTCTGCAGGAGATCTGCTCAAGTTAACTTTGAGTGTTTTTTTGGTGTTGGAAGTTGCTGGTAGATGGTAGGAACGATAGATTTACCAAAGAGCTTTTTTAATAGTTTAGCGGGAAAGGTAGCAAAGACGTGAGAGGCGTTTTACACTAGCCTTGTGTTTGGAGTGCTGTTGACTTGTGTTTACCTTTGTTTACTTCCTGCAGAACACTTGTTTACACATGCTGTACTGTGTTTACGCAGAGGGCAAAGCACAGGAAGGCACTATGTTCAAATATTTCCTAATCTGAATTTTAAAACATTTTAAATGTTTAAATGTGTAATTTTATTTTTAACACTGTTTAACCGTAGTTTATGGCATTGGTTATCTTAACCTTACTTCATTCCAGGTCACAGAGCCGATTTAGGCCTGGGTCAGTATGAGCTCGATGTGAAATAACGAAATTCAGATAGAATTTACACTTGAAGAAACTACGACTACAACCTTTTAGATGATTTATACTTTTCATGCATCGACGCTTGAGCCAGTGAGCAGTGCAGTTTAGACGGAGACTCAGCACTTTTTCACCACCCCTCTCTTAATATCCTTAATCGTACAGGATGCTACAGCTGGCTACCTCCAGATGGGTCTTTATCAATTTATTAGATTGAAAAACTACATGCTGCTGTTCTGCTGTTCTGCAGCATTCATCACCTGCGCAGCCAGGGGCGCTTTCTGCTGAACGCAGTTCGGCCAGTGGCCGAAGGGGAGTTAGGTCTGGCAGAAACGTTTACTAAAGGAGAGAGAACACAAGCCACGCTTTCCGCCTCACTTTTGTTTTCTGCCTATTTTCTGCCCTCTCTGTCCTTTTTCTTTTTTTCTTTTTTGCGCACCTTTCTGAAAAGTGTCAAGCACACACTTTCTGGAGCCGTTTTCTCCTAACCATGTAAGATGAGCAGCAGTGCCGACTCATTGGAAAAGCCCTGCTTTTTTGGGGGGTTTTTCACTTCTGTCTCAGTAAGAATATTTTAGACCGTGGTGCCACTAAGCAGCTGTCAGCACACACCTGCCATACGGGGCTCTCTGAGCCTCAGGAGCTGGTGACTCTCTCAGAGCCAAACAAACCTGCTGGAAAATGCCTGCCTTTCTTTGACTGATGCATTTATGACATCAGTACAAGCCCCTAAACAGAATCTGAAGTCTGTGTATGTCCTCGCTTGCCACAGCTTGTTCCCTGAGAGCCCCTAGCTATACTGCGTTTGTGAGCCTGTATCAACAGTCCATTGCGCAGGTGTTGAACAAATTACAAAACCAGTCTTGTGACTGCTTGAGAACAGCCAAGAACACAGTGCAGCGAGGACCCAGGGGGTGGTTGTTTGGGATTACATGCACTGAAACTGTGGAATTCAAATTAAAGAGCTTAAAACAGAACTTTGTGTGAATGCGTGTGAAAGCACAAGTGTGTGTTTGGTGCAAATGGTTACAAGGCAAGCTGGGACAAGTTGGTCTGTCAGCTGGGCTGGAGGTTTTAAATTCCCCTTCTAGTGTCTCTCTCAACTGTTCTTGCTGTGGGAGAGTGCAGTCATACTTCCAAGTACATGTATTCAAATACTGACATCTCTGCTCAAGTATTTGTTTCGTTGTATCATCTAATATCAGGGGAAAATATACAAGACAGCAGTTGATGAAATGATGAAACTCAGAAACCAATCTGAGACACAATTAAGTATTAACACAATCGCACAATAATATTCTCTCAAAGTCTGAATGAAGAGAAATAACGACTCCCTTGATTTGATATAATAGACTAATGAGGCTAGAAACTGGGAGTCCGGAGTGTGGCATATGACGCATGTTCTGGACTGACAAGTTTTTGCTGGTTGTTTACAAACTTTGTGTCCAAAACAGTGTAGCGGTTGAATCAGATATCAGTTAATAGAATGTGCATTGTCACATTTCCATGGACATGTCACATTTTTGTTCTGCGATATTAATATTTTGATACATTTTTAAACTTCTAATATGTAGCCATTTTCGATTATTGTGGCGAAAGACATTCAGTACAACTCAAGCTGTGCGTTCAGTAGTTTAGTTTATTATTTCTCATTATTACTTCTGTTGAATACAAAACACATGTATCACCGATTTGGCTTATTGTTGTAGGAAAAATGACATTCTCATTCAAAATCAACCAAATGTCTTTAGGTGAAAGTTTCTTGAATATCAGTTTTAGTTTTAGTCAGAATGTAAATTCCGCTGCTATTCAATGTCAAGCCCAAAATAGAGTGCGTATGCATGTTTGTGTGTGTCTACATGTGTTGTTTTGTCAATAGCTTATGTGTGAGGAAGCTGACAAACTGTTCCATGTTCACACCCCATAGTGGTGTTGATGATACCTTGCCTCTTCACACAGAAACGTAGTCACTCCCCCTGTATCTCACACAGCCTGCAGCAGAGCTTACTGTGAGGTTAGAGCTGGTGAAAACTCATTAAGCTCACTTTATTAGAGTAAGCAGCCATTTGGAGATGTTGTTAGTCAGCTGTGGTTTGGTTGTGGAAGGAACTGTGTGGGGGTGTGCAATGACAAACAGTGCGGTTTGGCTTATTGTGAAATGCAAATATATTTAGGACAACTTCTGTTGCAGCTATGAACTGTTGTGTATCCCACAGGTTATTGTGGACACGCCGACGAGCCCCGTGACCAGTGGCTTACCCTTGTTTTTCGTAATCACAGTGACGGCCATCAAACAAGTTAGTGACCACAGTACTGTCTATTCACTCTTCTGTCTAATTAAGCTCTGTTCCATCTACTTACTCTATAGCTGTGTCCGAAAAGTGCGCTCGTTCACTATATAGGGCACTATGTAGTGAGTTTGAACCGTCAGTTTCACCCACTAGTTAGTGCACTACAAAATCACATCCAGACACTGTACACTACATGAGTACACATATACCATCATGCACTGCGCGTTTCTTTTATCGTGCCCTACATAGTGAACGAGTGCGCATTTCGGACACACTGCACACTACTGTTACCGCGCGAAAGTCAAGAAGAGGAGCGAGACGGAGGGAGGAGAGACGAGGGGGAAAGTGGGGCTTCAGGCGGAGGAGATTCAGTCACACTTGCACTTTCTCTCTTTGTCTCTCTCTGTTTCTCTCTGTCTCTCTCTCTCCGTGGAGGACAGTAATGCCCAGCGCTGGACTGGGACAAAAAAACGGGCGGGGCATTTTGAGCTGCGGACCCCGCCCCCGCACACCAGACCCCGCCTCCTGTGTGGGCTGTGTCTGAACTAGAGAGACGAGACAGAGATAAATTGCCGAGATCCGGCGCTATTTAAGCAACTGTTAGTAAAAATGTAACATCCTGAGTGTCCGAAATCAACTAAGGTCACCTCCCCTTGTTCACTAGTTAGCTCTTTATATAGCAAACACTATGTAGTGAACGAGTGAACAAGTGCACTTTTCAGACACAGCTTATCAGAGGGATGTTCAGTTCTGGTCCCAGAGGGCCAGAGAGAGTTGAATCAACTCTAAGGCTTTAAAATAAAAAAACAAATGTTAAAAAATCTGCCATTTTCTAAAATGAGGAAGCTGCAGTTTTAATTATATGCTGCATTAACCACAATTATCTCAGCAGGTTTTAAGCTAATTTAATCTAATAATTGAGAACGTCCAAACAGTCAGTCTAACAGGGACATGCAAAACTGCCCTGGGGCCTTCTTTTGTTCATCCAAAGACTTATTCCTGCCCTGTTCCTTTCTGTCTCAGCTTAACTGCTTCTGTCTCCTCAGTCGTGATTGCTATTCTACAGCTATCAGGAGATATGGCTGAACAGGAAGTGATTCTTTCATACATAAAACAAATGGCTGAGGGCCTTGTCTGGACACAGTGGCCCTGTCTCGGTTTTCGAAGTATTGTTTTAGGACTGAATTTTTTACAGGAGTGCTGCAAGCTTCTATAGAGAGAGGCACCATAGATGGTGCTCTTCCTTCAAGAAACATGCAGACCACATAGTGGGAGGGGCTCTGGTCTTAGCAAGTATTTGAAGTGGTACACCAATAGAGACCGTACACAGACACACTCTCAAACAAGGTCTACTGCAAATTATGTGTGGCAGGATCCACAATACAAGTCATACATGCTCCTACAGTTTCCATCATATCATTATTACAGCTGTGCATTGTATTTATGTTTTAATTTAATTAAGCAACCCCAGTCAAATCCAAACAGACCATGCAGCTCTCATCCCATAGTAAATCTCAAACACAAAGCTAACTATTTTTCTGTCTCAGGGTTATGAGGACTGGCTGCGGCACAAAGCAGACAAAGAGGTGAATAAGTATCCAGTCACAGTGCTTGAGGATGGACGAGCTACACGCAAGGAGAGTGAAAAAATCAAGGTATTGAGATTTTGTCGTTATCCCATGGTAGCTTAGTCAAATTATGACATTATTTTTCAAATGTTTTTGAGGCTTAAGGTCTGAATTTCACATTTAGGTTCCTTGACGTTGGTCTTCCACTACAATCAGTTTTTGTTACTTCAAAAAGTTTTTACTTTAGTTTTTGTAGTAGATGTATTCTTCCTTTCTACCTACATTTTTTTTAACATGCTAAAAGCCATGTGTTATAGGCACTGCATCGGTGCCTGTGATTCAAACCTATATTCCGGTTTAAACCGGTATTTTAGGCTTAATTAAAACTGTACTCCCATTCAGAGTCCCTCAAGTTCCATAGCCTCCCAATATGTGCAGGACACTCCACTTTTTTGTGTAAGAGAGAGAGAGATTCTCAGGTTATGTCTTATGTTTCATGCTCACTGAGGTATATAGATCTGTACTGATATGCCGAACTCCGTTGTGGTTAGTTGACTGTGGCGTTTTCTCTGCAGGTGGGCGATATAGTGGAGGTGGTAGAAGATGAGACCTTTCCCTGTGACCTCATTCTGCTGCAGTCCAGTCGAGATGATGACACTTGTTTTGTCACCACAGCCAGTCTGGATGGAGAGTCCAACCACAAAGTAAGCTCGTCATCTATTTCTGTGCTGTACCATGCATTTTTGGTTTCGATGGGAAAATAAAAAGCTCACATATTTGCATTTCTCTCAATTGCTCCGATTCTTAAAATAGTCGACCCAGATCCTGTCACTACCCTGCTGCTTGTCGTTTTCCTCTCAGCAGATCAGTCTCAGTGTGTGGTGTTTTATGCAAGTGCATTACCGTTTTGAACATAGCCTTAAATATTCTCTCTTTGTCTTTTTTCAGACACACTACACGGTGCCAGATACAGAGAAGGATCTGCAGTCTCTTAGTGCCACCATTGAGTGTGAACAGCCCCAACCTGACCTCTACAAGTACACACTCATCTGGTTTTTCCAGGCTCTGTTTTTACTTGTTAACCTCAGATGAAATCAGACTTTCTTCTAGATCAGTGGTTTCCAACCTTTTTTATTTTTTTTTAAGCCCCCCTTGCCTGTGTCCAAGACAAGCCGGGCCCCCCACAACCCCAACTCCTACCCCCATAGATGCACCAAAATAATGAAGTGATTAATTACACACTTTTATTTGCAAAAAATAAACAGTGGTTGTAGGTTTTATACTCTTATATATACACACACCCACACACCCTTTTACGTTTCTCAGACATGGGGATTGTATGAATGTAATGTTTTTATGAATATAATTTCGGTAACGTCAGTGCAGACAAAATTCTGCACCCCCCCAGTGACCTCTCATTGGGACCACAGGTTGGGAACCACTGTTCTAGACGTTGCAGTGTAATGCTTCTGGTTTAGATATTTGGTTTACAGTCAAAATCTAGTGTTCCAAGTTCAGATTTGCAGCTTGGTCACAGCTACAACAGAACCTTCTAGATGTTATCCTGACCGTAGCTGTGAGCACCTGCAGAACACAGGCAAAAGCAGAACACTGTTGCTTATCAGACTGTAACACATAGCTTAGCTTTCTTGCGCCCCCCATTGTCACACCTTGTTCAGTGCAGGCACTCAGTCGTCACACTGGCGCTCCTTTAAAATCCTAAGTGGCTAAAGTGCCAGATGCCATCCTTGTTCTCTTTCCAGAAACTTCATAAGTTCTGTTGCCAATATGCCAGACTGTTGGGTCATCACCAGTTAGTATGCTTCTTGTAACTAGTGCATTTAGAACAAGGCTCATTTGCATGCTGCACTGCTGTCTAATGCATTTATTATCACTGAATCATCACAATGATGTCCAGGTATCTTCACAGTGCTGCATGTGGACTAATGGCTATGCCCTAATGGGCCAGTCCAGGGTGGATTGCTGCTTATGTTAAACAGCTAGTTGTTTAAACCTCTTTTTTTTTTAGTTATCATGGAAATGTGGAAATGGCCAAATTGAGGTGTGTTTGTGTTTGTGTGTGTTTGTGTGTGTTTGTGTGTGTTTGTGTGTGTTTGTGTGTGTTTGTGTGTGTTTGTGTGTGTTTGTGTGTGTGCGTGTGCGTGTGTGCTTTCAGATTTGTGGGCCGGATGCACATTTATAAGACCGAGCAGGAGCCAGCAGTAAGGTGAGTCTGCCTTTGGTCTCATTTAGTGCTTCCACTGAGTTCTTTAAGCTCTCTCACTCACTCTGATCATTATTCCATCGACCCATAACTCCAAACAAGCATTAAAGCAGAGCCGACCTGGCACTGTTTCAAAACCTCTGCTTCTGGAAATGCTGTCCCTGCCGTTTGTCACTGGTGCAGTTTGTGATGTTATTGTAAGAAAGCCTCCGCACCCTGTCCTTCACAAGAGCAGCCCAGGTCAAGAAAACCAGTCGTCTGTGTCCAGACATCTGTTGCATGGCTGTCCATTATAATATTGGACAAACTAAGCAGTATGCAGTATTGTAAATTACAGATTCTTTGTTATTCAGATCTTTGGGCCCAGAGAACCTGCTTCTGAAAGGTGCAACCTTAAAAAACACCAAGAAGATTCACGGTATGTTCCGTCTGCTTTTTCACTGAGGGAACCATCGAATGAGGATTCTTGCTGACCAGTGGTCTCACTGCCCATGTATTCTACTTGTCCCCAGGCGTAGCAGTGTACACAGGCATGGAGACCAAGATGGCTCTCAACTACCAGGGCAAGTCCCAGAAACGCTCAGCCGTGGAGAAGTAAGTTACAGGCAGTGGGTCTTGCTCATCTGAAAAGTAAGCAGGGTCTCAGCTTGTGTTTCTCTTCACAGATCTATCAACGCCTTCTTGCTGGTCTATCTGTGCATACTGATCAGCAAAGCAATAGTGTGCACCACATTGAAATACGTTTGGCAGAGTCGAAATGGCCAGGACGAACCTTGGTATAACCAAAAAACCCAGAAAGAGAAGGAAACCTATGTGGTGAGGGGTGCATTTTTATATTCATAAATGAGTCTTCGATGAAACAACGCTCATTATTATCAGTGTCTGCCTGGACTTCATTTTCTAAATTACCAGAGTCTTGCTTGTCCTGTCAGAAATTAAGTTTGTAACTGTAATAAAGGTTGGGTACTCATAGTAGTTTGTAATGATTAGCTCTGTTTTTAGTTTTTCTGATCAACTCGGTCAGTTAACTGTTAAACTGATTAAGTAACAATTTCCTGGGGAGTAACTTTTATTTGTTCTTTCCAGTATCTGAAGATGTTTACAGACTTCCTTTCCTTCATGGTGCTCTTCAATTTCATCATCCCTGTGTCCATGTACGTAACTGTGGAGATGCAAAAGTTTCTGGGTTCATTCTTCATCACCTGGGATAAAGACTTCTTTGATCCAGAAATCCAGGAAGGGGCTCTGGTCAACACCTCTGACCTCAATGAGGAGCTTGGTCAGGTGAGAAGCTAATACGGTATACTAAGTTAAACTACTAGCACTTTTTAAATAACCGTGATTCCTTTAATAAACAGGAACAGGCACTATTGTGTCTTATAGATCTCTTTAAGACTTCTTATTAACTATGGATTCTTTAACTACTGCTACTGGTTCCTTACTGACTGAATTCTGAACTGATTATTTCATGCCGGATGATAAAGTGATATGTTGACCCAAACCAGCTGTGTCTAAACTGAAGCAATATACAGTGTACCCTCGCAAAGTCGCGGTTCAGAGTTTGCATGTTTTTTGTGTGGCAATATAGAATTTTTTTCAGTGATAAATTATCAAGAAAAATATAATTGACTAATTTTGTTGACTAATTCCATATAACTGTATACATTTTTAGTACTGTCGAGAGAACATTAGGCAAACGTATACAAAAACATGTCTTTGGATAGTGTACTTTAAAATGAGCCTATTATTTTTGGGAGTGTTATTAATTTCTCTTGGCTGCTGATTGGCTGCTGCTCTGTGACGCATCTCTGACAGATGCAGTCCGGCATTCCTGCATCATAATGTATGTATTAACCAGTGTTGGGCACGTACCTTTAAAAAAGTAATTAGTTACAGTTACTAGTTACTTCTCACAAATAGTAACTGAG
>JBBJLR010000034.1:1824647-1844548 GCA_037577145.1 Brachypetersius gabonensis
ACCAGGTGCCTCCAAGCTCATCACAAGCCTGGAGTCCACCTGCTGACTACACACAGGCACCCTGACCCGTGAACACATCAACCCTGACCGAACCTACAGGCTGCCTTTAACGGCAGCCTCCCTCAGACCTCACACTGAGTAAACTCTTATGTGTCCATTTGAGCTAACTAAATAGCTCCATGACTTAAGCAGTGAGCCGTAAAGCCATAAAATAGTAGCCATTGCTGGGGCTGTGGGTGTCACTAAACTGTTTGTCCATGTGCTATGGGTCTGGAGACAGGGCTAGCCAGAGGGATAAATATAAGAGAGGTAAATGAGAAAAATGGAGGTGAATTCTCAGCTGTGCTCAAGGCTCCTGAGTGGAATAGATCCTGTCAGCTTCTCTATTCAGTCCTCCCTGGTGGATGGGATTGGAGTGCGCAGTGGAGAAAGAGGGGGATGGGAGGAGAAGGTAATGAGATAGAGCGAGCAAAGGATGGGGAACGGAGGGGGGAGCAGAGAGAGTGGAGGATATTTAAAAAAGAATGGTCAGAGAGGGAACTAAGGTGAGGTGGTGAAAACGACTTTGGAAAACAGGAGGGGTCTTGGAAGGAAAGGAGGACATTAATGAGAAAGAAAATGAGATGAGATGGAAAAATTAGGTTTTATGCAGCAGATCCTTTAAGTCTTATCTTAAAGGATTTTCTTCTAGGGTTTTGGTGCCAGACACCACAGCTCACATAGAGGTCTTGTTGAGTCTTGCTCTGTCAGAGGTACACAGGGGAGAAACGTATACAATATTAGGTACATGCTTTTAATCCTTGGCAGATTTCTGTATGTTCCAAGTTTGTGTGAATTATTTGCTCCCCTTAGATTGGAAATACATTGAGAAAAGGCAATTTCGCAGATATACAGTTGAAACCAAGTTTACATACACTGTATTAAAAGACATATACCTTTTTTTTGCTTACTGTCTGATATTAAATCATACAAAACCCTTTCAGTTTTAGGTCCGTTCAGATTCCCAAAATCATTTCTATTTGCTAAATGTCAAAATAATATGTGAGAGAATTTTTTATTACTTTCTTCAAAGTCATTTATGCTATTTAGCAGACGCTTTTATTCAAAGCGACTTCCATGCTCTAACTACAGGGGGCAGTCTCCCTGGAGCAACTTAGGGTTAAGGGTCTTGCTCAGGGACCCAGTGGTGATGCTGAAGGTAGGATTCGAACCCATGACTTCTTGATCCAGAGGCAAGTATCCTACCCACTGAGCTACCTCCACCCAATGTATGTAAAAGTCAAAAGTTTACATACATTTGCTTAGTATTTAGTAGAACTGCCTTTAAACTGAATGACTTGACGCAAACGCTTTGGGTATATGTGTGTTTCTCGTAAACTCCAGCATTATACTATGCTTTTCCTCTCCGCCTCTCATAAGAACACTCATGCGCCCACACACATATACCTCACATCCCATTGTGCCCATGTGAAGTTCTCACAAAGACTTACACACACATGCATGGCCTACTTACCCTCATACTTAATAGGCATGACGCTGTCACAACATGGCAGGGAAGCCCTGTGTAGGCAGTTGTGGTGGTTGGGGGTATTGGAGAGAGGGAGGGAGGGAGGGGCAATGCGGGATTTCCCCGGGCGTGAGAAAAGAAAAGGGAAAAAAAACACACACACAAAGCTCCCAGCAACGTGACTGCAGCTACTGATAGACTTAAACATGCAGATAAGATCAGTGGCAACACAATAAGTAAATCACCTCCGTATCTACTCTCTTGAGGGTGGATGGATTCAGCCATCCTTTATGTCATCATCCTCCTTTATCATCCTCTTTTATGTCTTTTCACATTATTTAATCTTTCTTGTTTATTCTTTATTCTATGCTTGAAAGGAATATTCCACTGTTTTTCAACATAGTCTTTCTCAGCTCTGTCTACAGCATCTGCCCATCTGAATTTGAATTCACAGGTTTTCATTTTTTCTGAAGGTAGTGCATGGGGTGGGGGGGTCTACAGGGGTGTAACTTTACCCGGGCTAATGTCAACGGTACACCAAGGTGATTTTTTATCTTTTAGGAATAGAATGTTATTTAGTTAGATGACGCTATATCAGAGCAAATGCCAAAATAAGTGTACCTTGGACCCTCCAGGGCGAGAGTGTAGGGAAACACTGACTGGAATGGACAAGGATATTAGTGTTTTTATCTCTCAATAACTGTGTGTGAGCCAAAAACAGAGGGCAAGCGGTTTAGCTGCGGCAGTGTTTACTATATCTACATGTCACATCTTTCTGTCTCATGCTACATTTAGGCCTCATCCACAAAGACGTTCGAAATGAACGCGCTCTGAACGCTTTTGTGGTGTTTGGTAGCAACGCTTGATCGCCACCAGCAAGGCGTTCGACTGGCGTCTGACGCCGTTTAACGCCAGCCTGACGCCCAATCTGTAGTTTCGTGTATTATTTTGACGCCAAGAAAACGTTGCATGCAGCGTTTATTTGACGGCACCTGAACCCGCAGCCGGACGAACGCCGAGGCTGAACGCCGTGTGGACGCTTTGATTTGCTTCAATGAGCAGAAAAACGGGCGGCGTTCTATAAGCGCTCACCTGGAGTCACGAATGCCAGAAAAACGCCTGGTTCAGACGTCCGTGTGAACGAGGCCTTAATGGCACCATTTAAAGTCAGTTTGCTAACACTGCAACCTTCCTTTTGCTCTCTAAAAGGCCAGGCACTGACATGTGACTGTTAGTGTTGCTGTGCACACAGCTTGGCCATGCAGTGGTAATGAGACGGCATGAGCAATTACAGAGCTGTTTTGGACCCATCTCCTGTCTAATGCACTTGTTTGCATACAGCAATGCATTTTGTGTTTAGGGCGCAGAGATTGATCTGGCCTCCTTCCACAAAAGAGCTTGCTGGAAAGCATAGTCACATAAAATTTCAAGTGTTGGGCACATCATACATTGTCAGTCCAAATGTCTAGCTTTGAGCATATATTGTAAATCTAATCTTCTTTTTTCAGTGTTTTTCATCATTTAAAACTACTAGCTGGCCTCTACAGTGTGTAAACATTGCATGATGAACAGACCTGTAGAAACCTTCTAAAACATTTCGGTCGATTGATATATATTAAGAATAAGGATATTTTCTAACATGACATTTAAAGATAAGATAAATTGGGTAAGGTAAGACGAATGTGAAATTTACTGACTGGGAAAGATGGACATTTCAACAGAAAATGGGCAAAAACATGAACTGCTGTATGGGCTACTAACCAAAACCAGAATTTAAAGAACAGGTACTGAATCTTGTGGAATGTGCATAACAAGAACAGAATATAGACTAAGGAACAACGGAAGAAAATAGTAAGCTGTAATGTGTTTTTTTCTTTACAGGTTTTTATTTTGAGGAAACATTCAGCATACATTGCCTATTTCACTATGAGATGGGTCTCTTTTACTCTTTTACAATGGAGCACTTTGCACCTAGACTGCCTTCCAAGAAAGACCAGACGGAATGAAGACAAAAACTACATCCTTGACAAATAAATTCAAATAAGAAACAAGGCCACAAGTCTCCTGATTCAAGTGGATACGTCTCAGTTTTGGACTAACGTATACTTTCTTATAATGACAGAGCAGAGGAAAGGCAGTGCAGGCCACAGTGACTCTGCTGCTTGGTCATGTGTGCAAACAAGTATTAGATCCTGTTGTTTTTGTTGTTGTTATCATAATTATGATTAATTGTCCTCCACAAGGCAAGGTTTAATTAGATAATCTTTGGAAAGCTGCTTGGGGTTCAGCTTTTTTGCTCTGACTGGTTTTAATTAACAGGACCTTCCGGTGCAGCATTAACCGTTGTCATTGGCAACAGAATGTTTATGTAAACGGAACCAGAGAGATCAGTCAGTTTATACTGGAAGGGACTGTAATGTACAAATTATGTAGCAAACACACAATACTTGCACCCAAGTTCATGACCAACTTCTTGGCTGAAGACAATGATTTGGCTGATAAAATTCTGTGATGGCAATGTGCTTATGCTGTGGAAGGTGACTGTTGAGCAGTGAATATCAGATATTTATCTAACGCATATGAATAGTAAAAATATCTATCATATTTTCTTTTTTTTTCAGGAACAAAATGAAATAATTTTTTGTTTCAACAAAACAGAATAGGAGAATAAGCTGATGGTATTGTATCTGCAATACTGCATACATTGCTTGTATCCTGACATTATCTGCATAGTATATTACCCATGCCTTTTTAAATGCTCAAATTCATATATCCATATATTCGTGCTGCCTTTCCTATCACAAATGATAAAATCCAGGCAATGTTGATGTACATAATTATTTACTGTGGAACAGTGCTCCATATAGCCCTCCTGATTTTTCAGAACAGAGAGCAGGGACCATATTACAGAAACTTCCTAACTTAACTGTGTGGTAACCATGGTAACGGCAGTGTAGGATCTTATTTAGGAAAAAAGCCATTACAGAACAACCGTTCCTGAGTCACCTTTCCTAGCTTAACTTGAATTAAGAAAAGTGTATTACAGAAGCATCCTAACCTCAAATAATCTTAAATAAGTTGTCTGGATTATTTAGACTAAGGGCCGCGTGATAACGCTGTTAGCCGATCAACTCCGCCCAGCTTTGGAGAGGCGACCCGTCGACACGGGGCTCTCCATCCCGGCTGTGGTACAATTAATAAATGCGTTTCGTTTTTTTTTTTTCGCAAAAGGTGATTTTCAACGTGAAGTGTGTTGCTGTGTGTGTGTGTGTGTGTGTGTGTGTGTGTGTGTGTGTGTGTGTGTTAGAGAGAGAGAGAGAGACGCTATACTTTTTTCTACATAGTTGTGTATGACAGCTCTGTCCCAGTACTTTTGTCCATATTGGCCAGTTCGATTGGTCAAAGTTCAGAGTGCGACGTTGTTTAGTATCCATATTTTGAAGATAGTAACGAAGATACTCTGACGCTTCAGTGTTAAGGACTGGAGCCTCGTAAAGTTACAGTGGCAGCAGGTAACAGTTAATTTGCTTGATGACGTGTTGCGTTAGTTGCAGACATACAAGTGGATCGTCGACGTTAGATCGCTTATTTAGGATTCCTAACTCAAGATAAGATAGGATTCCTAAATCCTGTTAGCATTTGCTTCTGTGATACCAAATTGAAAAAAACTTTAACTTTATGCTTAAGATAGGAAGGTTCGATAATACGGCCCCTGGGCAAGAAGTCATTTATAGATATTGTGATAAATAACACGACATTGTGCTTTGAACACTAAACAATGCGAGCAGCCCAGTTTATTTTAGTGCAGTCCAGTGTGTGTGAAACAATTAATATACATCATACTTGTAATTTTGGTATTATTTTTAAATGCGACACACTACTAGTGCATTTCATTTATTTCAACTCATCAAAACCTCATGATATGAAAGAAAAGCCTTGCTGTAGTTGACACTGGATATCTTAGCTGAAGCAGATTTAAAACCACCCAGTGTATGATGTTGACCACTGACTGGAGATATGTCAAGCCGTCCTGTGGACATTGATCTTGATGTGTTTACCAGGGTAAGCACATTGATCCTGAATGTGGACCTTATGTCCTGGTAGTCTGGATATTGTCTTGACTCATTTCCCTCTGTAGGACTGCTTTGGGTCTTTCTAATGTCCTCACCTCCATTTGTCCGCCTGTTCTCTCTGAGGCATTGCTGAAGCCTAATGTTAATCAGACAGCCGGTCTCTGTAGAGGTGTGATGTCAGTGCTGGTGTGCGACATCGAGAGCATTTCTGACATTCCTCTGTGTGGGTTCTTGGTGTCTGTATGAGTCACTGAGAACAGACTACACTCCCTGCCTCTAGTACTCAAGGCGCCCCTGTTCAGTTCAAGGCCGAGTGAGATTAGAGCACCTCAAGGACAAACAATGAAGGAGGACCCATTTTCACAGACTCTGTTTCTATTTTTTGTTCAAACCCAGTCATTTCCTAACAGAGAGTTATGTTTTAGGATACTGATTTTCAAAAATGTTGGTGCAAACTGGACCAATTTGGTGTAAATTGGCCAGAAATGGGATGTGGGGGCTAAGGGGCTTGCAGCATTTCTAGATCTCAGGATTAGTGAGAGAATTTCTAAAAAACACAATAATAAAAAAATAAGGAGCATTAAAAATATATAATTAAATAATTTGAATATTGTCAAAACCTACACATGTGTCACAGTCTGTCTTCCTTAGCCAGTTTCTGCTTTGTTTTCTCTTTGCCATGTGAGTCTTGTTCTCAGCTCTTCTTTAGCCCCGCCCGGATCAGTGGATTCACCTGTGTCTGGTTCGTGTCTCCGCCTCTTTCCCAGGCGTTCTCTATTCTGAACCAGTATATATGAGTGTGTCCGAAACCGCGCACCACCGTCAGTGCACTGAGGTTCTGCGCTCCAACCAGTTAGACAGAACGAAAAAACTGATAGCAGAGGGATTGCTTGTTCAGGTACATTTAGGAGGAGGTTTAAGATTGAACTTAGGACAGTATGTCTGTGTTAAACCAGATGGTAGTTCTAGTTGGTAAACTAGAATGCAATCTTTATTTAATTCCATGTTTGTGTTCAGCTTTGTGTGAGGTTTGTTTCTAAGGGGACTTTATTGTCAAATTCTAACCCTAGCTCTAACGTCAACCCTTACCTTAAGGCCTGGTTCACACGGACGTCTGAACCAGGCGTTTTTCTGGTGTTCGTGACTCCAGGTGAGCTCCTATTGAGCGCCGCCCGTTTTTCTGCTCATTGAAGCAAATCAAAGCGTCCGCACGGCGTTCAGCCCCGGCGTTCGGCCGCTGCGCGTTCGGATGGCGTTAAATAAACGCTGCATGCAACGTTTTCTTGGTGTCAAAATCCCGACGAACGCGAGGAAAATGCTGGCGTTAAACGGTCTCCACTCAAACGCCTTGCTGACGTCGATCAAGCGTCGCTGCCAAACGCCTATGGTGTTCAGAGCGCGTTCATTTCGAACGTCCGTGTGGACGAGGTCTAAATTTACATTTACATTTATCAGACGCTTTTATCCCAAGCGACTTCCATTCTCTAGCTACAGGGGACAGTCTCCCTGGAGCAACTTGGGGTTAAGGGTCTTGCTCAGGGACCCAGTGGTGGTGCTGGAGGTAGGATTCGAACCTGTGACCTTTTGGTTCGGAGGCAAGTATCCTACCACTAGGCCACCACCACCCACACAACCTAAATCTCAACCTAATTCTAAAGCCAACCCTAAAACTGTTGTAAATCAGTTGTTAACAATTAAAGCATCTGTAGATAATCTATAGAAGGCCATTCAAATAAAGTGTGACTGAAATCTTGATATCAAAATATTTTTAGTTAAAAATAATCAATCACACCGGATGCAGTGTGGAGCACATGTTGCATTTAGCACATTTAGAGAATGGCATGTTTATTGTGGATCAGTACCTGAACATAGGGTTCCACTGTCCATGGTTTATTATTGATGTTGATGTTGTCCTGCATAAAAATAGAGCATGCTGTTTGAGAAACAAATTTAACGAATGGAGATGGGAAGAATGGAGGCCCTCAGGTCTTCTCATTCATCTTATCTTCTCATTGATACTCCACCAGCTACAGTAACTCGGGGCCTTACCCTCAACATAACTGATCTCAGCACATACAGTATATTAATCTAACTTTTGCTATGGAGTTGTTTTAATTCACTTACGCATCGAGGCTATAGTCACTGTGTACTCAGCTCTCAGGTTGTAATTAGCCAAGACAGTAATTGTACAGTGAATGAATGAACAAGTACATCCAGTTTAAACTGCGCTTGCTTCTTTTATAACAGACCCTTTCAGTGTAGCCTGTATATTTGTCCACCTTCAGTAGATTTATTATAGTAGTTTATTTACAGCCCTTTAATGATTAGGGTATGAGTAGGAAAGGCTTTGTAACCAATTAGAAATTGCTAAACAAAGAAATTTGAGAAGATGTGAGGTGATACAAGGTCCTCTCTTACCATTCTGCGCTAAATATTACCTGTTGCTAAGCACAGTCACCAGTGTGTAATACATTAACCCTTCTGGGAAGAAACATTTCTCCTAATGAAGAGCCGTGATCCTGTAGGTCCAGTAGTGCTGGGTCTTGGCAGTTACCGAAAGACTGACCCCATTCAAAGCACACTCTGCATCTCAACAGCACTATAGACATATAGCTTGGGAGGATATAATAGAGTAGAGAAGACTGTGGACTGTTGTGGAGAATGAAAGGTAGCTGTGGAGAAAAGGGGTGACATGGGGATAAAAAGTGTGGAGAAAATAGACATTTTGAGGCCATTTTGTTCAACACAGGCTTAATGATGTTAAGCTACCTTGAAGTAAACTGAATCTAAATGACTTGAATCTAAAACTGATCGATTTGTTTTTAGCCAGAATATGGCTGACTGTTTATGTGCATTTGAATACTTTTATATCCAATTTTGTTCATGCTTCTATGACAGTTTTCACACTTCCATCTATTGCCAATTTACACCAAGAGTTTGGTACATAAAGTGTTGAAAGTGTGGCGCACACACACTTCTAGTGACACCCTGGAGAGTTGTTTCAACAGCTATTTGTGGAAGATATACATACAAATTCAGCAGTAACCAACTGTGCACTATATATTGCGCAACTGATGTCTGATTTTTTGTGGTGGAGGGGCTTAGTGGGTAGGACACTTGCCTCTGGACCAAGAGGTCACAGGTTCGAATCCTACCTTCAGCACCACCACTGGGTCCCTGAGCAAGACCCTTAACCCCAAGTTGCTCCAGGGAGAGACTGCCCCTGTAGTTAGAGAATGGAAGTCACTTTGGATAAAAGCATCTGATAAATGTAAATTATTTTAAAAGAATTGCTATGAAGATCTCCTCTTCCAGAAGAACTAAGAATCTATCCAAGGTGTAGATGGAAGGGTTCGGTCCATTCCTACACCCTCGGTAGCAACACCACAACACCCACTTCAGCAAGATGCTCCTAAATGAATCATTTCAAGAGCTGTCAATACCTTACCTCGCACATTTTAAACATGGGCTCTTACATCTTCTCCTTTCTCCCCTCTTTTTCGTCTCTCTTTAATTCTGCAGGAACATTTCACACCAGAGTGTAAGTTTAAGGAGTCCGTGTTTGAGAACTACTACGTGACGTACTCCTCCATGATCTACAGACAGCAGCAGTCAGGCAGGGGCTGGTACCTGGGCTTGAACAAAGAGGGAGAGATCATGAAGGGAAATCATGTGAAGAAGAACAAGCCTGCTGCACACTTTCTACCCAAGCCTTTGAAAGGTGAGCTGCTTGCTCTGGTTCTTTTAATATTGACCACTGTCAGCTGTCAAGTGGGTCACCGAGACTTTACAGTGTGGAATGGTAATCTGGGCAAACCCATTCAAGGCATAGAAGTGGTTACAGGAGCTGGACTGAATGGGTCAGATTAACTGTTAGATATCTGAAATCAACCAAATGCCATTTGATTTACAATGATAATGAGCAAATTGTGTAAACAGTAAAGACAGTAAAGGCCCTCTGACTGCGAGTACAAGTGTTAGCCTGTGTGAGTATTCTAGTCAGAAATACATGGCCAATGCCAACTTTATGCCAGGGCACTGAAGGTGTTACCGTAAAGCTACTACAATTAAAAATAAAATGTGTTTTACATGCTTCAACTGTCTATATATAATCTATAAAGGCCAGATAATGTACATATGCATCTGTGTTATGTTAGCACTAACATACTACAAGAGTTCCATAACAGTACCAACTAGCATTATCATAGAAGTGTACTTTTTACATTGAGTCCAGGTTTTCGTTCTAAACATGCAGGAATTCACCTGATCCCACTTCTAATGACGTCATGTGTTCTTCTGCTTTGTTGAAATTGAATGATGCAATGTATTTGGTGTAAGATCCTTAAACTGAATTGGATCATAGAATCAAAGCCCAGATGCAAACAGCAGCACTGGTCTAATAGGATTATTATTGATAGGATTATTATTAATGTATTATTGAAAGAACTCTGGTTTCTGCCAATTCTAGAAGCTAATTTGAATTATTTCTGTGAGACGTTTAAAATCTAGGAATATTTGCAGTAGATTAAAAGCACAGTAAGTCAAATATCACTTAAATTACAGAACCTGCCATTTAAAAATAATCCAACTATTAGGGCTTTAGAAAGTATTTCTCAGTATTATTTTCCAAGCTATCACAATATACAGTCTGATAGACTGACCTTTCACCTGGGCAGAGTGTGCTCTCCATAATCCAGCGAGGCCTTGCTGCTGCATTAGAGCTGTGGGCTGGGAGGTAATGAAGTGTAGACAGAGCCAGTGAGTGTGTCATCTCTGCCAAAAGTGAAAAATGTTGTCTGTTAAAGAAAAGATAAAGCTCTAGTGCACGCAGCTGGGCTTTTGACAGCACAAAGGCTGCGCAGGCCAGGGCAGGTACACTGAAAGGAGGGTGGCTGAAGCACAGAAAGCTGTGTTAAACAACAGAACGAGGAAAAAAAAAAAACACAGGGACTTTCATCTTCAAGGTAAAATCTTTCCCAGTCAACAGAAAGAAAGAACAAGAGGCAGCTGGAGTGAAAAACAGAATGGAGGAGAGACAGAGGAAAAAGTGCAGAAGGCTCAGCACAAATTCCAGCCCAGTGAAAAGAAGAGCTGCCGGTGCAAAAAAAAAAAAAAAGCACAACAAATATGGTGATGAAGGACCATGTTGTGACACACTACTGCTCAAAGTGAATCCAGCTCAATGCTGTTCAGCTCTGATTCTGCCTTTTTCAGAGTAAAGAGGTGTTGGAGGCAGGGGGCAGGATGGTGGGGGGAAACACTGGAAGAGACATTTGATTTGCAAGTGAATGAAAAGTGCAGTGTTTTCTCTACTTAACCAACTTAAAGTTGGATGTATTCACTTGCATACCTCCTGCATAGGCAGTCTGACCTACTGCCTGTGGATAGTGTCATCTTTAATGGTAAAATCTGTGTAATCTAAAAAGGTAACACACATTTAGCTAAAAAGGTAAGACACATTTAGCTTCACTTTTTCTTTTTATCTTTAGTTTACTTCCACAGTGTTAAAACTGAAAGCTGTCTTTGGATAGTATGCCATGAAAGAATTGGGATAACTTAAAGAATTCAGATCACTTAAAGAACCTTTGGATTCTTTCAAGAAGTACTTTTGGTAAATGAGTCTGAAGAAAATATGACCTTTTAAAATATGACATATTTACCTCTTTGAATAATCAGTCTGCTTTTATTACTGTGCCTTTAAGACTAAAATATCAAGTGTCCCATTTCTGATTAGATATTTAATGTAGTATTGTGTTTTAGTGCTTTGTATTTTAGTGCTTTACTAAACAAGCAGTCAGTTCTGAAACACCTCTTATAGATTCAACTTGAATGGACACAGCTTAACTACTGTAGGCACGTTTTTTACTGATTTCAATAAGAATTGGTTTTGCAAACGAGTTTCCTTACATATTGTATGTAGAATGAATGGCATATAGCAGGCCTATTCAATTAGCGGCCCGTGGGCCGGATCCAGCCCTTTTGTATTTTTTCATGGACTTTATTTTCAAGCTTTATTTATTGGTACATCTTTTATGAAAGCATCTCAAAACGATAAGAAACTGAAATGACAAAACCTTTATGTAGCAAATGTTTTTAACAGGCTGAATCAGTTAAAAAAATCCTGGGAGACATGTTTTAATATTAAAAACATATCATTTTTATTACATTCCACGATAAAGGTTCCAAGCAGAGTGGCAGTAATATTAGCTTTAGCTCAAATGTAGAAAGATGGATTAGGAGCAAGTATTCATTAGGAACATAAACTCCCTCATTTTGTTAAAAATTTAATTTTTTAACTTAAAGGCTTACTTTCTGGAATCTCTATTAGATTTTTTTTAAATTCCAAAACAATCAAAAATAGATTTGTGACAAGTTCTTATGACCATTTGAAGACTGATGATATATGGCCAAACCAAAGTCCTGGGAGACAAGACACATGAAACCATTTTCTAAGAATTCAGATTCTAAATTATTATAGCAGTTTCAGTTAGAGGGTAGAAATTTCCAGCTGCCTTATAATAAGTCTTGGAAGACCAATTAAGGAAGTGTCAGTGAACTGCAAGCATAGGCTGTACACTGGTCTCTCCCTGCAGAGGGCACAAGCACGTACACTGTCACTAGCAGCACTAGAGTATGTAAAAGCACCCTATAGAGTTACTTCCAGGAAATATAATGGCCTGTCTGCAGCCACTGTGCACTTTCTACAAACTCTGAGGAAGTATATACACGCAGGTAATATGCGTGTTAGGAAAAACCATTGGAAAGGCGCTTCGAACGGATGTGGTTGACAGATCAACCGTCAATTAGCAAGCCTTTTACTTCTTGTCTTTTGACGGAAACATAGGCATAGTCTGACTGATGAGTTGGTGGTGGGCAAATCTCAGAGACAGCATTTCTGAGTGTGCACCGATAATGACCAGCCTTCAGCCTTCTAGTCTCCTGCAATTCCCCTGGAGGGCAACTCTAAGCATGGTCGCCCTGCAGCCCTGCTAATACGTCAACCATTGATTTTAACAGCTTTCTACTAAAGTGCGGTATCGATCGCCTGTTGTAGGCAGAAGAAGCTTTGTGAGTTCAGGGTTACGATGTACAGGCACTTCGATTACGGCTGTCCTGAAGCTAGCAACTCGGGTTACATACATTTCCCAGACTTATTTACAAACCAATATTTCTTCATAAATGTTTTTTGTTATGTTGACATTTTTTATTTTATCCCTAGTCTTTACAGTTCATATATAAAAAAAAAAGCTGCAAAACACCCTGTTTAAATAAAATGTATTTGTGATCTAATGAAATACATTTGCTTATTCAGCTTGTAACCTATTCACAAGGAAGTTATAAGAAATGCCATGAAGAATGTATATAAAGTGCAATCAAGACCTTATAAGGAATGTTTCTAAAATGTCTTTAAAGTAAACAAAACTTTAAAGTTATTTTTGCATAAAACATGCCTGATAGAAACCCCCCACAAATAACTGGAGAGAAAATTATAGAATATGAGCCTTTGACTGAAGAAACTATTTTATAAAGATATAAAAAGCCCTCACATCAAATATATGATAAATGAACATTTTAGCCATCTGTCAATGATTTTTTACCAGACATTTTTTAAAAACATTCTTTTCTATGACACTATTATTGCTCTGTTCAGTACTATGTGTCACTCTCAGTGTTGTGCAATGTAATTTAACTACTGATTCCTGATTACTCCCATTAAAAGTAATTAAATTACTAATGTGATTACTTTATTTCAAAAGTAATTAGTTACATTAGATCAGTGGTTTCCAACCTGGGGTCCAGGCCCCCCTGAGGGGGGTGCGAGAGATCACTGGGGGGGGGCGCACAATTTTGTCTGCACTGATGTTACCGAAATTATATTCATAGAAACATTACATTCATACAATCCCAATGTCTGAGAAACGTTAAAAGGGTGTGTGTGTGTATATAAGAGTATAAAAACCTACAACCACTGTTTATTTTTTGCAAATAAAAGTGTGTAATTAATCACTTCATTATTTTTGTGCGTCTGTGGGGGTAGGAGTTGGGGTAGGGGGGCATGGCTTGTCTTGGACACAGGCAAGGGGGGCTTCAAGGAAAAAAGGTTGGGAACCACTGCATTAGATCACTATTTACTTCTCCACCTTCTAATAAAACTCTTAAGTCAGCTTAAACACACTTTATTATTAAGTGTGACAAACCCATGACAACTCACAATAATGTTCTATATTTCCAGCTACTGAATGCGTACTTCTCACTCTCCCTGCTCACTTTGTTTTTGATTGAGCCGATTGTTCTCCCGTAGATGACGTCACGTGCGCGACTGTCCGACAGACATCTGCTGAATTATTACTGTGAATTATTATTTCTGTGTTTACAATATAGATGTTAAAGCACTTTATTTTGTTTGTAACACAGTTGTAATGTAACGTTACTTGAAATTGCAACGGTAATCTAATTATCAATTTTAAAATTATAACGCGTTAAAATACTATGCTACTAAAAAAAGAATCAAATTACAGTAACGCGTTACTAAGTAACACACTTTGGCTAGGCTCGCTCTGGCAGGAGGCGCACAGGCAGACAGACTTTCTTTTCTTTCCTTTATTGACAATAACAATAAACCAAAAAGGCACAATGGCCGAGAAACAAAAAAGAGTGGAAATTGAATGAACACTGTCCAGGCGTAAAGTGAGGGTGAACCAATAAAGAGAGAACACAAAACACACTATTTATACGCCACAGTGCAAACACCAAACACCTGAACATAATAATCACATCGTCCCTCATCAGCTGTGGATCCCTAAGCCGCCCAGGGGAGCTACACCCAAAGAGTCAAAATTAAAATAGAACCCCATAAACCAACTGGGTGTTACACTATGTCATGAATAAAACCCACAAATACTTATTTAAGACCTTTTTAGCATAATAACATAGTTTAAGATGATTTCTAATCAACTTAGTCTCTAGCTTCTAGCATATAAGTTAGTAGAGCTAGCATTATAGGTTCAGAGCTATCTAATGTTTCACTGACCCTCTTTACAAAGACCTCTATTCATTTAACTTCATGTGTAATGTCTCCTGCTTGCACATTCACATTTACATCAGTCAGTCACTCAGTCGGTCAGTGACTCAGTAAGGACAACTCGTATGCATGTGAGATTAGAATGTTACAGAACTGATGCAGTTTGGTCAGCACCTTCAGGTATCATGATGCATTGGTTTTTACTGCAGCGGATATTGGTTGCGTTCATTCAATAAAGATATTATACTCTTTCCTTTTCTTTCTCTCTATTTCTACAGTGACCATGTACCGGGAGCCCTCTCTGCATGACCTGACTGAGTTTTCACGCTCCGGCAGCGGTACGCCCACTAAGAGCCGGAGTGCCTCAGCTGTCCTCAACGGAGGCAAAGCTGTGAGTCAGAACGAGTCCACGTAGCCCAGCTAGCCTGGCCTGGCCCAGTTTACCCTACGCCTTCACCAAAACCTCCGGACGCTCGTGACTTCACGCAGACTTCTCTCCAAAAATGATAATAAATATAAACTTAGGCAAGAAAAAAACAAGCTCTTGGTGGTTCAGGACAAAGATGACAGACATTGCATAGCAAAACAACACTTTTTCTCAATCTAGAGTACCATTCAAGCTGGTCTGTTTTGCGTTGGATCACTGTAGGTTTTAGACTTTTACTTTTACACCACAGTAATGGCATCTTGCATACGAGCAAACCATGAAAATTGTAGCCTTCGATATGACTGGGCATTGAGCATAGTCCCTCTCAGGTTGGTATTAGCACTCCGCTCTGAGTTGGGTTGTTCTATTCTATTTTTTTTTTTTATTAAGGTTCCCTGGTTGACATTTGTTATATGCATTTGTTAGGAATTGTGGCAGTGAGGGTTTAGCTGCTTGGGTGCGAAGGTAAAGAGGCACCCCTGTCTTTCCCCAATGGGAAGCCCCTTTGGAGCAAGTGGGACAAGTTCTAGCCTCCAGCTCTCATGCATTCTAGTGCACTTGCTCAAAGGGGTTTGCCCTCTCCAGCATGGAAATGTTTAAGCCTGTGTGTTTACGTCGCTCACCAGCTCAGCCTCCTACATTCAACATCAAGAAGTCTACTGCGTGTCCCTGCTTCGCTAATTGTTTAAATTAGCTCTCAGTATTTATTACTGTCGCTCCCTATACAACGACAACTGACATCATGTTAAGTCGTCATAAGTCTGGTCAATATATGTATATTATGTATTAAAAAGAAGAATATTGTGAGGATACTATTATTAAACCTATTTCGAATTATACTTGTGTCTAGTGAACTTGGAAGATAAGTTTCCTCAAGTATTCTTTCCTAGAGCAAAGAAAAATGTATACTTTTACAAATAAATGCCTTTACTCAATTGGAAACATTACATATAATGACTAGATTTAGGACCCCAGCCCAACAATCAGGGTTGGCTTAACCATTGAACGGAGATAGCACACCAAAGAAAAAAGTGTAAGAGAGTCCCTTTAAAAGAATACATAGGCATGGCAGAGGCTGCTGAACTAGACCGAGGCTGGAGGTGGGCTCAGTATTTTGGAGGTGTGCTTTTGCTAATGTGCGTGGTGCGAGAGGACTGGTATGTGTTCCCCTTCTTGTCTCTTTTGGGTTATGTTGTCTCTGTCTAATCCCTATTTATCCTGTCTGAGTACTTGTCTTCTGCCTCACCTGTCATGAATATTCTGCAGCTGAAGCTGGTCACCATTATCAAGTGACTGCTAGGACAGTGCGGGACCCTAACCTCCCACCCAACCCTGGACTCTATTTCATGTATGAGTAACTTATTGTGATGATTTTCTATAAAATAATTAAATAAATAAATGCTTTAAAAACATACTGTGGACTTTTAGGTGGCTTACCATTTTTTTAGAATATGTCTTATTTGTAAAAGTAATAAAAAAAAAAATCTTTAAAATAAAGAAAAAGAAGAAAAAAAATGTAACCTCTCCTGTACAGGGCATGTACAAAATCAAGTTGTGTACAACGAGGACCCTTTTTGTGGGCTACTGTATGTACTCTCCCTCTGGAAATATAATTTCTTCATAATTGCTACAGAGGGGCTTTTTTCTTGGCTGCTTCCTTCTGAGCTTTTCTCTCTCTTTTTGTTTGTTTGTTTTTGATTTTCAACATATCTGTTGCATGGGAGACAGCGGGAACTGGAAGAGTAGAGCTGCATGATGTAGGCAATGTGTATTAATCCCATGTTGGATCTTGTGTTCCAGGAATAAACCGGAAAACAACATGTACTGATGGGCACTCTGCCTGGTACCTTCCAGTTGTTTCTTATTTGTTGTATACACTAAATGCACTGAATAAAATGTTTATATTAAGCTATACTTTTAAAACATGTCTTCTTGCTTTATTTTGTCTATTTCTAATTATGTTTAACAAATCTCAACACACATCATGTCGTTCTTAACAGTAATTAATGCGTTAAATGTGAAATGTTAAAGTGTGCTATGTAATGCAGTATAATTTATTTTTTAAAAATTTCTATTATATATAACCATCAACACAATTAGTCATAAGAATAAGCATAAGTTAGCTGCAATATATAGGGGAATACATATTAAAGTACATTTAATTAATTTCTTTTTAATTTAATTTATTTTTTTTAATGTTTTTCTAAATTCTGAAAATGAATATGTAGGTAGATGATAGATCAGCTATTATCAGTAACTGTGTACCTACAAAGTTGGTAAGTATGTGTTTTATATTGCATGTTATTTGATATACTTTTATATATAAATTAACGATTTCATTCCAATGTAAAACATTCATAATTTTTAAGACATTGTTAGGAGCGGGCTTTAAACAAACAAGAAACGTCTGTGCTATTAGAGATACCACCTGCACTGATTAGCCACAATATTAAACACGGACAGGTTTTTCTTGTTTTGCTACTCATTTTATTAAACGTATGTTACTAATAACTGCAAAATATAATTTCTAAAATATAATTGTGTTCATATTTCAGTTTGGGCGTGAATTTTTAACAAAGCCAGTCTGTTCTATGAAGGCATGTGGACAGGGAGACCTAAAAAAGCAAGCATGAGAGCAAAAGTTCACACAAGATGTTTCAAGATGTTCTAAGCCAATGAGAAACTATAACTCTAGACCAGTGGTTCCCAACCCCAACTCCTATCTGCATAGACACAGCATAAAAATGAATTAATTACAAACTTTTATTTGCAAAAAATAAACAGCTATTTTAGGTTTTTGTTCTTGTACTCATACACATCCATGTTTCTCAGATATTGGGATTTTATGAATTTAATGTGTACAAATATCATTTTGGTAACCTCAGTGCAGACAAAATTTCGCGCGCCCCCTGCGATCTCTAGCGCCCCCCTAAGGGGGGCCCGGACCCCAGGTTGGAAACCACTGCTCTAGACTATACGGATATATTAATCGTTGTTAAAATCTGTATCTATGGGAGTCTGTTATGAGTGATCAAAGACGCCCCTTGGCATGAGTTATTGAACCCCACGTAAAAAGGTAAATTTTCACCACACAGGTGGAGTGAATAACATGGCATCTGTCAAGGAATGTTTTGATGTTTTGGAGGCAGGGAAATCGGAAAGTAAAGATCTGAGCAGTGTTGACATGGTCCAAGTTGAGCTGACTGGGATTGAGCATGGGCAGTTCTAGCGGGGTGTTCTCAGGCTGCAGTGCTTAATATCTACCAAAACTGTTCGAAAATAGAATAACCAGTGAACAGGAGCATGGCTCATTGATGTGTGCGGGGAAGAGCCACAGAAGAGCTACTGTAGCACAAAATGCTGGAAAAAAGTTGGCTCTGAAAGTAAGGTGTGCTAACGCACAGTGCAGCTGAGCTTTTTGTGCATATGGGGCTCAATAGTCCTTGCTGTCCCTTGTCCACTGATGACTACATCAATGGGTACGTAAGAACTGGACCATGGAACAATGGAAGAATGTCTGATGAATGTTTCCTTTTACATCATGTTATCAACCATGTGTGTGTTGCTTTCTTGAGGTATAGATGGCACCAGGACACGTGATGGGAAGCAAGACACTGTAGGCAGTGTGACGCTCTTGGCAATGACCTGCTGGGTAAAGCTTGGGTCCTGGTTACTTTGACATAAATCTCCTTTCTAAACATTGTCCTAAACAAGGTCTTGTGATTTGGCAGCATGAAGGAGAACTACAAAGTATTAGACAGGTTATGACTGGCCTGTGCATCAACTAAGATATTAGGTACACTTGTGTTGTGGTCAGCGCAGTGGAGCTAGGATAGCACTGACACTTCACAGCAATAAGGTTTTGGATTTGATTCCTGGCTGATTTGCCCAAGAGACCTTTCCGTATGGAGTTCTCCTCACATGCATGTGGGTTTCTTCCAGTCTTCACAACACCATTTACACAGAAACACTCGAGGGCTTTTTTCAGTTTGAATAGAAGAAAGCAGGATGTGATGAAGCTGTAGGTTGTGGGAGAGATCTACCAGGAGAGCAGGTACTGGTGGATTTACTCTTTTATGTTGTCTGGAGGAAGGCACAGTGGAGTCAGCCATATCTTCATATGGACAGATATGAATCACCCAGAGGAGCCCCTGTGCTTTAATTGCTTGCAGAGACAAGGGTCTCGGATATTTCGCAACATCGTTTTATGTAGGGAATCATTATTGGTATGGAAAGCCCTGCAGACAAGGCTTGGTTATGTGAAAGAACCATAGTGAACATGATTGTTCAGAGTCGACTGTTCAGAGTCAACTGCTAATCAAAATGTGCTCCCTCAAACATGACTACCAAGTTTATTCTGAGTTTATACAGCTGGTAGCCTGTACAAACTCAGGTACTCAATTGGAAAAAGTATATTTTGATAAAGCTACACGTGCCACCATTTTTGGCAGAAGTACCAATCTTTTAATACTTTGTATAAACTTTTTAGTGAATACAACAGCAATGAATCCTCTACGGAAATACTTGGTGAGACAGACGAATACAGAACAATGAATATGAATCCATTCTCAAACACAGAATATCTCGTCTTCTAGGATCCTGTCTCTGGAACTCTAAGCCCACCCCACAGGTTTTCAACTGGGTTGTATAGATTAGTGGAATTTGAATGGCCTGTTTGTGATTGACTTTGTGGTCATGAATCATTATCAAATTAATGTTCCGACCAGAGTTGTAATTTTTTGGCAGAGGTAAGCATTTTAAACAGGGACGTCACTAGGACGGAAAGACAAGGGGAGCTTAGCCCCCAGGGCTGTAGGAAGGAATTAGTGTGTATAGAGGGCTGAAAACTTTTCACCAAACCTTTCCTTTCAC
>JBBJLR010000034.1:1876000-1898806 GCA_037577145.1 Brachypetersius gabonensis
CTCTCTCTCTCTCTCTCTCTCTCTCTCTCTCTCTCTCTCTCTCTCTCTCTCTCTCTCTCTCTCTCTCTTTTTCTCACCCCCTATTTCTGTTCTGTGAAAAAGGTGGTGAAAAAAAGGCTTTAGCATTCGATGTAGGGGTCTCACACACACACATGCAAACACAGCCTCGTGAAGTCTGGAAAACGTTTTAATAGTTTCCGTCCTCCATAGCAGCAACAAGCTGGATGTGCTGCACTGCTGAACCCAGCGAACGTTATTGGCGCAATTAAACGTGAAACACTGGGAAGAACACAAGGGGGGAAATGCCCAAAATGGCAGTAAACAAGGGAAATGACACTTGACAACTTGTAATTTATGGACGGTATTTCAAAGGAAAAAGATTCACTGTTTTACAGGGAGAGGAGGGAGAGAGGGAGGCACGAGAAAGCAGGCATTAAAGAAAACTATTCATAGAACGTAAGCGCATCAAAGCGACACAGAACAGAAGACAGAGAAAGAGAGACAGTGAGAGAGAGAGAGAGAGAGAGAGAGAGAGAGAGAGAGAGAGAGAGAGAGACGAGGAGAGTTAGAGAGAGAAAAGGGGGAGAGAGAGACAGAGAGAGAGCAATGTCACTTCAAAGTCTCAGTGCAATGAGCAATGCACATAGAGAGCAGTGCATATGATGATAGGACAGAGAGCGAGGGGAGCCCCCTGGAAGCTTGTGGCCCCTCTCCTCATCTCATCTCACAGAATGCCAAATTTCAATCAGCAGACCAATGAAAAGCCACTATTACACACAATAACGAGGAGCGAGAACAGACGCGCTCTCACACAACACAAATGCACCACTTACACCACCTGCTTGTATACTGCTGTTCCAAACAGACTAAGCTCAAGCACAGAATAGGTAAGCAAACAAATTCTAAAAAGCTGTACATAAACTCAAATAATAATAATAATAATAAAGAACACAACTGTGTATCTCCACTCCAGTAACCAGTGGATACAATATATATCCACACAGATGTTCATTATATCTCTATATGTCTCTTGTTGCTTTTCATTGCCATTAGAGCAGACAGACATTGCATGTAGCCAAGCAGTAAAATACTTCATGAAGGATTTCTAACCTGCCAACAAAAGACACTAATATCAAATATTTCAGGTAAAAACAGTTTGCAGCATATAATGACATGATTGTTGGTGTTCTGTGAAAGTGTCATTAAGCAGCAATATTGTAACCGAAATTTCTACAGCCCACATGACTGGATTAGTTTTTCTCAGTGCAATTGTGAAATGATTAAAATAAAGTGATTTAAATAGAAATAAAGTAATAAATAAAAGATAACGGAAGATGAACTGGAACCCCGTAAAAGTAACACAGTAGAGGCATTATGGAACTCCACGAGTTCGACGTAACTTTTTTTGTAGTGATTCTCTTAGCATTTAATATTAACTGACCTTTCTAAATAGTTTTCAAACTGTGTTTTTGAAAAAAGTAATGCACTTTAAATCCAATACGCCAGTCTTTTTTCAATCCTTTTTTATGAAATTATGGGAGCAAATGAAATTGAATAGAGCCGTGTTAGCAGTAGGAAATCTGTAAATATCCCAATTTTAGGTCAAAGTCTCTTCATTTTTACTCAGTTGTGAGATATGCCATCACCATGGTGACAGGGTACAGGCTCCAGTCCTCTTCCCAGCTGTTGGGAGGTTTGTGTGTGTGTGTGTGTGTGTGTGTGTGTGTGTGAATGTGTTTGTAAGAGCCCAAGCGCACATTGAAGCTTTGCTCCCGTGCTGTGTTCCCCTTTCAGCCGCCAGAATAGTGTCTCAACTAATCCGTGAAAGTTGCAGCGCTCTGAACCGCCAGCCAAACCTTTTCCCACTGAATCAGTGGGGCCGGGGGTCCGCACTGGGCTTCACACTTGATTGGCCGCCGCTGTGGCAGGACTCCTCTCCCTGCTGGGCGTGGGCCCGTCCCCCTTGCTGTGTTGCTCAGGCACGGGCTAATCGGCTTCTCCCTGCCGTAATTACCCGTGCCTGGGCCTGATGCAGCCAGGCTGCCCCTGTCCTCTTTTGGGCACAAATGGTAGTTCGAGCCCCCTCACCAGCACTGGCACTGCTATGGCCCCAGACTGGCGCTGGCTGTTGGAGACACCCTGCCTCGGATGGGCCTGCCCTGGAGCACTGAGCTGCTAGGCTGGGGCAGTGCCCGGGGAAAGCCAGGGGGAGGCATCCTATCCCCTCTAAACCCATCCCCCATTACCGCCCACCTCCCCCTGACACCCTCACTACCAACTACCCCCCCTTCCTTACTCACACCACACACACAAACACCAGGGATGATGAGTTTATTTCCCCTAGTGATGTGGCACAACTAGAAAGGCTCAGCTGCATGAGCCAACTCAGTAACAGCAACACAGCAAAAAAATACAGTGAAGACTGTGTCAGCATGCCTACCGGGAACACTATAATTCAATTTGCTCAGTCATACAGGAAGAGAGGCATCCTGACTCATATGATTGACTAGCATTGTTAGTAATGGAGAAGTGAACCGATACCCTCTGCTTAAACATCCATGTTTGGTATTTTTACACAGATATTTGAATTTTATTATCATCCATGATTGTTTGCCACAGACAGCCTGAGTTCCAACCCCAGATTTAGGGCAAGATCAAACGGTTCCTTTGAGAAAAGTCTTCATTTCCATTCAGCTGGCAGATTAGAGGGCCATATCAATATTGAGGTGGCCTCTTGAATTGCACTGTCACTATACCACAGGCTTTTCAAAGGCAGAAAAGTAGGAAGATCTCCTAGATCACAATGCAGTACAGAGGATCTTGGGTTTTAGGGGAGGAGAGATCATGTCAGTGACATTGAGCAGACATGCAGTGTCTTAGACCCTCATTTGCTGCTAACGTCTTATTAGGCACATTTTTTCCCCTCTTGCTCTGTCCAAATCAGTTGGCAGAGTCGCAGTCGCTACTCCTAAGAGCCCTTGCTTTGTCAGAGCAGATCAAAAGATATTTCCTCACATCTCCAGACAGAGGAGGGTGGGGAGGGGCAGAGCGGGAAGAGAGGGGAGAAAAGAAAAGAGCCAGAAGGGGGCATACTGCTCTCTCTTTCCTTGGAGCTTTGGTGAATGAGGACTTCTCAGTGTGTCCTCTCCTTTCTTCTTCCCTCTTTTCTCTCCTTCTTTATGAAAAACATAAAAAAGTCAAAAAGAAACTGCAGTTTTCCCTATTACTTTAACCAAAATGTCTAATTATTAGCTGTGGCAGCTGATATATGTGTCCTTAGTGGAACCAAGCAAGTTAAATTTGGAATGTTGTGTGGAAGGGGTGGGGGGGGATAAAAGTCTCCAGTCTGAGTAGCTTCCAGAAAACAGCAAGACCCCCTCGAAGTGGGAATGAAAAAGTGTAACTTTAGCCTCACAGTTGTACGTCTCAATCCATAATCCTGCCCCAAAAACCCAGAGGAGAGTTGCCCACCACTCTTATGTCAGTTCCCACCGGTGCCGGTCCAGTATGGGTAGGTTCATGGCACTCAGTATAGTGCTTTACTTGCCAGAAACGTTCAGGTCTTCTTGTAGGCAAGCTAGTTAGAATACTACTGGATGTCATACCTAAAATGACATATATGGATAGTATATGACAACGCATGGCAAAGGTGAGTGTGTATGTGTGCAGTGTAATTGAGTAACACGTGTGTGCAGGGACATATATGTCAGTGCTATGTCCCTGCAGGCTTGGCTGGGCAGCTTGCTGAAGCTGGGTCGAGTTGGGCAGCTAAGCAAATGTGTCTTCAGAGGGGGGTGGGTTCTGTGTGTATATCTGCATGTGAAGAACTCACACATGCATTTGTGTCAGGGGTAACAAGCTTGCCTTACTGGACAGCATGGGCAGCTTTGGATTAGTGTAGTGGTGAGGCTACAGTGAAATGTGCTAGTGGTCCGACATTTCTACGTTGCTACATTCAAAATATGTGACCAAGAACTAATGTTGTCAAAGAAAGCAAAGGTACCAAAGGCTCTCTGTAGCAATGATTTGAAGATACTGTAAATCATTTTTGAGAAGAAACACTTTTAATTCCTCCTGAATGGAAAATGTATCTAACAAAAAGAGGTGCCCATAGGAATTTACCACATCAAGAAAATCAATAAAAAAAAAACATCACAAATCTCAAGATCATATGTTTAAACGACAACGCATTTTAGAAGACCTACTTATTAGGTGGGGGGGGTTTGCACATGTGAATATTGATTTACTATTAGTTTGTAAGCTTTGCAGTAAGAAGCCAGTTATTAGATAAACGAATTATCTGGTCTAAACTACCTTCTCTCAGTTGACACTGTTCCTCCAGAGTAAGCAAACCAAGGTCACCTCTGGTATACAGGTTCTACATTGTTTACAAAGTGCGTGTGGGTGCATACATGTACGCGTTTGTGTATGAATGTGTGAGGAAGCAGGTGTTCCTTCACTGAAGCTCATCTTAACCCTTGTTGTGCACTTCGACGTGTGTGTGTGTGTGTGTGTGTGTGTGTGTCTGAGAGAGAGAGAGGCATGTGGTGAGCTATTACTCAAACGCAGAAGGAAGAAAGAAACACGGGCGTTTTGCACATACTCCAAACTTGCCTTATTATTTCAATTCCAAACGCAAGCAGTCAAAACAGGTTTTATGCATGTGCTGCTTTTGTAGACTGAACACTGGCGCATCATGATAAGCCTCATATACTGGTTTACTGGAGTAGACGCACTGAGAGGGAGCTGAACAAAATGGCTGCTGCTTGCATAAATGACAACTTGAAATTGAGTATGTTTCCTTCCCAGCCTGCGGTTAAAAGCAGGCAAATTTGAATGGAGTGTGGGCGTCTATAACAGTGACACTCACATCCGAGTTTTGTCCATTTTTATCCACAGTCAGAAAGTTATTTCACAGAGAAGCGCACATCCCCACCCACATTTTAGGCATGTTGTTTTGTTCAAAGGAAGGATTTGGTGATATAACGCACCACCATATTAGCCAGCCTCCTTTTAGAACCGCAGCTCAGACAGGGTTGTTAGATAATGCTGCGAAAACTTACTGCTTTTCACCAAAGTAGCATGCATGTTTTCTCATTTTCAGAGACATGCTTAAACTTCTAACATTTGTGGAGGCAAAGTACAAGAGAGGATAAGAGTATGTTAGTAGCTTTTATCCATAAACATAAAATCATTTTTAAGGTCACAGTTTACAGTCAGCTTTCATAAATAGGAGCGGACAAACGCACAATTGCATGGAAAGACTCTTCTTTCTGGCTCCGAGGACAACTGAGGAGTAATTTCTTGCCCTTAAAAAAGTCACTCCTATCATTAAGGTCTGTTTATTTGTAAAATATGACAGCTTCATATAAAAGTCTCTTTGAGCCTTTGTTCTTGAAAGCTTTTATAGTATCAAGGGGGGGGCTCTATATCCCCCCTCATCACTCCCTCCTTTGCTCGCAGCAAGTAAGGTTAACTTTGGGAAATCATGTGAGAGCCGTTTTTCTTTGTAATTGGGAATGAAAAGGGTGAGGAAGGTAACTTTCTCTCCATCGCTTTCACAACTCTCTCAGGTTGGGAGGACTTGACAAGAGAGACGGGAACTCCAGCACAGTTAGAATTCGCTGTTTCCTTTTCACACAGAACTACAAACGGCATATGCACTTGATATGGAATTGTGTAACCTGCATCCCTTCTTTTTCATAAGCCACTTTCTTGTTCCATGTAACTCACATGAAATTTATAATCAAGTGCACCTTGGAATGAGCAGTCAAAAAAATCATGCAACATACAGCCGAGGGAAAGCACTGAAATCTTTCTCTTTAAATACATCAGCTCTTATGAAGTACTGATTGGTGTTTCATTGCACTATTATGGCAACACACTTGAAACCGGTGGATTAATACAAAAGAGCAGACGACAGTAAAACGCCATTAAGTGCAAATGATTTTCAGTTCGACTCAGTGGAAAGGGTAAAATTAGTTAATAGTAGAGTTTGATGTCCATAGTACTGAGGAACATGTGAAAAGCAGATGGTGCACTTTCATTCAGCATACTCTGCCTCTCTACTCTCACTCACAGGGACCATCTGAATAAGACAGCAGTTTTGATCAGCCTTTCCCTCTATCATTAAGTATTATTACTTTATGACCCAATATAAAGCATTCATGACCACTCCTTGAAGAAGTAAAAGGGCCTCATTGGGCTTTGAAGAAACTTCTGCCAATTATCCCTCAAGATGAAAATACCTAATGAATTTCAGGCTTTTGAGGACCCACAAACACTTCTACAAACAAAGACAGGAAATCATGCAGGAAGTTCCATGTAAACAGATGGACATCAAATACCAAAACAAACAAAACAACAAACAAACGGGAGTCCGTATTAATTGCTCTTGTGTTGTCATTGCGATTGTTTTTCAGCTATTTCCTCAACATAAGCAATAAAATTGTGTTTGAATCAGCAGTTTTCAAATGCATTTCCTAAGCTTGTTATTTGTGAGACAACAGCTAATTAAAGTTTACATATTTTCACCAAAAGAGGAAACTGTCGCGATTTACAGTTTATATGAAATGAAAAGAACTAACACTTTAAATAATTACAATCATTTAAAATAACCATAAAATCTGAAATATTTTTTGAACCATGTATCCATAAACATACAAAGAAAAAGTGATGTACGTGTATGTGAGTGTGTGTATGTGTGTGTATTCACTTCTACTACTTAAATAATGATTTAAATGTTTATATATGGTGTTAAACAACATGTAACTCAGTCTTTGTGTCATACAATTGTTTGTAAAATTAATTTAAACTGAATTTTTGGTCAAATGGCTAGCTTTGTCTTAAGAGACATTTACTTTCTAAATACACTTTACTTCCTTTTAGTTCCCAATAGTGCAGAAAGCTATTTGGGGTGATTTGCTAATAAAGATATATTACAATTGACCAAAATTAAGTTACAGATTGTATTTTAAACTCCTTTTCGCAAATAAAAGCTCAGTGCCACAGCAAGAAAATTTTAAATGCGTACAAAATACGTAAAACTATACTGTTGTAGTATCAAAACAAAAATACATACATGTTTAAAGGAAACGTTCACTTAATTAACATTTTCTGTACTTCACAAAACTAATTTTAGCTTAGTTTTAACCAAACAAGGTGTGCGGTGGATTTTCCTTCTAGGACAATTTGAGTACCCCTGTTTTTATTTGTAATTTATGTAGCAAAGTAATATGTGACATACCTCTGTGAATTTCTATTTGGCATTATATCTATATATATGTATATATATATAATGGCATTCAATTATAACACTATTGCTATTGTACCCATTTAATTCAAAGTATGTGTTTTTTGTTGAAGTTTGATAACAAAATTTTCGTCTATGCACAGCCCGAAACTACTATTATTTATCCATACACAAAATGACTAAAATAATTTTGCTATTATGCGTAAATAATAGCGAAAAAATAAGACATATTGTGCTTTTTTATGGTCCTGGTGAAAAAGATCTAACAAATTTGCAGATCCATATTTACAAAGAAAGCAAATATACCATGCAAAACATTAGATAAAAATCTTTATTAAATATTACTGTTTGAAACGGAATGGAAATAAAAGCAAATCTGGTGGTGAACAATTAGTTATTACTATGTCTATGTGTAACATGCTTCTTTCTGTTTCTAAAGAATGCGAAGGCTATTCGGTATTTAGCCAGAATCAGTTTCAAAACACACATAAACTGGATATTAGAGTATTTAATATGTTGAGAGTAATACCTTGAACAAAATGCGACCACAGTCCACTCATTCCCTGTTTCATGCGTCCTCTCATGCTGTACTGTAAATCAGAGGCAAGACGTGTTACAGGAGGAATTGTCTATTCAGCCATTTTGACTCCATTTCCATATTTCTTCACCGCAGACGCCATGATGCCTCAGTTAGGTTTGTCAGGAACACATTTTTCATTGTCCGCCGGGCAAGACCCCTGTATGCATAAGAGACCTAATGTTTGTACGTGAATAAGCTGAGGGGAGAGAAAAGTTAAATTCTGAAATGGTGACCTGTGTGGGCTGCTCACATCTAGGTCAATTTGTGGAAGCACTATAATGAGTCATACTGTCTATAGCCTTTGGGAGTAGTAGTGATTTTAACTGCATGTTGTGAACCAGGGGCAAGGCAGCATAGGGCACACAGGTAAGGAGTCTGGGTAGTGAATTATTCATTTCGGGGAGGTTCATACTAAAAGGTTTAAAAAAAGGTCATTTGTTTGTATCTCCTAAGTCAGGTCTATGGTCAGCCATTGCAGAAAGCAGTTTGAAGTATACTGCCAACATCCTGCAGCTTGTTTCCAGTGACACCTTGTTGCCAGAGAGAAAGGGTCCTGCCAGTGAACGTCTTCATTAATGGTCACGCATGGCCAGAGTCATGGCAAGCTCATGTCACCTCATACTACAACATAGCAGTCAAGAAAAGGGCAGACATGCTCTCACCTAACACCTCCAACCAGACAGGACACATGACAGCTTCCAACCCACAAGGGTTTTGAAGCTTCCTTAGAAAGGATACACTAAAAAACCAAATACAAAACAACTGCCGAACCCCTTATTCAGTCGATTCATATGTAAACAGGTTGCTGTTTCACATGTAAGGTACCAAATTTTCATTTACTCTAATTAAATGAAAATGAAATGATAACGCGGACTTTAGGTTTTGCGCTCAGTTCACTGTGAAAGCAACCTGAGATCAGGCAGCAAATCTCTCAGCAAACATAAAAAGAGCAAGACGAGAGAATATCACAGACACAGAAGCTGCTTGACTGAGTACTGTAAAAACATCTCTGCAAATGACAAAATATGAAATTCTATCTTCAATATCATGGGGTGAGATGACCACAGACTATTTTACTAAATAATAGAACAGCAATTTATCAAAATTTTAAACATGCTGAGACTGGCCGTTTTGATTACCTTTTCATCTGAAGCCTAAATTCTGAAAACACCCAAGTTTCCTCCGGGGGGAGCAGCAGGAGGCGCTGTAAAGCAGTTAGCCTTCTGATAATGAAGCGGCAGTAAAAACAAACATGGATGATGAGGGGGGGAAGGGTTAGCCCAACATTACTGTGGCTCATGCACATTAATGCAAGATTAACATTGAATGAGCATTGGGAGTCCATACCAATGATATCAAATACATGCTCCAACCCATGAGACCCAGCAATGTGTGGGACAATGTGGACTGCAAAGTGCCACTACAAGGTGTTTCAGCTTAGGTGTGAAAAGACATCCACGTTTAAAAAGTTGTTCTTGCTTATTATCACTTTCCGTCATTGTGAAAGTGGAGGTCTGGACCCTAATTCAGCAAGGAGACACTTGGGCTGTGTTGCTGTACTATTGTTGTCTATTTCATCACATTGATGCATTCCATGTTCGTTTAGAGCATATATGTGCTGTGGTTTGCGTTCTTTGGGTATTAGTGAAGAATGCGATTTTTATGCGATTTTATTTTTTTATACTCTTTATATTTGCTGCCTGGAGGTTTAAGGCAGTATTGCCCTGAGGATTCAGAAACTACTTGGATTAAATGAACTTTGGGTCAGCTCTAAAAGGACTTGATTTAAAAAAAACAAAACAGCGGCGTATCAAGATCTTTATTCACTTTGTTCTGATCTGAAGAACTGAGCATAACCTTACTATCAACACATCACATTCTACAAGTCACAACTGTGAAGAAATCATATTATTAAAAAGCCTAATCCTTCAACTGAGAAGTAAAACGATACCACCCTGTCAAGAAACAGTGCAAACTGAAAAGATTACATGTTACAAATTCTGTAAGCAGTTGAGCAGATTAATGAATATAAGGATTTTTTTCATTCGAATGATGAGATCTCACTGTGCGGTATTCACTACTTAAAATATATTTTTTTTAAATCTAAGATTATGTTTAAAACAGACACCAATAGAAATATATATATTATAAATATACAATATATTTCTAAAAGGAAAAGGGTTCATTACAAAAGTGTAATGGCAAAGAATGTGGACAGAGGTATCTGCCCAGATTAAACAATCACATACATTATACTATCAGTGATAATAATTATGGATGAAAAACAGTGTAGTTCTTAAAAAGTGAGTTAAAATATAGCCACACTTCAGTGCTGGAGGGTTGTTATAGAGCCCAGATTTTCCCAGTTCAATTAATCTGTTAATTTGTAGATTTGATACGTGTATTAGGGCAAAGATAATACTAAACTGTACTGTATTCTGAGCTTGCAAGACCTTAGCGTGAAAGAGAAATGGCCTATACTATAAACTTTTTTGTTAACAATTCAACCAATACAGTCCATGTAAAATGATTTGCATGTAAACAAAAATGTACACAAAAAGCTATTTGTAAATGACAACATAATTCCAGATAACACACTCATTTTTGTTCTAAACACAAGACTAAAAATACCAGATATTGAGTTAAAATATATTTGATTTAAAATGCAATTTTTAAATATTTAATCAAATTTAACATTCAAATTTAAATGCAATCCTTATACATGGTTCATGATTGTTGCAGTACATACAGCACCGGAAAACAAAATTAGAAACCACTGCAAAAATTTGAGTTTCTCAGTATTGAACTTCGGTTTTGCCTTTTTATCATGATCTGCCGACAATTTTTCTCCTAATTTCAAAATAAACATATTGTTCTTTAAAGCATGAAGGAAATGACAATACATAAAAATAAGAGAAATGATGCAGCGTTTAGAGAAAAAATTCAAAGAAAACAAATCTCTTGTTGACTCTTAAACAAAATGGCAATAAATACCTTTGACGTGCTTCTAGTAGTGATTTGCCATCCAACTGGTCACCTTGCAGGAGGAGAGTGTTGATTACAGCAGAGGTTTTTTTATACCTTTCCTCATTAAATAAGATTTGATTCATCATGTGATCATAAAGTAGAATGATGTGCTTGTGTAAGAATTTAACAGAAACTGGCGTGAAATGTTTGTCATACTCATAGAGATACTCATTTTAAAATAAATTGCGAGGATCTCTTATTTTTTTCTGGAGCTGTATGTTAAATTATTTGTCATTATGAGACCAGCATTATGCAACTCCATTTCACACCTGTTCTATCACCAATAAGCTGCATGAAGTTCCTGCTTTTTCTATATGACTATGTGTGTGTTTTGTGTGTGAGTTTAATATAAAATGATGAATCAGTTGTGTATAATATTCAGATAATTAACTGTACAATAATACATTCAAAATTACTACAAATATTAGAAACTCGGTATCTGTGTCTAAATTTGCCCTTTCACAGGGGGTTAAGGACCTTAATGAATTATTTATTACAGATCCACAGGAGAGGTGTGAGCCGATAGCATTGTGAAAACCCAGGCAGTGTGAGTCTCACTCTTGGACTATATCCTTAGGTCTACCCTGCTGAGGCAAGCAGTATTTGTGACTTCGGGGCACATTAAAACCCAAATCGAAAACGGCTGCTAGGCCTGATAGACTGAGAACAGGAGGGGGAAAAAGGAAAACCAAACCAAAATTGCCAAAGCGGTCTCCATCTCTACTCAGTACTGGGCTCCTCTATAAAGACATCTGCTGATGACACACTTTGGGGAGGCCTGGTCATGCGGAGGCTGGCAGAGAAATCACTCTAACGAGATTGAGCCACACGACTGCCTGCTGAAGGAGCCTGACGCAAGCTCCCACACAACCTGCCGCCGAGCGGGACGCCACAAAGCCGCCCAGGCCTGCCACAAACATGTCCTCGCCCTATTCTGCAACTACATAGCCCAGACAGCCAGGGTGGCAGAATACCATTAAGGCCTGAAATCCAGTCAACATGCTATCTCTATTTTTACTCATGCATCCATCAGCTCGGCAGGCCTACACAATATCCACTCCACTGTGGCCTGAATTGAATTATCTGCTCTACCATTGTCTAAAATCAAAAGAATATATGATTTTCTACTGCTATTTTGACAGCTTACAGTGGAACGCTCTCTATATATATATGGCTTTAGAACTGTAGGGAAATAAAAATACTGACATACAGACAGGTCTTTTTAGTCATTTGACTGAGTTGCTGGCACACACTGCTGTCTGAGTATAAGCCTGTATAATTACAGAGTTTGCTTCAGGTGGCATACACCCTACAGACTCCCAGTGGGGTGGCAGGAGGCAAAGGTGTACCAGGCAGTGCAGCAGGCTCTTCGGCAGGGCTTAAACAGTCCGTTCTATCCCAGATCATTCATGAACAGCTACCATACCCCTACCCCTGCTTACACACATTGTCTTCCACTATAATGAGGAGAGTGCTAAGCACAGAGTGGGACACTCACAATAATAGCTAAGGCAAAGAGGGTTAGTAGTAAGTCAAGACTTACTGCACGAATTATTATTATTGAAAATTAAGACTGAACATAAACATCATTCTGTTGAGAAGCATTATCGAAATGTCTGTACAAATTTGATATCGAAATTTATAGTCCAACAACATTAGAGGCTATGTGATAAGACGCCAGCATTACTGAATTCAAATGGCTTAAAAAATACAGTGAAATAGAGAATCTCGGGAAAACCACTCATGATTTTTGACAACAGTAAAGCCACTGAAGTCAGGGGGTTGCAAAAAGTGTCAAACTATTTACATCAGTGTGAGAGAACACTGACTTACTACACCTTTGATTTGTATATCATCACTGCGGTATAATGCTTGAGTGATGGATAACTGCATAGCGGCTTTAACTCAATATATTTCCCCCGACAGATACATTCAGGGATCGAATGATGGATAGACACATTAAAAGACATACGGAGAGCCAGGAGATTCAAAGTTTCTTTTTTATAGCCTGCATGTCTCAAAATAATACTTGATTCTTTCTTCAGTGCTTTTGGAGTCTCTCTCTGGCATAGTTTATCTGACTTCAAACTTATTTCAAACCAAGTATAGGACTACACCCTTACACAAATGGGGTCAAAGCACTTTACAGTGTGTTCTTTCTGATCAAATCAGAATCTTTTCTTTCAGATTTTGAAAGCATTGAATTTTGAAAGCTGCCAAACAACTTAAACATTACACCTCATCAGAATTTGTTTAGTCAGAGAAGCAGCTTTTGCTTTATTAAGGCCAGGAGGCTAAGAATAAAAGCAAAGCAAACAGTCATGTGTTTTATGCAGCTGTAACAGTTACCTTCCAGTGCGTGTTACCATCAGACAGTGTTTTGTAAATGTGCCCCATGTGTGATTTCTTAAATTCGCCCTCTTCTGCTGACCTCTGACCCCTTGCTCTCTGTCTCACTGCTCTCTAGGTCACAGTCTATGGACAAACACAGATGCAGAAGCATCAGCATGCAGACATCTGGGCACAGGTGAGCCTGGCCCTCCATGCTCCCCACCGTGCTTCTACCCTGCGAGGGTCTAAGGGTCAGGCCTAAGTCCCAGCATGTGCCTGCTCCTGGTCACATTAGGTCCTAGCACCCCAGAGATGGGTCTGCAGACTGCCATGCTCCAAGACGTTTGATGTTGGGGTGAGAGAGGCTCTGTTACTGTGCCTTTAATTAGCTCCAGCAGCTGCTACTTCCTGGTTCAAGAAAGCCACCACACTCCACTGTCTGGCTAATCTCTTGCAGGTGATTGTCAATAACACATCAAAGTCAGGAGGGGCTCACTTTAGCTCTCAGGTATTTCAATGCTTTACAGAGACAGCAACGTCACTTACTGGCTGCTTATTTGGCTAAGCATGGCAGATGCGTTGATGCTGCTCTAACACAGGCCAGTTGCAGTGTGGCTAGCAGAAACACTGCTGTGATTCACAGTTCCATCGCTATGACCAGAGTGTTCCCAGCTTTCAGCCAAGAGGGTGTCAAATTATGCAAAAGTATGTCTCCCATCTCCTGTCATTTGCTAAAGATGTTGGCCTATTTTTCTGTAAAGCTTTTTCCTCAAACAGGTCTGAATCTGGTCAAAGTGCAAGAAACGATCTCCCCATTTCAAACACCTCTGAACTTTTCAGATCCACGCAAAGATTTCCAAACTGATGGAAAAGGCTCTCTAAGCACTGATAGCTGCAAATGAATCTCAGATTAAGAGCATACTACTGTCACCGTTGTCGCTCCTTAGATGTAAGTTGCTTGGTAAACTTTACAACGTAGATGAAAATGGAGAATTCAGTCTGCTAAGGAATACTAATACCCTAGACTCATTAAATTAATGGGGGCCAGATTCCCCTCACTGAGCATGCACCATTGCCCTTTGAGTTTGCCAGAGCTAGAGGGTGTGCAGTACTTTGAAAGCCCTGACCGGCATATTGAGCGCATTTTAATACAACCCTTTTGAGGCTCCTGGTAGGATGCACGGTAACTCCTCGCCTTTAAGTTCCCACACCTCTCCATGTGATCTCTTCAGATAGCCACGGCTGCAGCGGATCAAGACTGGGCTACGCAGGCGCTGGGGGGATGGGAAGGGCCATGCAAGGCAAATTAGACCAGCGGTGTCTGCTTCTCAGTAAAGGCCATTCTTTCCTGAAGGATGTGAGTCCTTGAGAAGCAGCTTCTTCTGTGTGCTTTGATGTGAAAAAGGTGCCCAGTTTAAGGCACAGAATCAGAAGATTTTGGGAGAGATTCAGTGGGATTCCCTTTAGTGATCTGTCAATGAAGCAGCGTGTTCATTGGACATTCAAGCATGCTATGGGAATGTAATTAAACAACTGTGTGCATCAGGCAAACCTCTAGCACATGGAAGAAAATGTACTGTGTAAAGAAAGCATGTGATATTATTCATGATGTCTGTCTTCCTCTAATCAACTTTATGACATCGAAAGTTAAAGTAGACAATAACCAATAATCTCAATAACCAAGCTAGATTTTAAGAGAATTTTCTTTTAATACAAAACAGACAAAAGTAGAAACTTTTAAGTATAACTGGAGAGCCAAGGCAAAGGTGTTTTGTTTTGTTTTTTCCAGCAATAATTGATATTAAAATGTATCAATACAGACAGCTGATATACCATTTTTAAAAGAATGCTAAACAAAAACTGTTTTGTGCTGCTAAGTATCTTCAAGAAATGTGTTTGATGAATGCAGAAAATTTAATTTCCATTATGATAGCACCTTTTAAACACTCATATGATGCCCACGTGCTCTGAGGAGTTGAAATGGTACAGTTTTGGGCATGTTTTGATAAGTATCGTCCGAGGCAAATAATTCCACCCATTAAAATAAGAAAACTAGTTTGCAGGCTATTAGTCAAAAACTTTCAAGGTGCAATTGAATTCCATTTTTATCCACAAGTTGACATTTTTTAATATAGACCAGTAAATTGTTTTTAATGTCATGTAAAAAAAGTCCTTGTCACTCTATAAAACTAAATGTACTGGCAAAATGTACTGGTCCAGTGAAGGCATAGGGACGGTTCTGTTTGTGGTCATGAAAAGGAGTAGGTACCTACAGGCTTCAGGCTTCAGTCACCAACAATGCTTTTCTGTCTCATTTTCTTTCTGACATCATGAAGGCAAGGTGTCTGATCCAACTTATCCATGACTCTCCATATCTAATTACAAAGACAAAATAATAATATGCATGTATGAGTGGGGGCTTGACTTGTATATCCTTTTCTTATTCACAAACAATACAGCTTCTGTATTCAAACACAAACACACACACACACACACAAATATAATGAAGCTCTGCAAACAATCTGCAAAATATCTAGGATTTATTTTTCAGCAGAGCAATTCTTCTTCTTTACGGAGAAGAATCACTAAACGGCACTTACAGTTATTTTAGAGCATATTAGGAGTTTTCAGCTGCAGAGAGGATTTCGCTTGGTCAGAAGCGAGACCCCCACCCCACTCCTTTTTTTTAAGCGGGCTTTTTTCTTTTTCCCTTTTGCAGCGGGCTTTGCACAGTGGTGTGGCAACTATGTGGATCACAGGTGGGGAGTCTGTCTCCATCGAATAAGCTAGCTCACTAAGGATAGGATTTGGCGCTGTTATTTTTCTATTAGGGCTGAATTATGCTAAGCCTTCAGAAGCCATCTTTCTGTTGCTATGGTAGCCCACACTTCCTGCAGGGTTGCGACCTTGAATGACTGCACTAGTGCAAAGCCAAGTACCACAGAGACCCTTTGAGGATTAAAAATGTGAGTTCATAGTCATGCAAAACGCCTCGAAAAATATGACTGAAGCTTGTAAAATGGAATGACAAGTTTATTGGGATGCCCCCACCACCACCCACCCAACCCCATTCGACCATTCAACAAAAATCAAACGTTCTCTTCAATTCGGCGCGGCGATTTCGTTTTCTTCTAAAAAGGCTACTGGTCGTCGTGAGTGAGAAAATTACAATTCGCATTTAAATTTGTTTCATGTTCACACTATTGTGTGCCTGGTTATTCAATCGGTCCTCATAAAGTGGACAGAGACGTTCACCTCTAAAAAAACAGCTGCTTTACCTTTGGGTTGGGGTTAAATTGTGTTCTCTAGGCCAAGCTAGCTTCACTCCTGAACATGACGTCATTTTACGCGCAAAAAGTTGCTGCTTCTGGGCATAAGCAGTCCTGGGATCAGCTTCTGCGAAACAACGTCGTTAAACCGCTCCCACTAGTGACAGTTCAGCGTTTGTCAACGGCAAGAAAAAGTTGCAATGTCAAAACTGAAAAGTCAGTAGAAGTCTGATGTTTATCATCAAATCAAGCAGGTTGTAGAAAGGCTACTCGGAATTAAAAACGCCCTTCCAAAAGTAAGATTCCTCGACCGAAATGAAACTTGCGGATACTGACCAAAAAAGTGAATATGTACTTAACCTTGCAAGTGGACGTACTCGAAGCTCAGGTTGAAAAGTGATAAATGGCGATTCTCTAATGATGTTCCTCCCAAGTCTTTCAGTTCAGTATTCTGCTCTCATAAATCAGTGACTGGTAAGGCGTTGAGCTCCTTGTTGTAAAGGTATACTTGGTCTTCTTCTTTCTCTTCTTTTTCTGAAACAATTTTTTTAAATGTTTAAAAACACCCCAACCCAAATACAGATTTTTCAAAAAGCGTTCTAATCTGACAAAATGTCACACAGCACAACAGGATCCAGTTGTGAAGAGAGGCGCGGTTAGAGAAGAGCGGCTATCCAATATCGCCTCTGGTTTTGCCGGAATACCTATGCATATGGGACCTGTTGACAAAGTAGGCAAAGAAGCGAATGTTTCTGTGTTTGGTTGTACGCACTTTGTTTATTTCAAGAGAGTAAGTCCATTCTACAAATCAGATACACATTTTAATTAGTGAAACTGCCATAGGATTTGTTAGATTTTTTGTTACTTTTTCAGTGATTTCACAATTCATATATCGAAACATAAATGCATCATGTTTGCATGAAATCATAAAATTTGAAAAAGACAGAAAAAAGATCAGCAATTACATTTAGCAAGGACGGGCCAGTGTGCTACACACCTCCATATTGATAGACTTCCGTGAGTCTGAAATCTCTCATTAAAAAAATAATCACACAACGGATCTTTGATATTTAATAATAAAATCAAGCACGGAAAAGAGTCCGCAACCGAAGTGACTTAACCCAGACCAGTTAGAGCACATGTGCAGAAAACATAGTGCTCAAAGTTGAGCATCCTTTATAAATAATTTAACAAAACGTAATACCAGAACCTTTTTTAGTTTTAGACCACATTTCAACAACAGGATATGCTCTAATTCACAATGGTCAATGGCATTAGTCCTCCTCACCTTTCTGAACACTTATCTTTGGTTGTGAAAGTCTGACTAAAATGCACCCTCGGTTCTCCACCTGAGAACCATTTCACTGATGTAACTATAACCAGTTACTTCTACCCTCTTCGTATTTAGGAATGCGACGGGATACCCCTTGTTTTACTAGTGCGCGCTCAAAATGTTGCGCTGCTTCGTGTCAGTGCTGGGTTTGGTTTGACAAAATGACACTCAGCCTTCAAGAGTGCCGTTGCGAGTGTCGCGCTTGTTTAAAAAGTGCTCTGAGAATGTGATTTCGCCGTCTTTGATGCGCAACTCCCCAGAGAACCGGCTTCAGCATTTTCTCCACGTCAGCTGCTCCACCTAGCCGCCCCTCCCCCCTCTGCGTTATGACAGTAGTGAAAGGAGAGCTTTATTCCTTTTCCGGCTGCTATAATGAACTCTTGTGAGTGACGTCTCATTCCAACGTCGTCAAGGCTTTAGAGCTTTTATCACCGTCAAGCTATTGTTATTAGCTTTAAATAATTTCTGCCCCGATAATGCATCGTTATAATTTCTCGTTTTGGGCATCCCTTCGATCGCGCGCGCTCAGTTCCAGCGACGTCTTCCCAAAGAAACAGGTCATACAGTAGTTTGTGCTCATTGACAGCTCCACGTCTCAGGCATACGACAGGGTTCATAGACTGTCAACGCGAAACAATAAAATCAGACTGATTTTTTTTTTACTGTTTTGAATGCAAATTAGGTCGAATATTTTTACACGACGAGGGTTACAACAACAAGTTAAAAGACGAGGCTAATTAGGCCTAGGCTGTAAGGCTAGCAGAAGTGAATATTTAGAAATATTGCATGCAATAGCGGATAAGGAGGGGCTAGAAGTTCTGGTAATTCCGAGAAGAACGAAGCTTTTGACTTTGGGAAGTTGTTTAAATTTGTCATATTCAGAGAAAGTGACCAACTTGGCTAAGACTTTGGGATCTCGTCAGATCCAACAAGAATGCTGCTTTGAAAGGTGGTGTACTGACACACAAAAGAGCTTCAATTATAAACCGAGCTGAAAGTCAGAAAGGTCAGAAAGCGAAAGTCCTGAAGTTTGGTGAGCACAACAATCATGTCAATCATGTTTTCAACTTTTTCTTAAATTGTAGGCGCACCTTTTGTTTCAATAGACAAATAGCTCTTTAAAGAAATTGTCCCTTTCGAGGCGGTATTCTGAGTGAAGAAAGGACTGTGCACTTGCTTTAGGACCTGGGTATGAGCAATCTGCCTTCACGCACAAGTACCTGCAGCCCACCTTTTTATTTAATTTATTGAAACACGAGGCTTATACTGTATTTAATGTTACATATAATAACGATTATGGTGGGGCACATAGAAAACAAAGCCAGTTGTTTAGAGTTATTGTTACATGTATGAGTAATGCTAGTCTGTGGAGTTTGAGGGGCTAGTCAAGTTCAAGTCCAAGCAGTGACACTTGTCACTCTGAATCGGATACCCATAAGTGAACAGTTGACTATGCACTCATTGAATTCTTCTCACACAGCTGATTTGTGATGTTCTAGCCAATTTGAAATGTCCAGGTGATTGGAGTTAATACTCTCCTCCAAGGACGTTGAGCTGCATGAGCTGCATTTCAAAAGATATGGTTGACTGAAGATACTTCAGACTAATTTACATATTTTGACAGGTGGCAGTGTCATGTAATTCCATACTTTTAAAAGCTTCATAGAACTCAGCAATGATGTAGGGTCTTTGCAGTGGTCTTGCAGAACTCTGAACAAATCTGAAGAAAGTTTGGAATTTAAAAGTGCTTATTTCAAGAATTATATTCATTTCAATGAAAATAATGTACAGAAAGTATTTTGATAGAAATGTAATTATGAAAACGTACAAATATGAAATCTGGGAAAAAGCAGGAAAGGAAAGAATAAGCGTGATAGAATAGGACATTGGGAGAAAACTATACAATACCATGACAGTTCCAGGCAAGAAGGACCAGTTGTGTTACATTTAAAAATGCATGAAAAAGTAGTAGAAATTATTTTATTCATTCAATGTGATGCACTGAATTCAACCGATCTGGGTTAATTGCGCTGTCTTTGTAATGAAACATGCAGTCGGTCAGTGTTCTTTTATAACGGATGATATCTTGACATCAAAATATACTTGTGTGAAAATCTTTTTCACTTCGTTAAAATGTTTTTCACTGAGTACTACAAATTACTTTTTGATTTAGCAGCAGATTTCTTTGAAAAAAGTCAAATGCTTATTCTTTACAGTTCCTGAAAGCATTAGCAAATTGTTTGATTTTTTAGAAAAAATGAACTGTAGTATTCTGTATTAGTTTGTTGAGAAGGGTCAAATCAAGCAAGTGTGGATAGTTAGTTATAGCTAATGTTAAATATGTTTCTTGTATTGTTGCGTGGATTCAGATCAATTATTGCTGTTCGAAGTCGTACAAAAAGCAGATTACTATAAAGTTTAGAAAGTTTATATCGTGGAGTCTGAGGGCATAGTGATAAATCTCCCAAATATTCAGTGCACTGGACACAATTACATGAAACATTATTATTATTATTATTATTATTATTATTATTATTATTATTATTATTATTATTATTATTATTTTTATTATTGTGTTGTTACTGGCACACATCTTTTTTATTTTTTGGTACAAATTTTAGTACTCAGACAAACGAATACTGTTTGAATAATGTCTGTAGTTTTTTGTATTTAAATATTCATAATCCGTTGTCATTTTTTGTTTCTCCCACCTCTTAAAAGGTCTGCACTTTACTGTCTAAATCGAGAAGATCGAAATAAGTAACAACTGAAAACACATACTAAACACTTGAATTCGAATTAATTAAAATGAATAATAATTATTTTTTGTTTGGGTGGGGGTGGCTGGGCTGTTCTTCTTATCACTAGGGAAGTTCAATGTTTTTGATTGGTTCTGCTTGATTGCTGGGTTGAGCGCGTGGTTAGTGTCAGGTCAGAGGATGGGATTTTAGAGACTGTGTGGATGCCTCTCGGACCAGCCTTTGAGAATGTAAAACGCTTGTTCAGAAAAGGCCCAGGGCTTAGTGTTAAAGGGATTTCTAAATAAAGACATTACATGAAACCTATTCTGCAGTCTCTTAAACAGAGCAGATGACCTGAGCTACAGCCCTTCACAATGATAAAGTGCTTGCAGGCATGGAGGAATCGGCCCACGGTGGCACAGCGATGCATTAGATGAAAAAATTTGTTACATCTTAAATGGGCAAAAACTGATTTTGCTTGAGTATCTGAAATCCGGTCAATCACATCGTTAGTTATACTGCATATATTTGCTCATGATCCGATTTTCCTTTTTCTTTTTTTCCACTGTGCAAGATGTGAGTACGATTACAGCGGTAATGATGCAGTCGTAGCGTGAACATTTCACACAATTTGCTGAAAGTGACAGCGTGTTTCGAGATAATTTCCATCAAATAATAAATTGTTATAATAGTCCCCAGTGCTTGAAAAATACATTTTATTATTTTTTTATTCATTTTAAAGGTCTGGTGGAGTGTAAATCACAGATAGGACCTGGCATGCCCGGTGGCCACTCGTGCCATCACTCAGCAAACACGGATAAATCCTAAAACAGCTTATAACAGCTGCCAGAGGGCCTTAATAAGCGGAGTTGTGTTGGAGTGAAAGGTGGTTGTGTCGTGGATGTAAACTCGCTGTTCTTTTGTGAAAAGCAGTCTGCATTCTTTAATTTATTCAGTGCTGAAGATAAAAAAAAAAGTGTCTTCCAGCCAACCATCCCTAATGGCATAATAAGTCCCTCAGTGAATACCACGCGTGCTTCACACGATTTCTGATCACATCGACCATTCAAACATTTCACAAAATCACAAAAGGAAAGTCAGGAAGAGTCTGATCCGAAAGGAAAGGTTCGCCTAAAACCAAACGTACAATTTGCACAATTAACGGAGCTCGGGCTGAGGAGTGACTGTCTTTGGAAAGAACCGGACAGCGTGTTTACTGAAGAAGGATCCACATGCGGCTCAGCAGGTCAGAGGAAACGCTATGCTCCGCTGATTAAGAGTACCCTAAAGTGTCTTCGTCAACCCAAAAGGCCCCCTTTCACCTCATGACGTACCACTTGAGCACAGGAGCAAAGGCAAGGCCCTCCTTTAGAGCATGTAAACACGGCTCTTTGCATTGTGGAAATTACTTGGATTAGCTCGCTTTTGTTGCCGGAACACTGGACGCTCAATGTACACACAGGGCCCAATTCAAGCCTGCTCCAAAGCTATTTGGCCTTAACTCGCAATGCCAAATTTAAGTACGTGTTAACACCCATTCATTCTGCGGGCAGCATTCATTCCTCAAGTTTTAATGTGGAATTAGTTAGCTTGTGTTTCGCTAACGGTAGGAGAACCCCGATAGGATAATTGACACAGTCTACAGGTCCGAGTTTGTTCTCCGACTTTGTGGACCATTATCAGCGACACAAGTGTCTCGCTGGACGTTTTGAATAATTAAAAGCAGCATCTGTCCAATGTGAATCTTAAAGAATATTTTTTTATATTGATGTTTATGAAGAGACAAAAAGAAAGAGAGAAAGAGAGAGGGGTGGGGTAATTGTACGAAGAAGGTCTTTGGAAAATTTAGGGAGGATTTAGAAACAAAACTACATTTCATTTCAACCAGTTCAAACGGTTTATTTGCAGCATGAAAACATTGCGACTTTCGACTGAAAAGGTCTGAAAGGAATTTGTAATATTTTTAAGCCTCTTTTCTTTCCCACACGTGACATTTTTAATTGCTATTCTATGTTGGCAGTAATCGGGTCGAATTTAGAGCTTTGGCGTGTAATTTAAACTGTTTTACCAACAAAATAAAATATAATTGAATTGGGGAAAAGGGGTAGATAATGGATGGATATATCGATGTAATTAAAATGGGGAGGAAATGACACCTGTTGGTAGATTTGATGCAACCAAGAAACTGTACATTTCTTATATGCAGCACACAGCACATATGCAGCATATATATCTTCATAGTAAAAGAAAGGCTACACACACAGCACATATTC